>JAJEJO010053549.1:2075-34586 GCA_020662805.1 Glaucomys volans
CAGAGGCAGACACTCAGAAGCCAGGTTGCTGCTCAGAGTTTGTGCTCAGCTCCCCCTGCAGTTTCTGCCACTGTGTCACCCGCAGCACAGTAGTACACAGCCGAGTCTGACTCTTGGACAGAGGCTTTCTCCAAGTGGAAAGAGGAGGTTTCTTTCCTGTATGTGGCTTCAAAACCTTTGTTGCTGCCTTTATCATTGGACTTCATGGCTTTCAGGAGGAGCTGTGGACCTTTTCCAGGGTATTGAACATACCAGAAGAGGGCAGGGTACTGTGAGGTTTCATAGGAACAGTTCACAGTTAGGGAAGTCCCTTTAGAGACTGTCATGTGGCCTTCTGTCTGGGTCACCGAGTCTCCACTGCTTCCTACTAAGAAGCAAAATAACAACTTAGTGCGGGTTACCTTGCTCATGATCTCCTTTTAGAGAAAATTATAGTTAAAAATTGCATCAGCATGGTGGCATCAAAGGCTCTGAGCTCTGTGTGCCATTCTCCTTACCAAACATTAAGACTAGAACAATCATTGGTCCTGGAGCACAGTTCATTTTCAGAGCCTCTGCAGTCCTTGGATCTTGACTTTGCAGTGTAAGGAAAGGTTCAGGTCACAGTGAGAGGATGCATGTGATGCATGCGAGCTCAGAAGTGAAAGAGGGAGAGAGGGAGAGAGAGAGAGAGAGAGAGAGAGAGGGAGTGTGTGTGTGTGTGTGTGTGTGTGTGTGTGAAGGTGCACCCCTTGTGGGCAAGATTGGAAACTTACAGAATTGTTGACCTGTTCTCTCAAGTCTATACTGTAGCTTTCTCTGGCTTCTTTTCTAAGATACCTGTTAGCTGTCAGATGGTCCATCATAATTCTAAAAAATAGTTGGTATTTTTCACAAGCTTACTTTCACCCTGCACACTAGATTCCTTGAAAACTCCATGCCATGCCATTTCTAAGAAGAATTTAATTTTACCTTCCCTTATTCAGCCTTTGTGATCACCGTTTGACCCACTGAAAAATCATCTGAGCAAGTTTTAGCATAACATCAGAGGAATGCCAACATGTTTAGTCATCAGTAGGTGACTTTGGATGGCAGAGACTAAAACTGCACTATTTCCACACCTGGAACAATGTCAGGAATGTCACAGGTTGTTAACTAATATTTCATAAATGTTAAAATGAATGTTGTTTGGTTGAGGATATGCCACTGTTTGAATATCATATTATTTCATATTTATGACATCAATTATAAGAGACAATTTAATAAAAGTCTTTTAAACAAAACAAAATTTTTATTAGATACATACTGATTAAAAATTGAAAAATAGCTAGAGATATAGCTCAGGGGTAGAGCACTTGCCTATTGTGCACAAGACCCTGTGTTTGACTTCCAGCACCAAGAAAAAAAATTTAAACTATATAATTCTTAGTATTGAAGAAAGTCAGTAATGAATGAAAGTTATTGAATCCCTAACAAATTATCTGGCAAATTATTCTTCTGCCCTAGGATTTTAATGGTGCCTGATAATGTGATTGACCTGTGCACATCAGGCAAATTCTTTATTGTGTGTCTTCAAAACTGTTGTTATTCTGATACTAAATTTTCATGGAAATTTGCCTTACATGTGCTCTCTACATGTGCCCATATCCCAACATTATTAACCAACATAGGTCAATAGAATGATAATCATCATAGAATAGGATACTCACAAAATATGGATTTCCATCAAGAAACCAACAAATGAGCTCAATTTCAGCTTCTAGGATTGGTAGAGACATGTCTGCCACTGTGGAGCATCGTCTCCTAGCCAGGGCAGCATATATGAGTGAGATGATGATTAACTTTAAAATACAGATTTGTAGAGCTCTCCACTGACATATAAAACCAATTTTCAGGATTTAAAAACATCTCTTCAGGTTGTGTTTAGTGCATCCATAGTGACACAGGTCTACACAATAACCTTTGGGAACACTGACCAAAGCAGACAGTCAAGGTCTCAGTGAGGCACTGCTGGGGTCAGCACTGAAGGAGCCTCCAATCCTCACAGGTTTTTAAAACCATTCTCCTTCATGGTAGAACTGAAGTTGACAGTAGCAAAAACAAAACCTGCTTACTCACACTGTTTTGCCCATTTGAATTAGAATAAGAAGGCTGAATGATCAAGGGAAGAACTGGGAGAGAAGGAAGGATGCCGTTTTTCTGCCAAGTCCTACCAGTGTTTATCCTTGAACATGGAAGACTTCTTCAATGTGCATCCCATAAACCTCAGCTCTCCATGAATTCAGAAAAGGCGTCTACAGGGTCCTGCATAAGGTGTAAACACTAACAGGCTCCAGACTGGGATAAAAAAAAAATTGGTCTGGATGTTGTCCAAGTTTGTAATCACTCTATCTCTTCTTGTTGCTCCCCTGTGGCAGATCTCTATGAGTAAGCAGTGTCTTTCTCCTTTCCTGGTTCTTTTGGCTCATGTGTCAAACCTAGACTACCTGAAGTCTACACACAAATGGAGTGAGCAGCTTCGCTTTCTGTGATTTCCTTTACTTTGTTCCTTGAGTTGTAGCAACCCTCTGTTGCCCTGGAAGAACCTAGTGTCCACAGCTTGACTTCAGACAATGATGAGTGTCATTGAGGAATCATAGCAGTAGGTTTCAGTGGAATATAGAACTGAGAGATCAATGACAAAAATTGCATGAGCTAATTCACAGCTAACAAGAGATTCATTAAGACAGGGTGCCTTTAAGAGCTCAGAATCTCTGCTTCAGGGACTCGATTTTACCCAGATATATTAGTCAAGAGAGCCAGGAAAATCAGTCAATCACATCCTTACGTCAAGGAAATGTATTTGAAAATTAGAGAAACTAGCAGAATTATGTTTTATAATAGACCTCTGTGATAAGTAGACAGTAGATGACTGCAAACTATAACCCCTCTCTTACATAAATTCTCTTTAGAAACTTTTGAATTTTTTCAGAAAATTGGTGCTTAACATGAGATGAAAGATCACACACTGAGGTACAAATTAAGCTCATGACTAACATGTTGTCTGCTATTTCTTCATGAAAGTTCTAAGATCTTTATTAAAGTTGTAAGAACTTTAAGACCTCTCTGAGTGCTCTAAAGATGCATCCTCTGTCCATAATAAATGGCTCAATAAATGCCACTGAGTGAGTACTCAATAAATGACACCAAAAATTGGTCTTTCACTGAGATGAAGACTGAGAATCTCCTGGTACTATCCCGTGACTATCATTTCTCAATTAAAATTCTGGATGCCTTGCCTTCTGATTCTAAATTTTCTTGTCCAAGTTTTCCTGTTTGCAATAACAATGATCTCCTACTGTTCGAAGCTAAGACTCCAACCATTTCGTCCACTCACATATTCATAAGGATTCCTGAGTAAATATCACTGAATATAACGAACAAAAAAATTATGCATTAGGAAAGCATAATGTACAGGAGGTTAAGTTTTCTTTTTGTTTATAGTAGCTCTTGTTTTTCTAAAATGTGTTATTTTATTGTCAACTTTTCTATTCTTTGTATTGTAACAAACTTCCATTGTTATAGGAAAATATATTTCCCATAATCCCTTACTTCCTATGGTTCTGAGCACAAAACTGAAATTGCACAATATTTGGGAGACAAACAGGAAGCTGTTCTTACTCTTCCTGATGGTCCCTAACAACGAATAACAAACTCTAAATTACCATCATCACAATACTTTTCAAATGCTAAAGAGATCACATAAACTACTACAACAACTATACCCAAATCCCATGCAATTCCACAAGAATTAGTAATCCTGATGCTGCAATCTTTAAGGAATTGTCACCACCCCACTTACCCATAATAAAGAAGTCCCTGTTGCCATGTGGTCATGAATAATTTTATTCCACAATCTCATTCTATGTATTTTCTTCCTGGGAACACTTCTGTACCAGGTGTGTCAGGCACATGCAAAAAAACCTATTGTCTGCAAAGTTTTGAGACATGCTCAAAAAAGCATGGACTTCACAGGCTCTAAAACCACCTCTTTCAATTAAAAATCATATGACTTTGGACAATTGTCAAAATACTTCAGAGCCCCAGATTAGAGTTAATAACACTTGCCTCATTGAACAAATGTTAATATTTCATGACATACACAATATGCATCATATCTAGAATACAGTGTTTAATTAAAATGTTAGTTCTCATTCCCATTTTCCTATCTGAACAAGAATTATATATTTAGGAACATTTAATTATTCTACAATTCATTCAGATTTTTTACCCAGGCCAAAAATACCAAATGTACATTTTGTTCTGGTCAAAATGTACATTTGTACCAGTACAAAATGTACATCTACAGATGTACATGACTGATAAAATAATGGAATCAACATGCCCTTTAACATTACCTGCTTGCAGGACAGTATGACAAGAACCCATAAGCAGGAGTCAGAATATCTGAGTACACTGCAGTCTTCTCACTTACTAGATACATCACTTGGCTAAGGTGTAAGGCCTCTGAATCTGCTTTCCAACTTCCAAAATTTGGAAAATAGAGCTAACCTAATTTTCTCATGGTTTTTATCTTAATATGACATAAATAGATATATAAAATACAATATATTCTTATCCAAATATTGCTAGGTGAATCAGAACTCTATTACAAACCAAAAACAATCACATCACCTTACAGTTTTTCCTCTTCCTTTTTCTGAACCTAGAGAATAAATTTTGAATATAAATATTAACATTTCAAACTGAAATACAGTAATAATATAGCAGAGCTCTCACTTCAGTGTAAGGAGTCAGGGCCTGTTTCTCTGCTCACAATTTCATGATGGCTTCATAAGGGGTGATTTGAGAGGCATGACAGAAGACCCAGCCCAGTAACCTGTGGCCCAACAACCAACCCAACCAACACAGAACCAAACTCCCACCATCTAATGATGCTTTGCATTGGCTGGGCATGTAGTTCAGTAGTAAAGCCCTTGCCTAGCATGCTGAAGGCTCTACATTCAAACCCCACCACAAAAATAATAAAAACAAAAAGATGCTTTTCTTTGCGTATCAATCTCTAGACATCTGTTTTCCAAATGTGAATGCTAGGAAGGGCAAAACACATGAAACCCATTCATATTTGGCAGGTTTCCTCTTCAGCATTTGCTAAAGGAAATGGAATATCAGCCTCTACATGTCTACATAGCACAGTATTTTAGCAATTAAGACATGTATTTGAGGACCTCAGCTTGAATTCTGTCCCCATATGATATTGGATAGGAGAGTTAAATTTTAGCCTTCTCATCTGAAGACAGGTATGGTAATACTTACCTGACAATTCTTGAAAGATTTAAAAGGCATAATTTGTGTAAAGGCAATCATAGTGGCTAGCATGAACTAGGCATTTAACTAAAACATAAGCTCCTTAGGAAAGGGATTTTCCTCTATTCTACTCTCCACCGAGTCTTTAGTTTGTAGAATGGGGCCTGTAAAGAAGTAAGTACCTAATGAATTTTTACTGAATAAATGAGTGAATGGAAATTTTTCTTCTAGTAGTGATAGTAGTATATTTGTCATTCATTTAATAATGACTAACAATTTTTAAAGGCTTACTGTTTGTCAGCTACAGTAATATGTGCTGAGAATCATTCAATTACATTCTAATGAAAGGAAAGGAAGAGTAAGCACAGTGCTGGCAGTATTGAAGCTCTTGAAAATTCCCATTTTATTGTTTCGATTTTCTCAGTCAAATAGGAAGCCAATGAACAGATGGAAGTGTAGATGTGGGAATATTTATTGTAAGTTTGAGATTTAGTGCACAAAGATTGACACCTGAAGAAAGAAAATAATAAACTATTGCAAATCAAAAGGTGATACATAATGGGGGTGGGGGTTGGGGGAAAGAGAAGAATGGAGAAACTTTAGAGGGAAATGAGAGGGGGAAGGGCCGGGTATGAAAGATGATGGACTGAGACAGACATCGTTACCCTATGTACATGTATGATTACACAAATGGTGTGAAACTGAACATTGCACCACCAGAGAAACAAAAAGTTGTACCCCATTTGTGTATAATGAATCAAAATGCAGCCTGTAAAAATAAAAAACAAATAAATTTTTAAAAAAGAAAACCAAAAGAATGCTGGCACATTCTATTTAGATAAGACAAAGTAAGTTTTCTGGAGAGAATTAGTAGAGGTAAAGAGGATGTAATGGTTTTATGTGTCCATTATGGTTTGGCTAGACCACAGTGCCCAAATATTTGTTCTCCAACTTGTCCAGATGTCACTGAGATGGCATTCTTACAGGATATTAACCTTTAAATTAATAGACTTTGAGTAAAACAGATTACTCTTTATGGTGTGGGTGGACCCCCTCTATCAGTTGAAGGTCTTAAGAGTAATTCTGTCTTCAGACAGTCTTCAAACCTGAGCTGCAAAATCAACTGTTCCTTGGATTTCCAGCCTGCTTGCCTGCTAAAGCTGGAATTATCATTCCCTACAAACTCATAAACTAATTCCTCAAAATAAACTGACACATAGATAGAATGAGAAACCTATTTTTATAGATGATATTAATAAAGATGTTATGGGCTGAGGATATAGCTCAGTTGGTAGAGTGCTTGCCTGGCAAGCACAAGGCCCTTGGTTCACTCCCCACAAAAATAAATAAATAAATAAATAAATAAATAAATAAATAAATACAGATATTATGATCTTATGTCTGCATACACAAAAATAATATATATGCACTGTTTCTAGCTTTTATATGCTTTTGTGAGCATATGTTATAAGTTGCCATAAGGTTATTGTAAAATGTTGATGGGTGATGATATTGTAGCCCAACAAAATGGCTGATCTGTCATAGATATGATGATGGTTTGAATGTGTTCCCTAAAGTTCATGTGTCAGAAACTTAATCCTCAATGCAGTAGTGGTGGGAGGTAGGTCCACCTAAAATAAGAGGCCATTAGGTCATTAGAACTCTGCCCTCATGAAAGGATTAATATCACCAAAATAAAAACTATAAAATTCCAAGAAGACAACACAGGAGAAAACCGAGATAATCTTGCATATGGCAATACCTATTACACACAACACCAGAAGCAAATCCTTGAAAGAAATCATTGGAAAGCTGAATGTCATTCATATTTAAAACTTGTGGTCTGTGAAAAACAATGCCAAGAAAATGAGAAGACAAGTCATAGACTAGGGGGTAATATTGCAAAGACACATCTAATAAGACCTATTATCCAAAACATACAAATAAATTTTAAAATTCAGCAATAAGAAAACAACCCATTATAATGGACCAAAGATCTTAACAAACACTTTACCAAAGAATGTGTACTAGTGGCAAATAAGCACATGAAAAGATATTCCATATCACGTGTTATCAGGGAAAGGCAAATTAAAACAATAAGACATCACTGATTCACCTATTACAGGGGCAAAATGCAGAACAGGGCTACACTAAATACTGGTGAGGATGTGGAGTAGCAAGAACTCTAATCCATACTAGAGTAATGCAGCAAGATGAAGCCACTATGGGAGACAGTTTGGCCGCTTTGTAAATACTCTTTCCATGTGATTGAGCAGCCACAGTCCTTGGTATTTATTCAAAGAAATTGAAAACATATGTCCACACCAATATCTTCACAGGGATGTTTACAACATCTTTATTATGTTTGACAAAACATAATAATTTATAATTATAATTGACAAAATTTATTTTAATTGACAAAATTTATTATAATTGACAAAATTTCAGAGCAACCTATATGCCTCACTGGAGATGAATGGATAAACTGTGGCATGAATACAGAAAATAGAATATTATCCAGTGCCCAAAAAAATGAGCTACCAAGTCATAAAGACATGGAGAAAACTTAAATGAATATTTCTAAGTGAAGGAAGTCAATCTAAGAAGATTACATACTTTATGATTCCAAATAAATGACTATCTGGAAAAGGCAAACCATGGAGACTGTAGAAAGAACAGTGGGTGCCAGAACTTGGGCTGGGAATGGAAACGAAGAGGTAGAGCACACAGGATGTTTGTGGGAGAACACTTTCAAATACCCTGTACTATACTGCAATGGTAGATATATGTCATTATACATTTGTCCAAACCCATGCAAACTAAAACACCTGAGATGATCCCTAACAAACCACAGACGTTAGGTGACTGTGATGTGTGACTGCTCATCAGTTCATCAGTTGTAACAAGTGTGCCACATTGGTGGAGGGTTAATAATGGAGTAGGAGGGGAGCTTAGGAATGGGTGAGAAATTTCTGTTACTCCCTCTCAATTTTGTAGTGATCTAAAACTACTCTTAAAAAATGAAGTCTTATAAAAAGGGCAAGACACCCCCACCTCTTTGGATACCAGCTCTGGATCCCTTTCTTCCTCCCAAGAGAAATCTATCTCTGCTCTAATCTTTAAATAAAACTTGCTTTCAATGCCTGCAAAAAAAAAAAATGAAGTCTTTAAAAAGGGAGTGGGAGTTTGCAAATAGGGGCAGGAGGAATAAAGGGGCATGTGAAGGACAGAGATGATGACGTTAAGATGGGTAGATGTATAAAGGAAAATATACAAAAAATGTAATTGACTTAATTATGTTCCATGAAACTCTGTCTGATTCACAATTACATGAATTATTTATACACAAAAGTCTAACTGATTAACAGAAGGCAAAAAGCTAGACAATGCACAAGGTTTGGGGGGAACAGGTATTCTTCCCATCTCCACTACTGATGATATAAGTTAGAGAAACTAGGGGACAATTTTTTTCAACCACATACAGAACTCTGAATATGCCCCTTTTCTTGAATAATGTATTATTTCCCTATATTGAGTAATTGACTGAATATTCTTCTTTTTCATATTTTTGTCTTTCTTAATTTTCTTTCTCAGTTTGCAAAAGACATTTACAATTTTCTGCTGGGTTGGGGAAGTGAGCATTGTTTGCTCTGCAGGCTGTGGTGGACAGCATGGGGCACTGTCATGTGTACACTTTCTTACTAGGTCCTCTCTTTCCATCCTCTCCCTTTCAAATACCTTCAAAACACACACACACACAAACACACATAACACACACGCAAACAGCACTACCTTCCCCAGTGATTTGAGGGTAATTGGTGTGTCTGATTTTTAAACCTTCCCACCATACAGCAGAGCACAAATGATGCTCCGTGGTGGCTTCTCCACAAAGCCTGGGTTTCACTTTAACTTAGTCTGCAGTACCAATTTTTGTCTCTCCATACATTTCTCACCCTCTAAAATTTTGTTGTTGTCACTGCCATCGTCTCCTTTTCTCAGCTTTGGGTTTATGTTCTTTATAGTTTTAGTGTCTTTTTAGTGGGGTTTCATGAGGATGAAGAATCAATATGTCTCCTCTAGCACTACAAGCTACCTAAATCAAGGCCTTGTTAGAAAACCAGCTCTTCTGTGTTACCGGCCAGGGCGGCTCATCATTTAGAGATGAGTCATTTCTTCAAATCCATATTTGCTCCTTCCTCTCTTGAAAATCAGTTTGTGCCCACCATCTGATTTACCAGAAGAGAAACCCTTCCTGTGTATGATGAAGGTCCCTTTCTTTTTCTGCATTTTTGCTGCCAGTGCAGTCCATCCATCTCATCTGTTCCTCTCTTCCCTCCTTTCTCTATTAATGTTTGTAGATTTGGGAGGTGGGGTCTCTAGGTCTCCTTCCACACTCTGTTAGGAAGACCTTAGGCAGACGCCACCTCCTCTGGTACATGTGTCTCTCTAAAAATATAACAAGCCACAACAATATCTGCCAAGGTGACCTGATAAAACACGTGGGGTCTGGGCTCTGTCTGCAAGGATGAGAAGAGAGACCACTTCATTGTTTAGTGGTTTTATCTTGAAATTACTTTGGCCCTGCATGAGGAACTAACATTGTCTGCCTCAGTCTTCACTATGACTGATGAAGAGCTGAGTTGGGTGTGTCCATTTATCATTCTTCTATTCTGGACATTTGTATGATTTTGCATCAACCAGAGAAACAACATAGCACACGCAATAGACTGTGCTGAAACCAGAGTGGATCCCAGAGGCAGACTCAACAGCCAGGTCCCTGGTTGCTGCTCAGAGTTTGTGCTCAGCTCCCCCTGCAGTTTCTGCCACTGTGTCACTCAGAGCACAGTAGTACACAGCCGAGTCTGACTCTTGGACTGAGGTCTTCTCCAAGTGGAAGGAGGAGGTTTCTTTATCATAGGTGGCTTCAAAACCTTTGTTGCTGCCCTTATCATTGGCCTTCACAGCTTTCAGGAGGACCTGTAGACCTTCTCCAGGGTATTGAACATACCAGAGAAGAGCAGGGTATCTTGAGGCTGTATAAGTACAGTTTATAGTCAGCAAAGTCCCTTCTAAAACAGTCACTTGGCCTTGCATCTGGGTCACTGAGTCTCCATGGGTCCAACCTGGAAGGAAGAAAGAGATCTGTGTTCACCATGGGATAAAGCTCTTAGATAAGTTCATAATTAAAAACTTCACTGACATCACAGAAGAAAGAGTCCAAATTTTAAAAGACTTTTTACTCACCAAGTATCAAGAGCATCACAGTCACTAAGCCTGGAGAAGTGTTCATCTTTAGAGAGTCAACTAAGTAATGCTCTTGATTCTTAACATGAGGAATGTTGAAGTCATAGTGAAACCTACAATTCACACAGGAAGTGAGCTAATGTTAGGAAGCTGCACCCCCTGGTGGGCAGAAACCGAACTGGGGAGAATGATTTCTTGGGCTCCTTCCAGAAGTCAGAGCTATATCTTCATCCCTGATCTCATTTACAAGCACCTATCAGTCTTTAGGTGGCCCTAAAAGAAATCTAAACTCAGTAAATAATAACTTCTAGTACCTTTTGTTCCTAGAATTCTACCTGACGTGTAAATGCTTTAGTTATGCACACCAGGGTGTCTCTGTAGCTGAGAAGAGAGCTGTTATCTTGAACATTTTAATACAGGCCTTTATATACTCAGGTGTCTATTCTGTGCAAGCTCTCAATCCATTGAAATGTTATAAAAGTGTTTGAAATAGTAGGAAGTAAGAAATCATTATTGAGGGATTCTGTGTTTTTCAGCACTACACCCCACATGTGGAAGAGTGACCAATATTTACTAATTTTCATTAAGTGAAACAAAGCAACAAATTGATGTTCTTTAGTTGAGGACCACTGCTCCTCACAAAGCTGTATTTCCTATGTTCCAAAAAAAAAAATCAATGTTAAGGAGGACTGGCTTTTTAATAAAAGCTTTTCTAGGGAAAAAGTCACACTCTGTAATAAATAGACAGATACTCCTGAATTCCAGAATCATTGAAAAGTACAAATCCTAGTCAGAAGAAACATGATAATTAAAGCAATTGGATCCCTACAGAATGATCTAAGATGTCTTATTCCCCACTGTTTCACTGGCTCCAAGACAAGGAGCCAGCTATGCAAATCAGGCAGGTGCTATGGCTACACGCCAGTGGAAGTCTGGCTTCCGGGGCTTTTCACATGGATGGAGACTTGATCCAGTGTGTCCTGGGGTTCTCTCTCCACAAATTCAGATAAAGGAGATCCTGAGTCCAGAGTCCTTCTGTGAACAGCTTCTCAAATATAGGCTTAGGTAAGAAATTCAGGCCCAGATACTGCTTGGGTTTCTGTACCACTTCACCACCTCTTCCATATCTGAAATCCCATTGCCCAAATCTGATGCTGATTTATGCTACAAAGGAATTCTGGAAAATCAGCTGCAAATTTCTATTCTGTTATATGGGGAGAAAGCAAAATAAATTAGGATGATACAAGACTGCCTAAAAACTGTGCAGAACAGAATTTTTTACAAAGTAAAAAGCATTCAAGAGCTGATAGTTACACAATAGTATGAAAGAATTTAATGCCACTGAATTGCACTCTTAAAACTGGTTGAAGTGGTAAACTTCATTACATGTCTTTTACTACAATATAAAACAGTTTTAAACAATTGTAAAAGAACCAACCCTTCCTTTAGCACTTCTCAAACCTCTGCTTTCCATATGCAAATATAAAAGGAAATTATAATACAAGACCACTTATGGTCAGCCCCTACTATTCCAATTTTAGGGCATGAGAAAGTGGGTTACAGGTGGGAAAAGGAAATTGGAGAGAATGAAGATTTGGGATTGTGGAGCTGTACTTGAGTATAGCAGGCCTGGGGGTATGCAAAATGAGTCACAAGTTCGCACCAAGTGCTTGTGGAGGAGAGGTAATTAGAAGGACAAGAGCAGAGAAGACAGAGAACTCACACTCTGCTATGTTACAGTGTCCCCCCCTTAAGCCAGTAATTGTTGATCATTTTATGGATAAGATTGGTACAGGGCAGGGAGACTATTACTATAGAAATTGAATTTTTCATGCTGGAGTTTGTAAAAAGCCCATGAAGTGCAATGAGTTCTTGGCTCAAACCTTCTCATACAGTAGGTACTCAGTGATTATTTTTAAATAAATTGATAAATAAGCAAATATATTTTATTTTTAAAAATAAAACATCTTTATTCTGTTGATATACTGCCTCTGGCTCTTTAATTTCTTCATTTAAATATTTCTATCTTAATTCAAGAGCTATTATTTTATTATTCTATTTTTTGGGTGCCAGAGTGTGATAAATCTACCTCGTAAAATAAAGTGTAATGATTTAAGCAGTAAGTTCGCATGGCAACTTCAAAATTTAGAAACTCTCGGCTATATAATGTGAATTTTTAGGTAGGCATTATTTGTTCTTGGGATACCAGTAACAATGAATATATAAAAGAAAATTCAATTCAACTGTAATTACACAGACAAATATGTAAGAATAAATTTAGAGAAATTCAACTGAAGACACAGATAAGAGACTACAAAACAACTGAAGGACATAAAAGGTCCTTTATGAATTGAGAAAGTAGCGTTTTCCTGAATTAAAAAAAAAGGAATAAGTTGACATTTCATACGTTAATATATTCAATAAAGTAATTCCACATTTTGGTTTTCAACAAATTTTTGTTTTATTTGCTTTTTCTCTTCTTTTAAAGGAGAGTTACTGAACACAAAGAAAATGGGATAAAATAGTATTTATGTTGAAAAATAAATGTATAAGAATTACCAAAAACTTCTTGAAAGGGTACTACTAAGGACTGATTTGCCCTAAAAGGCAATAAAATTTACTGTAAATCTACTTCCTGAGATTGTCATAGAATGAAACAAAGAGAGCAGTAGAACCAAATAAAGTATGTGGAAACAGACCCTCCATGTGTCCTTGGAAGAGCAGCCACTATCACTCATCTGTGGATAAGATGGGGAGGGGCAGGGACCCCTTCAGTATGGAAACTGAGCACTTCATGCTAGAGGGGTCAAGAAGATGGAGCAAACTCTGGGCGCAAAGGATGTCACGTAGTAGGCATCTCTAGAGAATAACTGTATCACTTATAGGAAACAAACCCGAATCAAACAAATATATGAAATAGTATAAAACACGATGATAATTTTAGGGATGGGCATGTAGCTCAGTTGGTAGAGTGCTTGCCTTGCATGCTTAAGACTCTGGGTTCAATCTTCAGCACCACCAAAAAAAAAAAGAAAGAAAGAAAAAAAAAAGAAAATTTTAAAGGAAACCTATAGAAAAATTCCAATAAACCCAATAGTAATTCAATCAATATTTATTGGACAACTTGAACCAAAAATTCATTGAAGTTTTTATCAATTTTACAGTTACTTTTTCTGAACTACCTTATCCAATTCTTTGAGCTAGATTCTACACCCAAATAGCAAATTGTTTATTGTGCTTATTCTTCCTTTGCTATCTTCTCTCAAAAATTCTGTGTCAATCTTCAATCCAAAGATTCAGGACTATTGATGCCATTGATCAGTGATAACTCTGATGTGCTCTATGAACCTAGAGAGGGTTTCCTCAGAGTGAGTGTTTTCTCTCCAGCCCCAGACATGAGCTGCCACGTCCTGTCTGGGGTGGCCATTCCCTGCCTTGGTCCCTACACCAGGTGGGTGATTCAGGCAGACCCTGGGTTTCTGTATGACTGCCTCCAGCAGTCCTCCCACTGCGTCATCTCAGCACAAAAATACACCACTGAGTCCCTCAGCTGTGAGGCTGAGATGACAAGCTGGATGGATTTGCTTGCCTTCTGCAAACTCAGTGAGTAGCGACCTTCTGTGGCATTTTTCTGGCCGTAAGAGTCCTGGCAAATGAGGAAAACCATCTCCCCACTGCTGGGCTGCTTGTACCACAGGAGACTATAATTTGTGACACTCATGCCATAGGTGCAATGCAAGCTCACAGCCTCCTTCTCCTGCACTCACATAGCTGTCTGGTCCTGAGTTACCTTTTGGGAAAAATTAGATCCTGAAGGAAAAAGGACAGAATCAGAAAGTTTAGGGATAAGTGGGACAGGACAAAAAAGTGCATTTTTATACCATGCTAACACTCTTTCCCAAAATCCCTTTAAGGCTACCCTGTCCTCCAGTCCCTAGATCACAGAGGAGGCCCTTCCCACAGGTACCATCCCTACCCAGTCACATTGACACCATGTCCATCTTCAGCAGCCTGGGCAGCACCATGTTTGCCTTCTTTCTTCAGAAGAAATTCTTCTTGACTTCAGGGCTCTGCCCTAGGAGAGGAGCCTGACAGATTGAGGGAGGAACTTCTGGGTTCCAAGCTGCTGCTGCACCAGAACTGGAAACAGAGGCTTTCGTGCAGCAAGGAAGTCATGTCCAACTATTCTGTGTGTGGTTGACAATCTCTCAAACCCAGACTCCCTTCTTCATTTAGCAACCATTGAACCTGAAAGCAAACACAGGCACACTGGAAGGAAAATGATTCCACCAACAGCTGAGCTCAGTCATTGCACCTGTGAGGGCACCAGGAGGTGGCACTTGCTTAAAACATGGATGTTGGAGGCATGTGAGATGCAATGATCATGTATCCTCATGTCTTGTGTGTTGTTGCTGATTGCTCACTCCAAGGTAGGAATCCATCACTTTATCAATAGTAGTCAGAGCAGTATGCACTAGCCATTGCAGCTCTTTTCAGCTGCCTGTGGATATGACAATATTCTCCTCACTGCCCATTGCCCAAGACCAAACAGCAAGAAAAAGTGAGCTCTCTTTAAAATAAATCCTTCATATATTGAGTCCAGTCATAAAGGTCTCCTTCTCTTCACATTTAGTGTTGACATCCTACTCTGTTCATAAAGACCAGTGTAGACAGTAGAGTTAGGTAGTAAGTATCAAACCTTTGAAATCATATTTTCCCCATTGCCTGAACTAGCAACCTAGATGACCCACAGCAAGCTGCTATATTCTGTGTGGCCAACTCTGACAGAAAGTATCCCAGGGGTACCTAGATACCACCCTGGGACATCTGATCATAGCAACAGTAGTTGTGATAATTCCTTCTTTGTGTGTGAACATTAAAAGTCACTGCTCATCCTACCAAAAGCAATATTCAAATTCAATGCAATCCCCATCAAAATATCAATGGCATTTTTCACAGAACTAGAAAAACATAATTAATTTGAAAAAATTAAAGACCCGGAATAGCCACAAAATTCTAAATCAAAAAAGCAAAGTTGGAGGCATCACAATACCTAATTTCAAATTATACTACAGAGCCATAGTAACAAAAATGCACAGTCCTGGGACAAAAATAGCCACATAGATCATCCATACAGAATAGAAGACACAGAAACAAACCCACCCACCTCCAATCATCTGATCCTTGACAAAGTTGCCAAAAACATACACTGTAGAAAAGAGAGTCTTTTAACAAATGGTGCTGGGAAAATTGGTTATCAATATGTAGAAGAATAAAATTAAACCCTTATCTCTCACCCTGCTTAAAATCAACTTAAAATGGATCAAAGACCTAGGAATTAGAACATAAACTATTCAGCTCCTTGAAGAAAATGTAGGGTCAACACCCCAACACATGGCACACACAATGACTTTCTCTATTGTACCCCCTAAAGCTTTGAAAATATTGGCAAGAGTTAGCAAATGGAATGGCATCAAATTAAAATGTTTCTGCACAGCAAAAAAAAAAATTAACAATGTGAAGAGGCAACTTACAGGATGGGAGATCTTTTCTAGCTACTCTTCTGACAGAGGCTTAATATCTAGAATACATAAAGAATTAAAAAACTTTACACCAAAAATAAAAAAATCCTCTTAATAAATGGACAAATGAATTAAATAGACACTTCTCAAAAAAAGAAATATTAATGGTCAACAAATACATGAAAAAATGTTCAACATCATTAGCAATTATGGAAATGCCAACCAAAATTACACTAAGAGTTCATGTCATACCAGTCAGAATGGCATTCATCAAGATTACAAGCCGTAATAAAGGCTGGAGAGGATGTGAAGGAAAAGGAACACTTTTACAGTGTTTGTGGGATTGTAAATTAGGACAACCACTATGGAAATCAGTAAAGAGATTCCTCAAAAGTATAGTCATGGAAGCACCATATGACTGAGCTATACCACCCCTGGGTATTTATCTAAAAAATTAAAGTTATCATACAGTGATACATACACATCCATGTGTCTAGCAGCACAATTTACAATAGCAAAATTGTGCAACCAGCCTAGGAGTCCATCAACAAATGAATGGTTAAAGAAAATGTGCTTTATATACATATACACAATGGAATTTTATTCAGCCATAAATAAAAATGAAATTATGTCATCTGCAGAAAAACAGATGGAACTTGAGAGAATTGAAGTAAGTGAAATAGGCCAGACTCCAAAGTCAAGGGTCATAGTTTTCCTCATATGTGGAAGCTGAAGAGGCAAAAAGAAAAGACAGATGAGGGGGTAGGGATCTCATGAAAATCAAAGGGAAATTAGTCAAGGAAATGGACTAGGGGGTGGGATGAGGGAAGGGACATGGGAAGGGCTGGGGAATTATATTGGTCAAATTATATTATTATATTGTGCACAAGTACAAATATGTAACAACAAATCCCATTATTATGTACAAATATTATGTACCTGTAGAAATGTGGAAAGAAATAATAAATAAATAAACAGGTGAACTACAAAAAAAAATACAAGGCCATTCCCTAGAGATATTAGTGAACAATATGGCAGACAGTGGCCCACTGCCTGTCATCCCTACCTGGTAGTACAGTAGCTAATGCTCATTGTCTTCTCAAAATAATGTCACTGTTGTCTAGATTGGTTCCAGATCTTGTATTGGAATCTCCATTAAATCTGATACCACATGCAGGATAACTGTTCTGCTCTCTACAAACACCAATATTTTTCTACCAGGTGGTTGAATAAGTGTGAAATGTAATTAATTTCTCCCCACAGTATTCAGCTCCATTACATTTCTCACCCAAGGGAAGCTCATAACTGTGCTTCTGTCATTCAAGAAGTATCCATATCCATAGTCAATATTTTGACACATTCATGACAAATTTTGAACAGGCACCATGCCAGATAAGTTACACAATAACCACTCAAGTCTCAATAACAAAATCTAATACCTGAGCAGAAGCAAAATTAGATCATGCAGCTGCATTTGTGGCTCTTTCTTGGACATGTCAAAATACTAAAAAGTAATATGATAATATGTTTTAATATAGTTGAAAATTTTCAAATACTATGAAAAATTGTTTTTTAATCATTGTAACCTTTTCTTAACCTTATGTCTCTCATGTACTCTAATTAAAAATGAATATCAAATGCATGAATTATTTCATGTCGTCATATGACTCAAAAGAAATTTTTGTTGTGAAGACAATGTCCCACAGTATAGGAGACACTACAGAAGCTAGGTTGGGGTGGTAAATACTTATGCAAATAATCATGCTAAATTAAACATGCCTTTCTGACTACAGTCCTTATGCAACGATCTCTTATACAACATCCATGGAAAAGTTCTACAATTTCATCTCAGATCCAGAAAATCTGGTTCCCATATTTCTAAAGAAACACTACAGAAGACTAATTAGTTTGATCAATAAAGACAAGATATTACCAAAGCAAGAAAGACCCCCTGGAAGAGCCAACTGATCCCCAGTGACTGCTAGCTTAAGTCCCCAGAGACAACGCATCACAGTAGGGACATGTTGGCTACAACATTAAATGAACACTTATAGGAAAACTTACCCAGCATAGCAGAGGGTGTGGCCAGTTCATGCCTTTCCTAGGACCAAAAAAATTCCATAAAAACTGTAAAGATGGGACATGAAGAAGAATACAGTCCTGTGGAACCATTTAAATATCTCCCAAAGGATTTTATAAAATTCTTTTCCCTGTGTGGTTTATGAGTCTAGAACTTTTATTTTCCACATGAGTTGAAGCACTCTCCTGTCAGAAAGCCACAGCACTCGTGATAGACAAAGATCAATTTGATTTTGTGTTCCCTGCCTGGGGCACTTCAATTCATATGAAACATATTTTTCTAAAACAGTTATGCAAGGCTTTACCCTCACTCAGGAATTTCACCTTTTTATCACCTCACTATACTCTGAAAATTTATAAGCAACAAATGGATTATTAAAACTGAAATTGCTACTGTATCAGACATCTTTTTAGTGTATTTTAATTATATGGAGTAAAGTGTTTCATTGTCATATACTTATAAGCAAAACATATGTTGATCATATCCACTCCCTATTATTCTTTCTTACCCTCTCCTACCCAGACCCTCTTCCTCTTCTCTAATACATCTCTTTTGTCTATTTTCCACATATGAGGGAAAGCATGCAATACTTTTCTTTCTGAGTCTGGTGTATTCCATTCAACATGATGATCTCCGGTTCCATCCATTTTCCTGCAAATGATATTTTATTCTTCCTTATGGCTAATACTCCATTGTGAATATATATCACATTTTCTTCATCCACCCATCCATTGACGGGCACCTAGGCTGATTCCATAACTTGGCTATTATGATTTGTGGTGCAATAAAGATAGATATGCAGGTATCTCTATGGTATGCTACCTTTAATTCCTTTGTTATATACTTGGAAGTGGTGTAGCTGGATCTTATGGTAGCTCTATTTTTAGTTTCTTGAGGAACCTCCATAGTGATTTCCATGGCAGCTGTACTAATTTACATTCCCACCAACAATGTGTGTTCCCTTTTCTTCACATCCTCACCAACATTTACTGTTTTTGTGATTTGGAGGATGCAGGGTACCAGGGATTGAACCCAGGGACGCTTAACCACTGAGTCACATTCCCAGCCCTTTTTTATTATTTTTTACATTTTTTTATTTTGAGACAGGGTCTCACTAAGTTGCTTAGGGTCTCTTTAATTTGCTAAGACTGGTTTTGAACTTGCAATCCTTCTGGCTCATCCTCCCTAGTTACTAGGATTTGTTTTTGTATTCTTGATGATTGCCATCCTGACTGGGGTGAGATGGAATGTCAATGTAGTTTTGAATTGCATTTCCTTGGTAGGTAAACGTGTTTGTATTTTTGACCATTTAATTATTGACCATTTCTACTTCTTCGTTGGAAAAGTATCTGTCTGTTCATTTGCCCTTATTGCTGTATGAGATACCCTTGAAGCCCTGTGGTCTATGGAATGCATGATTACACTAAGCTCTCCTGGGCCTACATTCTTCCCGCACACAAAGTCATATGTTGTCTTGCTATGACATTTCTAGACACGTGTAATCCCCAAACCATACATATTCCACATTTTCTTAAACTTAATAAACTCGATAAACCATTTCATCAACATGCCAACAGTTTGCCTTTCCTGGCCTCTCATTAATCAGTCATCTTGTGACCTAAATCCTGATGACTTGGTATTCTGAAAACAATGCCAGAGAAATTCTGCCTCTGAATCTTATATAGAAATGACCCCATTAGGAACTATTTACTACAAGTTCAATGCATAAAGTACAAGGAATTGATCCTTTGTTGCATTTAGCAACTGTTAGGGTGGTATAAGGCGACTGCATGGGCATAGGGCATCAAGCAGCTTGCGCATGCGCAGATAAGCAATGTAACCTGCCCAAAGAAGCAACCAATCAGGCGCTGACAAACAGTCCCAGCCAATCCCAGGAGGACACAAACTTCTCAAGCTTCCCCTCCCCCACCCCTGGGGTTAGAAAAACCCAGCCTAATAGGAGCCACGTGGGACTTCTCTGGCCCAGCACCCTGCCAGACCCTCAGCCAAGAGCGCCTGGCAATACAGTTTCTTTTTAATTTACATCTGGCCGGTCTGTTCTCCGGTATCCATTGTCTGATCAGCTTATCCCAGCCTGATCTTACAGCAACTAGTATGACGTTATCCATACTTAAATGACAAGAATTAAAATATAACTCACTTTAAAGATTTCGACTAAGCTTCTTCTCCACAAGCAGACAGTCCACAGAAGATGAGCACTGACCCAGGAGCCTTGAAACCCACATGCCCTGGCACGACATAGCACATCCCAAGACCATCTGAACAGAAATCTCTGTAGCAAGCTATTAGTAAATGGACCATTAATCCAAATCTTTTTGTAATCCAGTAGTAAGAGTTCAATAAGGTAGTTAATAGATATATATATATAAATTTTCTCACATATACCAGAAAGAATTATAAGGTAACAATAAAAACTGAATGTCTAGGAATAAATTTAATCATCTCAAAACAATAGAACTTTATCAAGAAAGACATAAATAAGTAGAAAGAAATAATGCTTAACCTAATTTTGCTGTGTATATTCAAGATTTACAACAGGATATTATAGAATACATGTAGGATTATAGGTAGTTAAGTGATTATATAGTGAAGCAAATTAGCATATCTATCATATAATTTTTTGTACAATTGACAGTAGCTAAAAATCTATTTAACAAAAATGTAAACAGCATACTTTTATTAACTATAGCCCTTACATTTTACTTTAAATCTCCAAACTTGATGATTCTACCTATCTATTGCATTGTAACTTTAGACTCAATATTAGCAACAGCTTAGCAGGGTACACAATAATCAATTTCATACATTATATTTTACATATTTTCTATGTTTAACATGTAGTCTTTTATAATCAGAAAAATAACAAATATATTTTTTTCTAGAGAGTCAGTAGCCCATATCTGACAAGGATTGCAATACTGATAATTAAGGTATATTTATAGGAGAGGAGTTAAAATTGCAAATGTTAATTCATCTTTATAACCCAGACTGCAAAACAAAGCATTGTTAGTTCCCTGGAAGAATCCATATGTGCAGTTTTAGGCTTGCTGAACATGTGAGGGTGCCTGGGTCTGGGGAGCCCAGGGTGGGCATGAAGTTCTGTGCCCTTTCTGCCCCAGACCTTGCCCTCTTCATCTCTTCATCTGTTCATTTTCACTATGTATATGTATATCAAAATATCATGTTTTGTACTTTAAATATGTACAATAAAAATAGAAAAAATAAGAATCTGTCAAGTAACAATCAGCTAACAAAATGTTCTGACCCTTTCTGGGTCATCTTGAGCCTATTGTATGCATTATATACTTTGAATGTATCTATGCTAGTTTCCACTTGCAAAAAACAATATGGAAAATGCAATAATGGAAGGTATTTGTAAAAAAAGGAAGGAGGTGGGACTCAGCCCAGTGGCAGGTTTGAGTACAGGCTGCAGGTGTCTGGGAAGCATTGTGTACTAGCTGCGCAGAAGTAGACAGCTGAGTCTTCAGGCTGGGTGGCTGTGATGTTCAGGGAGAAGTGTTTGGCTCTCTTATCCAACACAACAATGAGTCTTTGGATTTGATTTTGCTCCTTACTTGAACCAAGGTCTATAATGTGCTGAGGACCTTTTCCAGCTTCTTGTTTATACCAATGGAAGTAGTCAAAAAAACTGTCTGAATAAGTACAATTGACAACAGTGTTGTCTCCCTCCTGGACACTCAGGGTAGAAGGGCGCTGCTTCACCTTCTCTCCTTGGCTGACCCCTGGGAAAGAAAAAGAAAAACGAGAAGGTTGTCAGGTCATTACGCTCTAGAATTTTCTTTTTCTACAGGATACGGAAGAGCTCTGAATAAAGCCAGTCTTCTCCCTGGACATCAAAAGATCATCCAATAGTAAACTCTATTATCCCCCAACCCTCAACTCACAGCTCAGATGCAGCCACAAGAATATGAATAAAGCATAAATCAACATCTCCATTGTTCTTCCCTTTAGACCATAGACTTGGTATATCTAGCCAGGAAAGCTGCTTCTGTTATTAGGTTGTCACTTTTTTTCTCTAACAATTATAGTGGCTTCTCATATTGTCTACCCAACCAATAAGAAAAAGGCTCTGCTTCTACTATAAACTTCTTTATTCAGAATCCACTGCAAAGAACCCTCCCCTTATTCTGCACCAGCTGTGGTAGACTGCCACCTTGTGGTCACATCTCTAAGCACTGAACTCTCCAGTTAAGTGATCTCTCCCCCATGGGTGATTCAGACGTATAAGCGGCAATAAGCCTAATAAAGTAAGTGTCCAGTCCAAAATTAAATGCAAAGTAAGTATGTAGATATAAATATTGATATTTGTGCACACTATTGATTCATTATTCATAAATTGGAAAGAGGGAGATGCTATTGGTGTTTATGCAATGATGGACTCAGTTTACATGTTTGAAATCAAGGAAGCACCATGATTCATGTTCACAAGGAAAAATATAATACTTTACTTCTCAACAAAATCTATCTTTGAGATTTTTCTGTTACAAAGACAAACGTTTTCTAAAAGAAATGTGTAAGCCAAGGATGAGGGTAAGAGAGAAGACTACTGGAGAGTTTGTTGCATATTGAAATATGCAATTCATGTTGAAATGCATATTATCTCAGAATCACTACTCCAAGTCTGATCTTGCCTATGACTTGCCACTCACAAAGAATGGCAACATTCAAACCATGGTGTTTTCCCCTAGCAAAGATGATAAAAACTAAAGATCAAATCTCAATGGTTAGAGAGCAGGGAAGTAAGTTCTCAAGTTATTAATATTCCAACCTTAAGAAATAGTTTGACCCATAGATGGGTTGATCTATAATGAGAAATCCGAAATGACTTAAGAAATCTCTCTATTTCTGTGTGACGTGTTTTCTGCAATGTCCTAAAAGAAAAAGTAGAGATTCTCAAAAACCATCAGAATACAGATTCAAAATATACAATCACATGTAAGTTTATCCTTGAAGCCCTTTCATTTTCTGCTATCAAAATATATGATATGTCCTTAACTTCAACAACACATATATCTTCCCTGGAATTTTCTCCAAATCATGAGCCAACCCTCCTGGCATAGATTTCTGCTGCCTTGACCAGTGATTTTTCTCCCACTTTCTACTAGGAAGTTTTTTCCCCAAAACATTGTTAAAAACCTTCAGTCCTGTAAATTGTTAGAATCATCTCCCTCTGCCAAAGACCTTTTCTCATATGCTTTAATTTCTTGATATTTTCTGATTGTTTCTATAAGACAAAATCTAGGGAAGCCTAACTACTGCTGTGTCTACTACAAGATAGTAAAAAATGGGAAAAAGACCTCAAGAACTAACCATGAGCAATAGTTTCTGGCAAAACAAGATGACCTCATTTCAGAGGTCAAGGTCTCTTTCCACTATTTGTACTCACTAGTTCCCTGGAGTTATATATATATAT
Source organism: Glaucomys volans (assembly GCA_020662805.1). Taxonomy (NCBI): domain Eukaryota; kingdom Metazoa; phylum Chordata; class Mammalia; order Rodentia; family Sciuridae; genus Glaucomys; species Glaucomys volans. Next base: position 25,663 of record JAJEJO010053549.1, read on the forward strand.
TATTATATATAATAATATATAATAATAATATAATAATATAATATATATATACACACACACACATACATATACATACATATATATATAAAACACCATATATATGTATATACATGTATGTACAGATTATATATATTATGTATTTGTATACAAAATATATATAAATATATTTATTTCTCCATTCTAAGCTTCTCCTATTGTCTCACTCATTCCCCGTATGATAGAATTCTCAAATCCTTCCTTGGGTGAGTTTCCCCTTTCTCAGCTACAGATACTTTTTATTTTATTTTATTTTATTTATTTTATTTTATTATTTTATTTTTACTTCGAAACAGAGTCTTGCTAAATTACCTAGAGTCTTACTAAATTGTTGAGACTGACACTGAACTTGTGATCCTCCTGCCTCCACCTCCTGAGTCACTGGGATTATAGGCATGTGCCACCCTACCAGCTAAATACAGATACTTTAGGTCAGTGTTTGCCCTTTTCAGTTATGGCACCAAGGAAAGGATTTTTCTAGCATCTTCACAGACTATTAGTTGCAGGAGGACAGTGTTCCCCTTAGTCTCTCAATTTCACTGGCCATTTTTGTTGACAATGTTTGAGTGATGCCCATTACATTAGTGTCCTTCCTTCAGGAGCTGTCCACCTGGAATTACTAATTTTAGGAACGGCCTTAGACTCGCCTGGGTGTTGAGGATGGTCCATCACATGCTCACTCCAACAGCAGCCAGTGTGTGGTGGACTGAGGTGATGGCAGAAAAATTGACTGGACCTGAGTCTCCATTCCTGCCTGAAATGTCAAACATTTTTACAAATTGGAGCTGTCTATTCTGGAAGTCAAATTGTTTGGATCAAGGCTTTTGCAGACCCACACTCCAGAGCTCTTGGAGACTGGGATCCATGAGGCAGCTTCTCTTTGCTCAGCAATCTGGTCCTACAGAAATGAGGCAGGAAATGAAATGCTAAGGAGAAGTGAGGAAATACAGTTTCTTCCTAATTCCACCCATTTTCTAGCTATTTTATCCTGGCATCTTGCATATAGTTTCTGCCTTCATAAAATGAAGCTGACTGAAGGATTTCTAAGGGTTCTTCTAGCTCTGAAATTCTTTTACACTGTTTAACAGAGAAAATGTTCATTGAGGACTGGGTATGTGAGGCGGGGAGTGTGTGAGACTGCGAGTGGAATGTCCTGCACCATTTTCATGTTCACATGCAACCTCCTGTGCCTGAGTTTACCTTAAACAGTCCTTGGGCCTCTTCAGAAGCAGAATAAACAGGATCCTCAAGATGAGTTCCTCTATGGGTTTCCATTACTCCTGTAACATCAATAATGGAAAGACTGCATCCATAGTATAATGGAATAAAATGGGATGTTACAAGTATAAAAACTATAACAGATATTGATATAAGAATGGACTCCATGACCAAGCCATGGGTGAGCAGAATGCTCCTTTCCAAAAATCTTCTTATATTTATATCTGTAGCATATCTTTCTTTTTTAAAAAAATATATTTTTTGGTTGTAGGTGGACACGATACCTTTATTTTTTATTTTTATGTGGTGCTGAGGATCAAACTCAGGGCCCCATGCAAGCTAGGGGAGTGCTCCACCACTGAGCCACAATCCAGCCGCAACATATCTTTCTTGTAGGAAGAACACACAAACTTGAGCAATTTGAAGAACCTGGGAAAGATGGATGAGTTAGTAATATGTAAATCAAAAAAAAAGCACTTTATCAAACATCCCAATCTCTTTCCAAGTTCAAGTGCCCTCCTTCCAAGTATAGCTTGGGGGATCAAGATTCCCAACCAGGGCTGGTTATAAAATTTGTGAGGCCCAATGCAAAATGAAAATTTGGAGTCTCTCATTCAAAGAGCAGGAATAATTGTCAGTGAATAATATAATATAAAGTCTTCTTTACAAAATAGTATATTGAATATAAACACAATAGGGTTTATAATGATACAAAAGTAGCAACACCAACTTATAAAGTACAAAAAAATTTAGTGTCAGAAGCTTATAAAAACAATAACTGATAATACTTTGTAAATATTGTATCTTGATCATAAGATATTTCTGGCTTGTTATGCAATTGGATTTGTACAGCAGCATTACAATGTTTCCTCTGGCATTTTCTGTAATTTGTAGCAGTCTAATAAACTGAAAGTAACTTAATGATTTGTGTAAAATTAGGAACACTTATCTATGCATCCTATCACTATGCCTTCAAGTCCAACGAAATTAATGTTAAAGTTATCTTTTGTGTTAATAATCGGTTCATTCAAAATTTCACATGAAAACATTATTCTTTATCAAGTATATATCATCACTTTTAATTTCTGTTTCTAAGCCCATGAATATTCATTATGAAATGCAGCATCAATTTTCAAAATTAGAGTTTCTAAAACTTTTCCAAGGATTCTAACAACTCCTAAACGTTTTATTGCAATGTCCATTATTATGCTTTCATTTTGTGCAAATATACTAAGAATGTTTATTGCCACACACTTTGAGGACCCACAGAGCACCAGAAATCCCCTAGCAGGTACCTGCACTTGCAAGGGGTGCCCTTGAACTGAGCCCTTGAACCTGAGCTTCCATGTGTTCCTGTCCTAAAGCCCCATGAATCTCCTCTGCTCATGCACATTCTCCATCCTCTTAACAGACTTCATTTACAAAACATAATTTCAAAGACAAAATTATTAAGCTTCATTTACAAAACATAATTTCAAAGACAAAATTATTAAGAACTGCAAGACAGCAATAACAGAACATTAAATCAAGCCCCTTTCTGAGTGGCAGGCCTGTGAAATCTTACAGGTCACATGCCCAGGACATTGGTCCTGGTTCCAACCTCACTGGAATTGCCCATATGTCTTTGCCTACAGGGTCACACTGCTTCCTAGTTGATCCCTTACATTACATAAAAGACATCAAAGTGGAAATTAGATTCACATTGTAATTGATCCACATGCAGGTTTAAACTTTGAAGTTGGTTGTGAGAAGTCTTGGAATGTAACTATCACAGATAAAAATTGCTCTGGGGGTAGTGCTGGAAGATTTCTTCTCCCTTTCCCAGACCCTAAATGATGTTAGAAAATCATGAGTAATAGATTTATTCAAAAATGCAAGGAAGAGTAGAGGATTTTCATATAGCAAAAGGAAAAGTTTAGTGAGCTTTCCCTTAAAAGGTGCTATTTAGAAAGAACTAAAAGGATGTTTTCATCAGTGATGTATGAAAACACATTGTAGAATTTTGTCAAGAGACATGATTTACATTTTTGAGTCTTCTACATTGACTAGTTCAGAGTACAAGCTCTGTAGTCAGATTTTTTGGGGGGTGTGGTATCAGTGATTGAACTCAGGGGCACTTGACCACTGAGCCACATCCCCAGCCCTACTTTGTATTTTATTTAGAGACAGGGTCTCACTGAGTTGCTTAGCACCCAGCTTTTGCTGATGTTGGCTTTGAACTCTAGATCCTCCTACCTAAGACTCCTGAGCTGCTGGGATTACAGGCATGTGCCAACATGCCCATCCTCTGTAGTCAGATTTCTGAGTGGGAATCCCACCACAGTTTTGCAAGTTAGTAACCACAGAACTCAGGCAAATCATTTCTGTTCTTTCCTGGTTTGTGTGCAAAGTAAAGAAGTATTGTCAGTATTACGGTCATACATGTAATAACCTAGATAGAGTGCCTAAAACTCTGAGACAGGAAGGAGTTTTAAATTATATTTTTATGGGTTCTAGCAGTGAAAAATATGAATACCAACATTAAGAACAAATATACATATGTACATAGAAACATAGAGAAAGAGAGGAAGTGCATGTTTTCTCCTGGAAATTGAACAATCTGCTATTAGCTGAAACACACTGAGACATTTCTTTTTAGTTTTGTTAAAAATCAAGTCTTTTTCATCACAGTAATTTAGATCTTATTTATAAATTCAGCCAGGGGATCTGTTTTAACAATACTTGGGGCTCTGACATCCTTATCAGTTGCTACAATACTTCGTTATTAGAAATTTTTCCTGCAAAGAGTTTCTGGGAGGAAAAGGATCCAACTCAAATGGTATGACAGTGCTGAGAAGTCTCCTGTTAGCAGAGGTGACAGTGCTAGGACATCAATCAGGACACCCAGTGCCATGCAGATGCAGCTGGGCAAGTCCTCCCCAAGGCAGAAGCTGTGGCTGCAGGTGCAGCTGCAGTTTGGGGACAGGCTGCAGGTTCCCTGGGAGCACTGTGCCTCCCTGCACAGAGGTAGGTGCCTGAGTCTTCCAGCTGGGAGGTGGAGATGTGCAGGGTGCTGGAGCGCTCATTAGAATCCACTGCTGCCTTTAACCTTCCCTCCTGCTTTTTCCCGGAAGCCACATAAAACAGACTGATGAGGCCGGCCCCAGGATTCTGTCGGAACCACTGCACCCTGTTCATGGTGGTGGAAAAATTGCACCTCAGAGTAGTGCTGGTTCCCTCCTGGAGACTCCGGACTGGAGGGCTCTGCTCCACCTGCTGCCCTCTCAGCCCTGCTTGGAAAGAGAAAAGCAAACACAGATGATGTCACTGGGGAATCAATGACCAGTTTACAAATCTACAGGATATCACAGGAAACAACCCCTTAGATCCAGAGGTGGAGAACTTCATGCCAGCTCTCCCTGCCTTTTGTCACTGTCAGCCTAGAACACACCCAGCCCCATTTGGGTTAGACCCAACTCACAGCAAACCTGCACCCACAGAAGCCCCAGCAGGGCCCCCAGTCTCCTCTGCATGGCTGCTGGCCTGGTTGCTGGGGCCTTCTCCCTGCTCTGCAGGTGTCAGGTCTGGGGACAGACAAGCTTGTTCTTCAGGCAGCAGGTTCCACTGACTCACTGAGCCCCAGTCACATCTGAGCTCTGTCCTTCCCCCTGACAGGGAACTCCACCCACAGTGGCCCAGTGAGACTGCCTTGGTGGCTCCAGAATGGTGTGAGGACAGTGCAGGGGGAAGGGGGCCATGTTTCAGGTGAATGAAGGTAAAAGTGGTGTTTTTTTCGTATGAAAGTTCATGTAAGAGAATTTTATGGAAAAGTATGTGAGGAAGGAGGATGATACCTCAGAGAAGGAGCAATGTCATAACTGGGTGAAACAGAGCCTTTAAGAATCACAGGAAAGTAAGCCCATTTCTCAAGTTATATAGATTGACAGAGATTTTCAGAAATAAATTACATGAAAATTCTGATAAAGGTGAACATATTGAATAATATGAATTGTGTATTAAGAAATAAACATAATTTCTTTTTTAATTTTTTAAGTTGTAGATGGATACATTTATTTTATTTATTTATTTTTATGTGGTGCTGACGACCAAACTCAGCGCCTCACACATACAAGGCAAGTACTCTACTGCTGAGTTATAATCCCAGCCTATGAAATAAACATAATTTCTTGAAATTAAAAGATCATGATCTACATAGGAAGCATTAACAAGAGTTTGGTTAATTAAATTAAAAATAGGTTGTGTGTATGATGTCCACCCTGTTTTATTCTCTGACTCTCCCCTTTTTCTGTCCAACTCTTTCCCCACACTCTGCAGGTCCTCACAGCAGACTCTGATCAGGACACACATTACTGGTCAAATTAAATAGTGTCCTCTCCCTTTTCTTCTATTTTTTTTTCTTCTATTTTTGTTATGGGTTTTTTTTTCCCCCCCTACTTTTCTTCTCATCTGTTTATTCTTGTTCCTTCTAGTTCCAAAGAAAGTACATGAAAAGACTGAATATCAGGTTTATTAGAATAATTTCTAGATCAGCAAATTTTGGGAATTTCAGTCATAAAAATTTTAACAAAAACAGATAATGAAGATGTTTTCTATCAAGCTTCCATGCTCATAATGCCCAGTAAAGTTCCAATTCCCTGACCTCTGCTCAGAAAATCATCCTCCCAATGGATTTACAGACATAAGGGCTACAGTGAGTATAGATACAGGCTCCAGCCTTCTGAGGTTTTATATAGAATGGAAGAGCTGATGACCTGAGATGAACTTACATGACATCCCCTGTCCCATTTCTCTGATCCAACTGGTTCACAAGTTCTCTGGTCTCTTCTTTCTGTTCAATTCTCTGAGATCTACAAATAAGTTATTCCTAGTATCGCCTGGGGTGCCCCCTGGTGGACTGAAACCATCAACACAGGTAAAACCAGCCTCACTCCCTGCGAGTTCCTTGACGCAGGAAATGCAGATGGTCAGAAAAGAAAATGAATGCCTAGATTTCATGAGGATAAAAACAAACCACTTATAAAATACCACTTAATGGAAATCAAATTTGATTTTTTTACAAAAACCAATAATATAGTCATTCATTATCATGATCCAGTATTACGTGCTATACATAATTGTATGTGCTATGATTTTTACACAGCTGGCTGCACAGTAGGTATGTTTACACCAGTATCATTACAAACGTGAGTAATGTCTTGTGCTATGATATTGTGACAGCTATAATGTCATTAAACAATAGGAAGTTTTCAGCTCCATTATAATCTTATGGGACCACTGCAGTATATCCAGTCTGTCATTGACCAAAATAACATTATGCAGCACATTACTGTAGAGAATCTTGTAAGTGTATGTGGAAATAAAATGGCCAAATTTTTCACACTGGGCTTATTCTAATCATGTTAAGACCCTGTGAGGGCTGTGTTGCTGCATAAGATTATACAATAATTCAGAGTAATGACTTAGAATTGGCTAAAGAATAAGTTATTTTAAACAATTCCTTGTTAACATCAGTATAGGACTTTTTATTTGTGCATTATGAGTATACATAATAGTGGAATTCACTGTGGCATTCGGATATGCATATAACAATTTGACCAATTTCATTCCCCAGTACCTCCTCTTTCCCTCCCTCCCCCACCCCATCCCTTTCCTCAACTCTATCAGTCTCTCCTCTATTTTTACAAGGTCACCCTTTTCATATTTTTCTCTCCAGGTTCCACAATGAGAGAGAACATATGACCCTTGACTTTCTGTGTCTGGCTTATTTCACTCAACATAATGTTTACTTTAAGACTGACTAAATTGCCCCTGTGTATATATATACCACATTATATACTACCTTTTCTTTATCCAATCCAAAACTTGGCTATTGTAAATTTTAAATATTTTAAATAAGTTGGTAATTCTCTTCTCATGGTATTTATTTGATATCTCTAGTTCAGTTTCAAAATAAGTCCATAAAAATGGTTTAAATTTTACTGGGAATGAACAATAATAATATTTGAAAGGGAAGAAGAAACTAATTTATAGTCAATTGGAGAAGACAAAATACACATATCTGTAATGAAATCAAAGTGTGGGACCCTGAGAGAAGCATAAACTGAAGCTTTACAGTGCCAGAGTCGGGAGAAGCACTTGTACATGGGATGGTTGAACAAAGCCTCCTGGAAAAGGTGGGCATTTTATCCTTACCCTCCTTATCCAATGAGAAGAATAGAAAAGAATATGGATAAATCTTTATGATGGTTTTTATGACTTTGTATGGAAGAATTCATGAATATGGGAATTATATAACTTCCCATTTTTGTGGTTGCACATAATGTGGAGTTACACTGGTCATATATTCAAATGTGAACATAGTAAAACTTGGAATGGACCCATCTTTTGACCCAGTTATCCCACTCCCTGGTTTATACCCAAAGGACTTAAAATTAGCATACTACTGTAACACAGCCACATTAATGTTTATAGCAGCTCAATTCACAATAGCTAGACTGTGGAACCAAACTAAATGCCCTTCAACAGATGAATGGATAAAGAAGCTGTGTATATACATACAATAGAATACTACTCAGTCATAAAGAAGAAGAATATTATGGAATTTTCAGATAAATGGATAGAATTGGAAATTATCATGCTAAGTGAAATAAGCAAATCCCAAAATAACGAAGGCTGAATATTTTCCCTGATAAGTGGATGATGATATAGAATCTGGTTGGGGGGGTGGGGGGTGAGAGAAGAATGGAGGAACTTTAGATTATATAGAGGGAAATGAGAGGGGGAGGGGCGGGCATATGAAAAATGGTGGAATGAGACAGACATCATTACCCTATGTACATGTATTATTAACAAGAATGATATAAATGTACATCATGCACAACCATTGAAATGAAGATTTATACCCCATATGTGTGCAATGAATCAAAATGAAGCCTGTAAAAATAAAAAATAAAAAATTTAAAAATGCGAACATAGGAAAGTTATTTCAGATTCATTCTATCTTTCCCATTCCCATCCTCCCTCCTTCCCCACCACCTCACCCAGTCCAATTCTGTGAACCTCCACTCCTCCCTTCCCCCACCTATTGTGAATCAGCATCCACATATCAGAAAGAACATTCATCCTTTGGTGTTTTGGGATTAGCTTACACTTAGCATGATAGTTTCCAATTCCAGCCATTTACTGGAAACTGCCAAAATTTCATCAGAACCTTAATAGGAATTGCATTAAATCTGTATAGCTTTTGGTAGTATGGCCACTTTGACAATATTATTTCTGCCCATCCAGAACAAGAACATCTTTCCATCTTCTAAGGTCTTCTTCAATTTCTTTCTTTAGAGTTCTGTAGTTTTCATTAGAGAGGTCTTTCACTTCTTTTGTTAGATTGATTCCCAAATATTTTTTTAAGGTTATTATGAATGGGGTAGTTTTCCTAATTTCTCTTTCAGTTGAATCATCAATGATGTATAGGAATGCAATTGATTTATGGGTGTTAATTTTATATCCTGCTAATTTGCTGAATTCATTTATAAGTCCTAGAAGTTCTCTAGTGGATTTCTTGGGGTCTTCTAAATAAAGAATCATGTCCTAGGCAAATAGGAATAGTTTGAGTTCTTCTTTTCGCATTTATATCCCTTTGACTTCTTTCTTTTGTCTAATTGCTCTGGCTA
>JAJEJO010053549.1:49586-104250 GCA_020662805.1 Glaucomys volans
ACATACAAAATGGAAGCAAATCTTTGCCAGCTAATCTTCCAACAGGGGGTTAAAATTCAGAATATAAAAAGTACTCAAAAAACTTAACAAAAAAATTTAGTAACCAGATTAATTAATGAGCAAAAAATTCTAAATAGGTGTTTCTCAAAAGAAGAAATATGAATGACCAACAAATATATGAAAAAAAGGTTCAGGATCCCTAACAATCAGGGAAAAACAAATCAAAACAACACTGAGGTTTCATCTCAGTCCAGTTAGAATGGCAACCATCAAGAATACAAAGAGGGCTGGGGTTGTGGCTCAGTGGTGGAGCGCTTGCCTGGCATGTGTGAGACCCTGGGTTTGATTCTCATCACCACATACAAATAAGTAAATAAAGTTTCATCAACAACTAATAAAAATATTTTTTAAAAAAGAACACAAAGAACATTAATTGCTCACAAGGAGGTAGGGGAAATGTACATTCATACACGGTTGATAGAAATGCAAATTAGTGCAAGCACTTTAGAAATCGGTGTGGACATTCCTCAAAAGATTAGGAATGGAACCAGCATGTGACCCAGCTATCCCACTTGTTGGTATTTATCCAAAAGATCTAAAACCAGCACACTATAGTAATCCATGCATACCAATGTTTATAGCAGCACAATTCACAATAGCTAAGTTATGAACCAACTTAGGTTTCTGTCGATGGATGATTGGATAAAGAAAATATGGTGTATATACACAGTGGAGTTTTGCTCAGTCATAAAGAAGAATGAAATTCTGTCATTTGTGGATAAATGGACCTGGATAACATCATGCTAAGAAAAATAAGCCAGATTTAGAAAACCAAGGGTCAAATGTTTTCTCTCAAGTGTGGAAGGGAGAGAGAAAGGGGACAAATGGAATTTAAAAGGGGCTGGGGTCCTCATGAAAACAGAAAGAACATCAAAGGAGCAGATGAAGGTGATCAAGAGGTGAGGGCATGGAGAAGAACTAGGGAATAAAATCTAACAAATCATGCTATGCCTATGTGTGCCTATACCACAACAAATCTGACACATTTACCACAAGGAATAGTGAATATATACATAATAATAATAGAAGGGAGATCAGTAGAGTAGAACTAGAGGATTAAGAAAAGGAGAGGGAGAGGGAAAGGGGAGGTACTGGGAAATGAGATTGATCAAATTATGTTACATGCATACATGAATATGACACAATGAATCCCACAATGGATGTATAATTATAACTCACCAACAAAAATGTCTCACTGGGGAAAAAAGCTTATCCTCCATCCCTGCTCTCTAGCATTATTCAGGGTGTTGCTTGTTTTAGAAAAATTTGACTCTGAACTCCAGAGCTAAGAGGAACTTGAGAATCACATATTTAAGCCCATTATTTTCAGATGAGGAAAGAGACCTGCAAACCTCACAAGTTACTCACAATCAGTGGGCATCAGTAGTTCTGAGACTGGATGAAGGATCTCCCCCTGCTCCTGGGCAATCCAGAGCCCTTACCACACGCTTTGACCCTTAGAATGAGCCCCCCTTTATTTTGCAGGAGCTGTGGCAAGTCTTTGGGGGCAGCACAATCATCAACTCTGTTGACTGGAAGAAGTTGCAAGTTTGTGTACAGGAAGCAGCTGCCAGGATGCTATTGTGCGTCCGTGCACAGAGGTAGGTGGCTGAGTCTGTGGGCCGGGAGGCTGTGATATGCAAGGCACTCTGTTTGATGGTGGTATCCAAGGTGACTCTCAATCTTCCTTTCTGTTTTTCACCCTCATTTTCACGTACTAGTAGCAAGAATAAAAGGCCTCCTCCTGGGTCTTGTCGGTACCAGTGGAAGGACTCTGGAGAATAGTTTGTGTAGTTACAGGTCAGAGAAGCATTCTCACCCTCCTGGATGCTGGAGACCTGAGGATTCTGTTCCACCTTTTGGCCATCAGCCCCTAGAGATGCCAGAAAGGAGATTTAGTCACCACATTTAAAAATCTTAGGAGTCAGTTTTCTTCCCACAAACCCAGATACAACCAAAGATGAAGTAGGATAAATCCTGGCCTTTCCCCACTGTTCTGTGTGCTGTGTCCCTGGATCTCTCTGTCCCCCTCACCAGGAAACAGCCAACTCACAGTCCACTTGAAGCCATAGCATCACCAGAACACCTCCTAGGAATGGCTGCATTCTTACCTGAGCTGTGGCCTGGTTTGTGGACTCAGCCTCCTCAGTCAAAGCATTCAGCAGTGGGTGCTACTGAGGTGCTTCTATCCCTAGGAGGAAGTTTCTGCCTTCCTACTAGCCAATCAGCCTGTTCAGCCCTTTGTCTACACTTGCTGGCCTAATCCAACTCCAGGGGGAGCTTGGTTTCAAACCTGAGAAAGGCCGTATGAGTTGACATTTCCACCAACAGTGTGTAAGAGTCCTTTATCTCCACTTCCTCACCAGCATTTGTTTTTTATTATCATTTTGATAACAATCATTTTAAATAGGTTGACATGATATCTCAAGGTAGTTTTGACTTGTACTTACCTGGCATGAATACAGTTGACTGTATTTCATAAATTTGTAAGCCGATTATTTGTTACATAATATTCCATTTGGATCATTAGGCCTTCCCTTGTAAGATTAGATGCTGGATTTCAGTTTGGGGGTAATATAAGTCTTTCCAGTTAATTGCTTGCCATAATGTCTTACAAATTTACTTTCTCACCAAATTTATCTTCAGTGCTTTCTTTCCAAATTCACTCTCTCATTTTCAGAACTACTATTTCTACAATTCCCTAATGGGTTCTTAAATTTATTTGTTTGCATTTTATGAATGTCAGTAGATTTAAACATTTTCCATGTGCTTTGTACCATGCTGTTTTCCCTATGTAAATTGCCTCATTATATCATCTATGTATTTTTCTATTTGGATATTGATATTTTCTTTTTTTTTTACTTTTAATTTTTTAATTTTACAAATAGCACATATTCAATGTAGGAAAATAAAAACATACAGATAAGCAATGGTCTTTTTTAGACTCTATACCCTTGTGGATTTTTCCTTTGGATATACATATGTATATTTTGTTTTGTTATGGTAATTGATGCCCCAAAAGAACAACAAAATTCCCAGTAAACAACAAAAATCCAAGTAAAAATTAAGGTTAGAATGTCCTTAATTATATGTAGTCCAGGTGCAAATTTATATTATGTATAAATTTATGGGCATTCTTTTTTTTTTTTTTTCAGTGTTAGGGTTTGAACCCAGGGCTTTGTGCATGCTAGGCACAGTGGCACATGCCTGTAATTCTAGCAACTCAAGAGGCTGAGACAGGAAGATTGCAAGTTTGAGACCAGCCTCAAGGCCAGCCTCAGCAACTTAGGGAAACCCTGTCTCAAAAATAATAAAAAGGGGTGGCGACATAGCTCAGTGGCCAAGTGCCCCTGGGTTTCATACCCAGAAACAACAACAAACAATACCCAAGCAACAATAAAAATTCAACTGATGCTGGTAGAATAAAAGATTCCCGCCACCGCCCCCCACCTCCTTTTTTTTTGCAATGATATGGCTCACACCCAAGACTTTGCTCATGCTACGCAAGTGCTTTCCTGTACCACTAAACTTCACACCCAGCCCCGAAAAGCCTGGCCTTGAACTTTCGATCTTCCTGTTTCAGCCTTCCGAGCTGTTGGGATTAGAGATGTGCACCACCACCCCACAGCATGTCACTTGAACTCAGGACTTGCCTCAGGCATGCTCCTGATAAAGGGCCAAGTACTCCTTTTTTTCCGTTAAAAAAGCAGCTGACTACTATTGCATCCTTTGAAGATTTGCATCCTCTGTTGAATTGGTCAGAAGTTCTTCACATAGTTACTTTTTAGTAAACTCTTCATTCATTCTGTCCTTCTTGAAAATATTCATCAAACAAAGAGGAAAACTCATCTTCATGTTCCTTGGGTTCTAAGTCTTCTCCATACTGAATGGCACAATCAATATGCTGTAATACAATGTTCATGCTTTCTTCATCTGACTGATCGTAAGGTAAAAATCGAACCATGCTGTAGTCATCAATCAGTCCACAAATTGCTATAGTCAACTTCTTGAATTTTTGGCTTCTCAAGTAACTTGTCAAATCTTTTAAGAAGGAGTACATGGATCTAGAAACTTTTCAATTTCCTTCTGGGCTTTCTTACACAGCAGATCCATTTCCATCATGATGTTAACTTGTGGAACTTCTAGAGAAATCATAGCACTCAGGGCTGCCAAGATGCCAGAAATAAACTGGGCAACCAAAAAGAATGTGGTCATCCTCTACAGGGCCAAGACAGTTCTCTAGCCAGCAAAATTATTGGCAAAGTACTCCATGCAAAATACCAATCCTCCACTGGGACCGAACCTCAGAGAATCGTCTTCCATCACATCATCCACTTGGATCAGTTCTGCTGCTGGACCGAGGTTGACCACCTGGAGAGATGGGTTGAGGGCTTCACAGGGTTGGACCAGGTGGCACAGGAGGTGCTCTTCCCGCTGCCTGTGGGGCCCATGACCTGCTGCGAATACCAAGGCATGCCAGCTCTCAGGTCAATATTTTCTTATTCATATAAAAAGTATTTGGTATAGTTATAAATCCATTGTTAAATTAGCAGCAAAATAATAGTAAACAGTTACTTAAATGATTTCTTCCCTCTCACATAGTTTTTAAGTCAGTTCAGAAAATCCTCCCTCCTTTAGTTTTTATTTATATTTTTACTTATCACATTGTGATAATTATTTTAATTTCTCCAGCATTTATTTCATCATTTAAAGCATTTAATTTACTAATTTAATCAATGTGTGTTGATTTTACATTTTTTTCAGCTATTCGACTTTATGCTTCTCCAATTAGACATCTATAGCCTTAAGGCAAAACACAAGATAAATAGAATGCATAATTTAGGAGCACTATTATTACTAGAGAATGAGACCAACAGGTAAATATTTAAAAGCTGTACTGCCCTAAAATTAATGGTGATGTATCATGCAGCAAAATAAAAATGATTACTCAAATGTTGTAAAACAAGCAGGAGAATGCTCACTTGCAGCAAGCTATGGGACCTCTGTGCTCATATCCTGCAGGTTTCAGGGAGGAAAATGATCATTCTCCCTGGTCTATAGAGTTGCTTCAGTAGACAGTCTGAGGACCTCTGACTTAAACAATTAATATAACATAATTTGAAGAATAATCCTGGTCTTCCTCATTAATTCAAAACTCTTCTTGTATCCTGGGCAAAACTCTTTATTTAATACATTCCTTGTGTTTTCTTTATCCACTGCCTTTGTACTAGTCGTCATTATTGTTGTTATTATGGGTTATCTATGCTAACTGAGTGATCTTTCTTACAGCAGTAACCAAGCAGGCACAGTCCACTGTGACAAGTACCACTTTCACTGATCTTTATCAAAAGGAAAAATCATTCACTCAGCTTTATTTAGGGCCTGGGATGTGACAGGCTTCATTCTTTATGATTACATCCTAAAGGGGAAAGAAAGACAATATGCACATGAGTAAATAAAATAAAAAAATTAGCTGACGGTGAGTGCTATGGAAATACTGAGCAGGAAAGGAGTGGGGAGAATCTCATGAGGAGGGTTGTGATTTAAATAAGATGGTCAGGAAAGGCCTGCAAAGGAAATCTTCTGTAACAGCTGTGGGGAAACTTGAAAATAATGGACACAAGACCCAAGGGTAGTGTATGTTTGAAGCTGCCCTCAGTATTTCAGTCCTAACTGAAAGAAATAGAGAAGGGAGGAAGAAAATGCTATTTTAGAAAAAGGCAGCTTTTGATTTTGGAAATGTTCAATTTTCTACTTTATGTTTTACTGTTTTTCCTATGCCATGCAAGTAATAATTTTATAATCAAAAACAGTGAGCAAATATTATTATTAAAAGACAAGGGGCTATGGTTATAGCTCACTTGTCTAGCATGTGTGAGGCACTGGGTTCACTCCTTAGCACCACATAAAAATAAGTAAATAAAATACAGGTATTGTGCCCAGCTACAACTAAAAGTATTTTTAAAATAAATAAAAGACTCTCATCAAAAAGAGTATTTTCTGACATTGACACCAAAGTGTCCTGGAGAGAAATCTCAATGGCACCAGAAAGTCAACCTTGGAGCTTTGGCATCTAAGAAATCACCAACTCCCAATGAGAGTTAATTTAAATCCTCACTGAGTCATTTTGCAACAAGTTTGCAGCATGTTTTAGAATGTCAAAAATATACATTGAACATAAGGAAAATGTGTATTGAAAATAAAATATAGGAAAATCATGTTCTCAAACATGAAAAACAAATGGAGTGTGTCTTCAGCCCTACCACAGCTTTAGTACAGGCTGCAGGTGCCTGGTGAGCACTGTGCTCTTGCTGCACAGAAGTAGGTGGCTGAGTCTGTGGGACGGGCAGCTGTGATGTTCAGGGAGAGATGTTTGTCCTTCTTACTCAGGAGGACAGTGAGTCTCTGGTCTTGCTTCTTCTCCACACTTGAAAAAATCTGCATGAGCAACTGCAGACCTGCTCCAGGCTGTTGCTTATACCAAAAGAAGTAGGTGGAGGCACTGTCTGTGTAAGTGCAGTGGATGACAGTGCTGTCTCCCTCCTGGACACTCAGGAAGGAAGGACGCTGCTCTACCTTCTCTCCTCTGCTCACACCTGGATGAAAGGAAAAGTCAGATAAGATCATCAAGACATCATTTCCAAACTTTGTGTAATCTCAAGCAGACTGGAAGAGGCTAACCTCCTGGTCACACTTTTGATGAATATTAAAACACCTTGTTTCCCAAAAGCACTCAACTCACAGTCCAACTGCAGCCACAAGAACAGGAACAAAGGCCCAGGCAGTGTCTTCATGGCTCCCCTGTTGGGACTGCAGGCTGCAACTGAGAGAGGAACTTTTATTATCAGGGCCTCTCTTCCTTTCCTCCAAAGCACAGCAGTTTCCTAAACTGCCTGCACAAGCATCTGCTTCTGTCTGCAGCCTGCTCTCACAGAAGTCAAACAAAAAGAACCTTTCGTCCATTCTGCATCAGCAGAGACAATCTGCCATCTTGTGGCCAAATCTGCAACTGCTCATCAAATCTTCTATCCTATGTCTATGGGAGATTCTGATGCACAGAACAGCAGCAGGTCAAGTAAATCAAGTGAGTTCCAAGTGTGTCTCCAGTCAGGAATTATGTAGATAGGCAGAAAGCAAACACAGTGAAAATGTGAGGTTCAGAATTGCATCTCATCTCAGCATACTACTGAGTCATTTTAAATAACTTGAAGGTTTAGGTTTCCTATGTTTATTCAACAACAGGTTTAGTCTATTTGAAATTAGAAAAATACTGTGATTAGGATTGCTAAGCAATTGAGAAGTAAAATTCTTCTTCCTAATCCCTCTCCACCTGTTTTGGTCAGAGAATCAATCAGCCAAATCAATCATCTTGGTTCAGCTCTCACAGAAGAAAAACTCTTTCTACAGATGACATTTAAACACATCTAAGGTATATCATGTGTTAAAATACAGGAATTATTCAAAGTATTCTCTTATTTATCTCTTTATATCTTTATATATATGCAGGATCTGTAGGGACTTTCACTGTTGATATGGGTGATGTGAATTTTCCTTTTTTCTTCTTTGACTAGATTTGCAATCACTTTTTAAATTTTTAAACATTTTTATGACTAACTAAACTTTGGCTTTATTATTGCTCTAGTGATTGTCATATGGATCCCCAATTTGTCAGAGTGCACCATGAATTGCTGCAACACTATTTCATGAATAAGGTAATATTATTGCAGTGATTTAACTCCACTGCACCCTGGAGTCCTTTGTGTTATGCTGTCATGTTTTTATTTGTTCATGTTATTAGTCAAAAAATAAATTTTTCTTTAAATAATCAACTGCATTTTTAAAATATCAAAAAATAAAAGGAAATTATTTCTCTATATCCGTATAATTCCTATTTCCAATGCTCTTTATTCTTTCCTTCAGTCAAAAATTTAATCTGATACCATTTTCCTTCAGCCTGTTAACTTTTGTACCATGTAGTTCTGCTGATGACAAATGCCCACATCTTTTACTTATTCAAGAATATTCTTATTCATCCTCGTTTTGGATGTTTTCACAAGCATTGACGTTCCAGATCTTTTTCTTTCAGTATTTTAGTTCCATCATCTTTAGATTTCTATTATTTCCCATGAGAAGTTTGCCACAATTCTTGTTATTTGTTCCTCTGTAAATAATGTCTTTTTTTCCAACTGCTTTTAAATTTTTCTATTATTTTTACTCACAATTTAATTATGATGTACCTAAATATAGGTTGTTTCCTATTTTCTCAAAGCCCTGGTTGGCATTTTTATCAAATCCAGATTATTCTCAAATTTGCAAAAAGTTCTTCACAAACTCTTGTTCCACTCCTCTAGAACTACACCACTTGATGATGTCATACAGATCACAGAATCTGTTCATTTTTTTCAAATAATTTTCTCTCTTCAATTTCAGTGGCTTCTATTTATGGTTCTTCATAACTTCGTTAATCCTTTCTTTCTGTGATACTCAGTCTGCTGTTAATCTCATCGAGGAATATTCATTTGTTTCAGACACTGTAATTTTTTTAAGTATAGAATTTCATTTTGGTTCTATTTTAGCTTTTTCTCTCTCTCTCCTGAAATGCTCTGTCTCTTTACCCATTTTTAATATTGTTCTTTTGTATTCCTTAATATACTAAGATAATATGTCCCCTACTGTCACCATTTGAAGGGTTGTCACCGTTGTCAGAAAAAGGATTTAAAGTACTTATCTAATAATTTCAACATTTGAGCCAATTATGAGTCTGTTTTTATTAACTAAAAATTGTCACTATGGTTTACATCCTTTGCTTCTTCAAATGTCTAATAATTTCCTTTCCTAATATACTAGATACTGTTGATGAGACATTGTAGGAACTATAAATTATACTTTATTCACTTTATACTACCAAGAAGTTAAATTACAGATGGTGAATCACCTTGAACTTGTGGAAAATTGGGTTTAGACTTTACAGAGTCAGGTCTATATCAGTTTTACTCTTAGTCCTAAGGTGTGGCACTTAGTCCTAGGGTATTGTCCTATTCCTATGGCATGGTCCTTCTGAGGTTTTGTCACAGAGCCCAAGATGTCACACCAACCTCTCTCACATGCCAGGAATTGCATGCCAGCTCTGTCTCTCTAGGGAAGCTGCTAAAACCTCTTTTTTCCTTCAGCTTTCTGACTCTTGTTCTCCGCTTGCTTTCTTGGCACCTTGCACTGTATATACATGATTCAGGAATCAGTAAAGAGTAGTTTTATACAGAATTCCTTACTCTGTGGGTCCCTCTTCCTGGATCCCTCCCATGTGTTAGTCAGTTTTATGGTGTTGTGACTAAAATACCCAACGAGACCAACTTACAGGAGGAAAAGTTTATTTTGGGCTCACAGTTTTAAAGGTTCAGTCCATGGTCCACTGACTCCATCATTCTGGGCCAAATGTGAGGAAGAACATTGGGGTAGAAGGCTTTGCAGAAGAAAGCTACTCAGTCCATGGCAGCTGGGAAGCAGAGAAAGAGAGGGAGGATCCAGAAGGACAAGATACAATCCCCAAAGACAGGCCCCCTGTGACCCACCTCCTCTAGCCACTGCCTAGATAACCACAAAGTCTGTTCAAATGATTAATTCAACAAATGGATCAATTCACTGATTAGGTTACACCTCTCATAACCTAATCATTTCACCTCTGAACATTCCTGCATTAGTACAGGAGCTTTTGGAGGACACATCATATCCAAACCATAACACCCCACAATTCCAATTTCTCTGGAAGCACCAAACTTTGGTTCCTAAACCAAGTTAGACTACAGCTTTCTACCTGAGCTTTATTTCCCACTTGCCATCTACATCATTAGGGATCTTACCCAGTGTGCTTCTGTCCAAGCATCAGATTCCCCCAGTTTATGCTTCCTGTTGGAAGCCCTCAAACAGCATTTTTAAAACATATTTGTCCTGCTTTTATAGTGTGATTGTTAACCTAATACATGTTATTTCTCCATGATCAGTAGCCAGCTCTAAAATCTAATAAAGTTTAATTTATTTTTCAGATTAAGTCATCCAGAATTGTTTTTATTTATTGCAAATAAAAATTTCACTGCAGTATTTTCAAAAGGTATCTTGGAATTCAAATGAAGTAATATGTAAAATGCCCCTGGCAATAATTCTGTTTCCCCTTATGTACTAACCAGTATTAATTCATTTACCTTCTCTCTTCTTTTCCTCACATTCTGCCAAGGTCATAAGGCAAATAAATAGAAAAAGAGAGACAGACAGCTAGAGGCACAGAGAGAATAACACACTCACACATACACACACACACACACACACACACACACACCACACTTTACCATTGACCTAACACAGGGTAAACTGTATCTCAGAGTGCTGCATGCATCCCTCCCCTGATTATCTCAGAGGCTCTAGGGCCAAAAAAGTCCTGCATCTTTGCTGAGCTTTATGGGAATGAAACCATTGTTTGAAAAATCCATCAAATCTTTCATCTGAAAGAGCATAATTACAGTGTAGAAATTCCTCAGTGTTCAATGTATCAGGCATTCTTAGTCTCACTGACAAAGAAAAAAAAACGCTGGCTGCATCAGGCAGTGCCATAAATAAAGTGAAAGAAGGAAAAAATTAACTTTCACAGTATTTCAAAGACATACAGACCAGTGAGAAAAAAATGAAATAATTATGTCCCTTATACACAAGGTACCAAGGCAGACAGACTTGTTCAACTAAAAACAATAATGGCCTACAGTGCTGAAGTACTCTTTCTATCCTTGTGTTACATATAGAAAACTGAGGCACAGGTTATATACACAGTGGACAAAGTAAGTATAGAACAGGGATTTGAATCCGGGCTGTGTGCATTCCTGGACTGTGGTCTTAATCACCACTACTTATGCCCTGAAATAATTTACTAAAAATGTGCCTTAAGAATCCCAGACCTACCACCATAAATCAAAAACTATTTTCTTCTGAATCATACATCCTTGTCCCCAAGATCAGAGATTAATACATCACAAAAGGAATGAAATACCATCATATCAGTAATATCCATGCATGTCTGTAATGGTAGCAATAGGGGACAATTTGTGGAAGAGGAAGAGAACTGATCTTTATAATGTCCCTGAAAAGTAAGGGTCTAACCCTAAGCCTCTAACTTTACCTAAGGATTCAATAGTGAAAATTCATGGTCCCAGGCCTTTTGGGGTTCCTAAGTTACCATGCAGACATGGTTAGCTCCAAGAACCACACCACATACCACCAGTCCCAAAAATGGCACAGAAAAGGCATCAGGACAACACAATTGGAATGATATGAATTTCTTAAGGAGGGAGAACTCGAGTTCTGAGGAACATACATTTTACCAAGAAGTAGAACACGAAGGGCCTGAAGAAGATGCAGGCCAACACAGCAAGGCGAGGAATGCACATGCCAAGGCTCCAAGGCCTTGTAAAGCCCAAGGAGGTTAAGCCCAAAATCCCAAAGGTGTCAGCCACAAGTTCAGTCAACTTGCCTACAATGCCCACCCAAGCTCAAGAAGCTTGCTGGTGCCTGCATTGCCAAAGACCTCAGGCTCTGCTGAACAGAGGCTAAGGACAACCTTGCAGCTCCAACTCCAGCTCCAGTTCCAGCTAAGACTCCCATGAAGACTGCTGAGTAAGGCCTCTGTCTGCCAAGGTGAGGACAGAAGGACTGATGCGACCTCTGGGCTGCCATCTGCATGAGCATTCTCCTGTGCTATCCATACAAATAAGGCACAGACAGGAAAACAAAATGGTAAAAAATCTTTTAATTACTTTAACGTACATTTCCCTTTTTATTTTTATAAATTGACCAATGAAAATTAAAGATATCATGACATAAAACATGATGCATTGGAATATGTGCACATTGTAGAATGGTTAAATTGAGCTGATTAACATGTGCATTACCTCACATATTTATGTTCTCATTGAAACACATAAACACTACTCTCTGTGATTTTCAAGTATACAGTAAATTTTTATTAACTGTAAAAATTTATTGATTTTTATTATGTTATAAAAAGATTTCCTGAACTTATTCCTTCTGTCTAACTAAAATTTTGTATCATTTGAAAATAATTTTTTTTTTCTTTGTACTAGGGATTGAACCCGGGGACAATTTACCACTGAGCCACATTCTCAGTTTTTGTTTGTTTGTTTGTTTGTTTGTTTTTGAGACAGGATCTTGTTAAGTTGCTTAGGACCTCACTAAACTGGTAAGGCTGGCATTGAACTTTCAGTCTTCCTCCCTCAGTGCCCTGAGCTGCTGGGATTATAGGCATGCACCACCACACCCAGCTTGAAGACAATTCTTAAACTGTCAAGTCAATTTTAAGGACAATATTACATATTGTGAAACAGCTGGGGCTGGGGATACCTGAGTGGTAGAGCTCCTGCCTAGCATGCAAGAGGCCCTGGGTTCAATCCCCAGCACTCAAAAGAAGGAAGGAAGAAGAAACAAACCAAATCATCTGACCCTAAACTACCTTCCTCTCTTTTCATATACCCCTTCTTCTTACTGTTATTAATAAAGCAATCCTGGCCAACTTATTTCTCATCCTTCAAGGCTCAGATTTAAAAATTTTTACATGAATTTTCAATACACTATTCTTAACCATAATAGCCAAAAAGTAGAAAGAGCCCAAATGCTAAACGACCAACAAATGAATAAACAAAATGTAGTTTATCCATCCATAAAATGGAATATTATTCAACCTTTAAAAGGAATGAAATTCTGACCCCCACTTCCAAAAAAAAAAGACAAAAGAAATGAAATTCTTACACTTGCTACATGAATGAACCTTGGAAACATTACACTAAGTAAAATAGGCCAGACACTAAAGAACAAATATTGTATGATTTCACTTATATATAGGTACCTAGAATATGCCAATTACTAACTTACATGACACAACTCTTTATATTTTAAACATTGATTCTTCTCTACTGCCCATATACTGGGCAGCCACAAACCATGTCCAGGATAGTTACATGCAGTCCCTTGTCCTAATGCTGGGGGAGCAGACACAATAGGCAGAAGGAATATTCCGGAAAGCAGTGATCACACTGGGAGTGCTTGTCAAGACTTACCTATACAGAGTTAGCAGTGTGCACAGTACCCACGAATACATCTCATTTCATGCAAACTGTGTCCTCAACTCAGTCTCACCTTGGCCAGACTCCCCACCAACACCATCCAAAACAAAGGGAAATCTGATAAGAGGGATAGTTGGAAAAGGACTGATTTTAATCAATTGCTGTTATATTGTGTTCTTTTGAAAATTTCGTTCCAAAAAAAAAATGTGACCACAAAAACCCATTCTCGGACCCTCAACAGAGCTTCCGGAAGAGGACCCTGCTGGGCGGGGGCTTCACAGTAAATCTCCTTTACCTACAAGTAATGCAAGCCCTCAGCAGAGCCACTCAGTGGTCTCACCCTTCCACAAAGGCAGCGATAACTAAAGGTGTCTTCCTTCTGGGGAATTTAACCTCCTCCCAGCAGGTTAGAGAATGCAGCTCATGAAATCTTTAATGTACAAAAACAAAACTACTAACATAATAATAAAAGAAATGTAAAATGTAGGTAATGTGTAGTTTCGACACACCAAAAGTCTATCTGTGTGACACCTTTATTAGTCAGGGTTCTCTACAGGAAGAGAATCAACAGGAAATATGATTATAAAAGGAGGATTTATTAGATTGGCTTACAAGACCAGAAGCTGAATAGTCCACAATGGCCATCTGTAGGCTAGAGAGCTGGAAGAACCATCAGCTGTACAGTCCAAGAGGCGGAAGCTCCAGAACAAGAAGGATCAACAGTGCTACCCAAGTCTGAGACTAAGGCTTCTGGAAACTACCTGCAGATTCACTGGCAGAGTCCGCTTTGGAAGAGTGAAGAAGTAGGAGTCCAATATTCTCAGACAATTGAAGCAGCAATCTAGAACCGGTTCAAGAAGAGTGGAGCTTGCATCTGCATCTGCTTCCCTGTTCTTCCAACTTTTATTCCATCCAAGCCACCATCCTATTGGGCGGTGCTGCCCACCCTTAGGGAGGTTCTCCACTTCAGTTCACTTCCCACATACCAATCATTTTTAGACACACCCTCTTTGACACACCCAGAAGCCTCTTAATCATGGGCATCTCTTAATCCAAACAAGTTGACAATTCAAATTAACCATTACAGACACCTAAACCACAAACCAGGAAGAAACTGTAGAATTGCATGGATATTTTAAATACAGGAATAAGGATGCTAGTAAATTATTTAATTAATCCTTTGCAGATGAGGTTATTTTCCCTCTCTCTCTTCTGATTCATCCCTCTTTCCACTCAACCCCAGAGCCGTTGGTCACCACTGACCACAGCTTCTCGAAGCCTTTCCCTGTCTTACTTCCATGTCAGCACGCTCTTTCAGTTTCCCTTCCAAGTCACTTCAGTCTCCTTTGCTGAATGACTCTTCCTTCTCTAGGAAAACCTCAGTAAGAGTCCAGGAGCCCAGTATGAGAACCTCTTTCCTATTCACACTCTTTCCCTCAGTGATATTATTGAATTCCATGGCTTAGACATTGTCCACAGGCCAGTCATGTCCTCCCTGAGCTCCAGGCTCAATGTCCAGCTCCCTGGACAACAACTCCAGTAGGCTGTCACATACACTTCTCGAACTCAGCACGCCCAGAGCAGCACTGTTGGCTGCCTACAATCATCATGAACTTGTCCTTCCTTGAAATTCTTTAGTTTATGAATGATCCTATCTTTCATGTAACTAGATAAACCAAAAACCTAAGTCACTCTGGATTCCCTCTGTTTCTCATCTACCATGTTCAAAACATCAGCAAGATCTGCTATTTCACCTCCAAAGTTATCCTAATTTATCCATTTATCTATATTCCCACTCTCACCACTGAATCCACATCCCCCCTGTGTCTCACTGGGTCACCACAAATTCTCCTTGTCATCCTCTTGCCCCACCACACCACACCACACCCCCTGAGCCATTCCACAGACAGCGGATCATGGTCCTTCCAAAACATACATGAGATTAGTCTTATTTGCATCCATCCCCAAGTGCTTACCATTTCATGTAGAATAAAATCTGAACCTAATCATGAGGGTACAAGACCTCATCTGACTGGACCCTGGGCTACCCGGTTGACATCACCCCTTACCACTCTCCTTCTCACTTCTAGGAGCACGAGCTTCTCTCCGAATCACACAGACCCGCTTCTGCCCAAGAATCATTGCTGTGGTTGATTTTTCGTTCCTCCGTTCTGCACACCTTGTTTTCTGTCATTTTTCTGTTCTTTAAGACTCAACTCAAATATTACCACTCCCACACTTCCTGACCACTTTGATTCACCCTCACATGTCTTTATTTCATTTTTCTAATGTTGCTTTACATTTTCACTGAGTCTGAATTGTACATATTTATGGGATACCGTATGGTAATTCATTATATGTATGTAATATAACTGATCAAATCAGAATAGTTAACTTTTTCAATCATTTTCCTCATGCTGTCTTCCCACAGTAGAATAAAGACTATGTGCAAGAAACTTGTCTATGCTGTGGAATAAGCTATCTTCATCAGTGCCTATCTGATCAGACCATAAAATAAAATATTTTAAGCAAATGCATATTTGAATAAACTCCAAATGAAAGAATTTTGAATATATTCCTTACAGAGAAAAAATTAGGGGTTTAATCATGGGACAGCTGGCATCATTGCCTTCTGTCCACTAAGACCTGAGTCACTGACATGGGCTGGAGCTGGCAGTGGGTGACCCTGCAGAACTAAGGACAGTGAGTGAATCATCACTCTGTAGGGGCCTTTGAATAAGATTTTCTTTAAAGGTTATTATTTAGAAATTGTCACCATGTACGTCTTTACTCAGAGGCTTTTTTGTTTTGTTCTAATTAGTTATACATGACAGTAGAATGCATTTATGCATTTTGACAAATCATACATAAATGGATTATAATTTCTCATTTGTCTGATTGTACGTATTGTAGGATCACATTGCTCATGCAGTCATATAAGCACATGAGGTAATAATGCCTGTTTCACTCTACTATCCTTCCTACCCCCATAACCCTTCCACTCATTCATTCCCCTCTACCTAATCTAAAGTAACTCTATTCTTCCTTAGAGCCAGCCTCTTACTGTGAATTAGCATCCATGTATCAGAGAAAACATTCAGCGTTTGTTTTTTGGGGTTGGCTTATTTCACTTAGCATGATATTCTCCAGCTCCATCTATTTACCAGTAAATGCCATAATCTCATTGTTCTTTAAGGCTGAGTAATATTCCATCATAGATAGATGATAGATAGATAGATAGATAGATAGATGATAGATAGATAGATAGATAGATGATAGATAGATAGATAGATAGATAACATTTTCCTTATCCATTCATCTGTTGAAGGGCACCTAGGTTGGTTCCATAGTTTAGCTATTGAATTGGGCTGCTATAAACAATGATGTGGTTGCATCATTATAGTATGCTGATTTTAAGTCCTTTGAATATAAACCGAGGGGTGGGATAGCTGGGTCAAATGGTGGTTCCATTCCAAGTTTTCTGAGGAATCTCCATACTACTTTACATAATGGTTGCACCAATTTGCAGTTCCACCAACAATGTATGAGTGAGCCTTTTTCCCCACATCCTCATCAACATGTACTGTTGCTTGTATTCTTGAAAATTACCATTCTGATTGGAGTGAGATGAAATCTTAGTTTTGATTTTTATTTCTCTAATGGATAGAGATGTTGAACTTTTTTTCATATATTTGTTGATCGATTTGTTTCTTCTGTGAAGTGTCTATTCTGTTCCTTAGCCCATTTATTGATTGGGTTATTTGGGTTTTGTGGGGTTTTTGGATGTTAAGTTTTTTTTTAGTTCTTTATATAGCCTAGAGATTAATGCTTTATCTGAGGTGCATGTTTTCCCCCACTCTGTAGGCTCTTTCTTCACATTATTGATTGTTTCTTATGCTGAGAAGAAGTTTTTTAGTTCGATTCCATCCCATTTATTGATTCTTGATTTAACTTCTTGCACTTAGGGGCCTTGTTAAGGAAGTCAGATCCTAGGCTGACATGGTGAAGATATGGACCCATTTTTTCTTCTAGTAGGCACAGGGTCTCTGTTCTAGTGCCTAAGTCTGTGATCCACTTTGAGTTGAGTTTTGTGCAGGGTGAGAGATACAGATTTAATTTCATTTTGTTACATGTGGCTTTCTATTTTTTCTTAGCACCATTTGTTGAATAGACTATCTTTTCTCCAGTGAATGTTTTTGGTGCCTTTGTCTAGTATGAGATAACTGTATTTATGTGGGTTTGTCTCTGTGTCTTCTCTGTACCCTTGGTCTACATGTCTGTTTTGGTGCCAATACCATGCTGTTTTTATTACTATAGCTCTGTAGTATAGTTTGAGGTCTGATATTGTGATGCCTCCTGCTTCACTTTTCTTACTAAGGATTGCTTTGGCTATTCTGGGTCTCTTCTTTTCCAAATGAATTTTATGATTGCTTTTTCTAGTTCTATGAAGAATGTCATTGGAATTTAATAGGATTTTAATAGCAATTCAACAGAAAAAAGAAATTAAAGGCATACAAATAGGTTAAAATTCAAATTACCACTATTTGCCAATGACATGATTCTATATTTAGAAGATCCAAAATATTCCACCAAAAAACTTCTGGAACTAATAAATGAATTCAGCAAAGTAGCAGGATATTAAATCAATACCCATAAATCAGAGGCATCCCTATACATCAGTAATGAATCCACTGAAAGAGAAATAAGGAACACTACCCCATGCACGATAGCATCAAAAAAAAAAATACTTGGGAATCAATCTAACAAAAGAGGTGAAAGACCTCTACAATGAAAACTACAGAACACTAAAGAAAGAAATTGAAGAAGATCTTAGAAGATGGAAAGACCTCCCCATGCTCCTGGATAAACAGAATTAATATTGTCAAAATCTTCATTCTACTAAAAGCATTATACACATTTCATTGGCTTTTATTAAAACATTCTATGTGTTTATAAATATAAATAGTTTGCCTTCAGGTTCTGAGAAGGTAGTAAGAGGGCAGTGGTTATGAATATGGGATCTAAAGTCACACTGCTTCGTACTGGGTCTGCCATTCAGGACCTTGGGAAAGCCACTTAACCTAAGTTTCATTGCATAGTTGAAAAAAAAATGAAAACAGCATAATACCTGCTTCTTAAGGTGCTAAGGAGGTTAAGTGATACTAAAGAGGTCTGCACAGAGCTCATCACAAGTGTGTGCCAACTCAATATCAGTCACTTTGTTACTGTTATATTTGTTATTCAAGACTCCCCAGCACTAAAAGTTATGAATACAAACACAGCCAAGTAGGACAGTGCTCGTTTAGGCTTCCATTAAAAACTGAGTAATGCATTGATATTAACAGGTAGTTTGACCCAGCAGCACATGAATGTATGTTTTTCTCCATAGTAGGCTATTGAGAGTGTCTGCTGTTCATTGTCCCTGAGTTAGACACTTACACCTTCTACTTGGTCAAGGGTTTGAATTACTTCTAGAATCTCTGAAAGCTCCAGATCAGCATTGTGCATCCATAATTATTAAAGGAATTAAAATACAGCCAACAAGAATCAGGATGCCCAAAGCTGTGCAGATACTGTTGGGCAAGTTCTCCCCAAGGCAGAGGCTGTGGCTGCAGGTGCAGCTGCAGCTGCAGTTTGGGGACAGGATGCAGGTCCCCTGGAAGCACTGTGCCTCTGCTGCACAGAGGTAGGTGCCTGAGTCTTCCAGCTGGGAGGTGGAGATGTGCAGGGTGCTGGAGCGCTCCTGAAAAGTCATTGTTGCCTTTAACTTTCCCTCCTGCTTTGTCCCAGGAGTCAGGAAAAACAGACTGATGAGGCCACCCTTGGGATTCTGTCGGAACCACTGCACACTGTCCATGGTGATGGAAAAATTGCACCTCAGAGTAGCACTGGTTCCCTCCTGGAGACTCAGGGCTGGAGGGCTCTGCTCCACCTGCTGCCCTCTCACCCCTGCTTGGAAAGAGAAAAGCAAACACAGACCATGTCACTGGAGAATCAATGCCCAGCTTATAAATCTACAAAATGTCCCAGGACACACCCCTGAGGGTGGGGGACAGGGAAGGGGCTTTATGCCAGCTCTCCCTGCCCTCCCTCACACTGACAGCCCTAGAACACCCCAGCCCCATCAAGGACGCAACTCACAGCAAACCTGCACCCACAGAAGCCCCAGCAGAGCCCCCAGTCTCCTCTGCATGGCTGCTGGCCTGGTTGCTGGGGGCCTTCTCCCTGCTCTGCAGGTGTCAGGTCTGGGGCCAGACAAGCTTGTTCTTCTAGTCAATAGGTCCCACCAGACTCAGCAAGCACCACCCACACTCACACCTGAGCTCTGCATTGTTTCCTATCCAGAAACCCCAGCAATGATGCCTAGCACAGGCTGAATGTGTAAACTTTTCTTAGGATGTGTGTGTGTACATGTGTGTGTGCACACCCTTGTGTTGGGGTGGGGAAACATGGGCTGGTCGGGGAGGAGACCAGTAAGGAGAGAGACCCTCAATATTCCCAGTCTTTTCCTGAGAACTAATTTAGGTAGGAAGGTTGAAAAGTTTGCATGGAAGGTAGGAAAAGCAAGAAGACCTCTCAGAGGGAAATGGGGCCTCTTCTAGGTCAAAGCCTTCAGGAAAACCAGTCTCAGTGACTCTGCTTTCTAAACAAGAATCAAAACGTGTAGATTGACAGAGAATTTAAGAATTGATTTATATGAAGTGCTAGCAAAGGAACACAGTTTGATGGTACATGAAATTCTAATCCTCTTGTGAAAAGTAAATACAAATAAATTGGAGTAATTTTGTATACCTAGAAAATGTGTTTACTTTTATACATGGACACAGCATGTGTTTACAATGAGACTTTAATGGAAAAAGAAACCAGACAAGTGTAGGAAGCCCACCATGACTCCTTCCCCCTCCTCTCTTCTCTAATCCCTCTTCATCCTGCAGACCCACAGGGCTGGTAAAGCTCTGTGAACATGAGGTGAGGGCCATATTTTTCAGTTCTTCCAAAATAATTCTTTTTCTCCAGTTTTTTCCTTACTCATCTTCCCCTTCTCTCTCCACTTTTTCTTTAGTTTTCTCATTTCTTTGTCTTTTTTCTTAGAGAAGATGTAGAAAGAAGAATTTCATTTGGAATATTGGGAAATTTTCTAACTTAAGGAAATAAAGGTCATCTAAGGATTTATAGTTATAAAAATGGAAATAGATCTATATGTGTAATAGATACAGTGTAAAGGTAATGTGTATAGTCAAGTATAGCCTGCAGCCCCATCTGGATCTAAAAGAATCCCATTCTCAACTCTGCTCATACTCTCATAGCCCAGGAGCTCAACCTGACCTGAGGATGAATCCATGGAGATCTGAGCTCCATCTTAAAGGGGAACTGCTGAGCAAATAACAGGAACAATCAGAAAAGGTCTCCCTGTGAGCTTAGTGATTAGATTTGCCCACATGCTCTTCAGTCCTTTCCATAACTCTTGTCAGCCTTTATCTCCCCATTCACTTTTTAAAATATTCTTCACAGATACAATTTTTATCCCAGACCTTAAAATCAGTTCCTTGGTGAGAGAGAAGCCCAGAGTGTCCCCAGTGGAGTAACATCAGTGTCCATCAGTGCAGACAGTCACTGCACTGTGTCTGGTCACAGGTGATATGAAAATCCACACTCAAAAACAGCATTGCCACATTCTATTTGTTTCAGAAATTATGCTTTTCTCATGAATTGCATATGTTCATGTATCTTCTCCAGCCTGATCCCTGAGTCACTGAAAGCCTCTCATTCACCTGAAATTTGTGCTCCAGTCAGCCCAAAGCCCCAGGGAACTGTGTCACTCAGAGCCCAGGTACTCCACCACATCCTTCCAATGGCTGAGACCTCCCTCAAGTGAAAGAAGGCTTCATTCGTCCTAAGAGCATCCTCAAAATCATTGATGCCTTTAATCAGGGTGACCCCTGACATGTACATCAGGAGGAGCTGGAGGCCTTGACTGGAGTGGTACAGGTATCAGAAGTGAGAGGGAGGAACAGAAGATGAGTGTCTTGTACCTCCAGAGGCTCCTTCAGAGACAGCAACACGGATAATCAGACTTGGTCACTGACTGGGCCCCATGTCCTCCTGCAACATCAACACTATGTGAGTGAGACCTTAACAGACTTACCTATGAAAAAAACCTATAGGGGCTGGGGTTGTGGCTCAGTGGTAGAGCACTTGCGTGGCATGTATGAGGCACTGGGTTCAACCCTCAGCACCACATACAAATAAATAAAAAATAAAGGTCCATTGACAACTAATACATATATGTGTGTGAGTGTGTGTGTGTGTGTGTGTGTGTGTGTGTATACATAAATTTAAAAAGAAAAAGAAAAAGAAAAGGATCTCTATTCAGAGCCCAGCTGCCATACCAAACCTCTAGGGAACTAGAGGATGGAATTGAATTTTACTCAGGGTAAAAAATATTATTAGCACTGCTAAAGGATCCAAGTCCATGCCTGAGCAGTGAAGAAGCTGAGGGTCCTTTTGAGGATCTGCCCTGAGCAGGAAGGAATATGGCTGAGAAAACAGCACCCTTAAAACAAGCGAGAGTAGGTATAGCTGATACCCTAGAAATCTATTGTCTCAGCACATTCCAGAGATATTTAGAAGAGTGTCTTCCATGATAGATAAGGGTGTTTTCTGACTTCTAAATTCTTCTTATGTGGCTTCTAATGTGTCTGCAAAGAGCTCGAGCTGGACACCCTCACCAGAGCTCTGGATTGTGCAGCATTGCCACCTGGGGGTCAAACACAAAAGTAGTTCTTCCAGTAAGCCTTGACACTTCAGGAGAGAGGAACCCAGAAATGACTAAGCTGGGCTAATTTCCAAATTTGGATAACTCAGGAATATTCTTCCCTTTCATCTGAATCCATGTACATTCAGATGCACAGTTTTCATGACCCTTATGATTTCAGAACCTTATGATTTCCTTCTTTCCTAATCCTTGAGTATGTGATCCTGTATGCTGTACCCTGATCCTCTCAGATTTGAACACACATAAGAGAAGAATTAAGAGGCTTCAAAGAAAAATTGGACAAGTACAGTGTCTGAGTTATTGCCCATAACAGACTTCTTAGGAGGCATGGGGATAACCCTCAGGGCAGAGGCATCAGGAGATTAACTCAGGCTCGGTTGCTCATGGAGCTGAATAGCAGCTCAGAATTAAGCATCGGGACAATTAAAACACAAGAAAATAAAAAGTAAGTACTTAGTTGTTACTAGCTAAAGAAAAAGTAAAGAAGGAAGGGAGGGAGGAAGGAGGAAACGAAAAAGGAACTTGTCATTCTTATAGAACTTCTGAGAAAATCACCAATTCAAAGAAGGCAAGACCATTCTAGAAGAAGATATAGTCAAGACTTTGGAGTTTAGGTCAACAAAGGCTAAAAGAGAAAGGAGAGAAGATATGTTCTTTGCATTAGATAACTGATTTAAAAAAAATAGAAAAGTTAGAAAATTATGAAAGTACATCATTTGGTCAAAAAAAATAAAAATAATTAGAAACTGATGAGAGGAAAAAGCAATACAAGAAAGTAGTGATAATGATGTACTGTAAACGTGAAAATGTTCAAGTAACTTAGGAAATTTAGGGGGGAAATTCAATTAATGATGCTAGGAACATTTTTCTCTGTGACATTGACTTTTTCTAGTAAGAAATGTGAACAAAATAATAAAATGTCATAGTCATAATAATTTAATGGTCTCTATGGTTTTTCAATTTTATAACCCACATCTAGACAGCACAATGAGTAAAAATATTGTCAGTGGAGGCAATGTTGGGGACACATGTGGACTGCTGGTGGGAACTGAAAAGAGAAAGAGCAGATGGGATGAGTGGGAGTGTGAATGGCCTTCTGTGGACAGAAAGTACATACGTGACTGCTCAGCAAAGAGAGGCATGTGTGTCTGATTCAAGTAAGTGGGGTAAATAGTAGTATAACCATCAAATATAATACAGAACATACAAGGAAAGAGAACTACAGTGAGCGGCCGTGTCTGTTCTCTTTGTGGGGAATGAAAGGGTCTTAACCAAATTTAATTAAACAAGGGGGAGTTATTCTGTTACTACATCACTTCAACTAAAGTTAAGGACAGTGAGAATAAACTTCCACAAAATCTAAACTAAGAAGTTAAAATCCAGGGGAAGGAAAGATGGTTGAATGAGATAAACATTATTACCCTATGTACATGTATGATTTCATGAATGGTACAACTCTGCATCATGTACAACCAGAGAAATGAAAAGCTGTACTCCATTTGTGTATAATGAATCAAAATGCATTCTGCTGCCATGTGTAACTAAACAGAACCAACAATTTTTTAAAACTATTAAAGAAAAGAAGTTAAAACCCATCCAATATCATGACTTATTAAAATTTATTCTGAAAACTCAATCATAAAACATATGCTCCTACTACTTGATTTATTAATGTCAGTTTATAAGTTGGGCTGGACTCAAAAGATATAAACCAGGACACTCCTTGACTCTCCATCCAATTTTCCTCTCACTCACTTGTTTACTGTTTGGCCATTTCTCATTGCTTTTACAGTCAATTTCAAGTGGTAAAGCAGTTATTAGATATTAGCAGTTTTCAGATATTAAAAAAAATCCCATCCAGCCAGGTGCAGTGGTGCATGCCTATAATCCTAGCATCTCGGGAGGCTGAGGCAGGAGCATCACAAGTTCAGCGTCAACCTCAGCAACTGAGCAAGGTCCAAAGCAACTTAGCAAAAGGCTATCTCAAAAAAATAAACAAATAAAAAGGGCTGGGGATGTTTAAGCACCCCTGGGTTCAATCCCTGGTAAAAAAAAAAAAAAAAAAAAATATATATATATATATATATATGAAGTTTCTATATTTGGACTTTCTCTGCCAGCCAAGATAAACCTCTAAAAACATTTTAGTGAACTGTAAAAGCAGGTTTGATGCCACAGGAATGGGTATGAGCATAATCCCTAACCATTATTGATTTTCAACTTTGAGAATTAACTCACCCAGAAGATATGATCTAATTCTCAAAAGACCAATACCCAGTACTTTCAATCTTGATTCAGAAGGTCTTTAATTCTTATCTCACACAGTCACTTTATTATACATAATTAATTAATATTCTTACATAATGTGGAAAAATTCCAAAAGTGTATACACCAAAAAGTAAACTATGGCTAAGAGATTGAGATTTGAGGGCATTTTAATTTCTTTATTTTATTCATTGCTATCTTCCAAATTTTCTAAAATATTGCAGTAGTCTTTTTCACTGGTGAGGACTCTCAGTGAACCATGCTTCCTGATATTCACAGCCTGGACAGTCCCCTCCCCATGGCTCCAGGCTGGTTTGTAATTTACATAAGTAACAGAATGAAGGAAAAGGGATGCCTTGCCTGTCCTGATCTTCACCCGAAGGAAGCTGTTCTGCTTTTGTGCTCTTGGAATTGTGAGCCACCATGTAAAAACACCAACTACCATGCTGGAGAGACCATGTGGAAATATCAGTCACATTCTGTAATTTTTAAAACCACACACACACACACACTCTTCTCTCTCTGTCTGTCTGTCTCTCTCTCTCTTTCTCTCTCTCTCGTCTGGAAATACATCTGAGCGAGACAGATTATGAGCCTATAATATACTCAGTCCAGTGGCAAAAACTAAGACACAGCCCTACTCTAAAGAATGCTTGATAAATACTCCTGCTTCTGATGACTGATGGAAGTCCTATCACTACATAAAAACAGAACTGTATGCCTTATTACTCTTTTGACTGCAGAACACACAGATCGAAACTCGTCCAAGTCTCCTTAATTATACAAAGCTCTGAATGCTTTGTAATCATTTATTCATGCAAATTGTCTTCAGCCTGGAGGCAGAGTTACCATGCATAACTTGGAATCCAGAATCACAAATTATTCTGTGAACCATCTGTTAGTCAGCTTTCAAAGCTGTGACCAAAATACCCAACAAAAACAACTTAGAGAAAGAGAAGGAATAGTTTATTTTGACTCATGTTTGCAGAGGTTTAGTCCATAGTGAGCCAAGTCCATTGCCGTGGGTCTAAGATGAGACACACAGGGTGATAGAAGCGCATGGTGGAGGAGTGCAGTTCCATTCATGGCATCAGAAAGCAGAAAAAGGAATCAGGGAAGGGGCCGCAGGGAAGACGAACCCTTCTGGGGTATGCTCGCAGTGACTCCGCTCCTCCAGCCATACTCCACCTGCCTGCAGGTACAATTCAGTCCTTTCAAACTAGCATGGACTGACTAGCTTACAGCTCTCACAATCCAATCATTTCACCTCTGAACATTCCAGCATTAACACAGGAACTTTTGGGGGACACCTCCATAACACCATCACTTATCTATTGAACATTGAAGACCTCACCCTGGGAATCATTTGGCCGGAAAATAAAAGAAAAAAGTCATGTGATCTTTCTACAGAGAAATGGTTGATTAATTTGTTTGGTTTTGGTCATAGATAACAAGACCAACAGTTGTATCTCCCAAAACAGTTCTTATATTTGCATAGGTTTATTCAATTTAAAGGAGGTTGAATGCACAAGACTTCATGTCATCCTCCAGTTACAGAGGGTTAGAGTAGGTTAATAACTTCATTACATAGATATTATAATGTAGACTATACATAACATTCATCTGATGAATGTAATTATGTGCAGAACCTTTGGTCTGATGTTATTTTAACTTTTTATTAGTGCTGGAAGACAGTTTTATAGAGGAAGAAAATCTCAGATTTGAACCCACAAATGCCTGCTCCAAGCTGGTTATCTTTCTGGTCTGTTTCACTGCCCTGAACACAGAGCAAGAATGAAGTACAAGAAGAATTTGAGCTTTCTACCACTAACGGGCATCCCTTTTTCTTTTCCACAATACTTAGTGCCACTAACTTCTTTCTTCCAAAGTGATTAACATACAGACTTTATTCAAAATATGAATCTTAAAACAAAATCTGTGCTGTTTCCTCAAAGAGAGTGACTCTTTGAAAAAAACTGGACCCCCCTTATCAGGGAGCTCCCCAGCTCCCCAGCTCCCTGATAGAGTTCTTTCTCTCTACACTACAACCAGAGCATCATCCAACCAAGATCAGTTATCCACAGAATAACAAATAATCCTTCCTGAAATAATCCCATGCCTCCCAGATATGGATGTTTATTTCATAATTAGATGAAAATATCACAGAGAACCCCCTCAAGCCCACCCTCTCAACTCTCGTGACAGCAGTTCTGCTGCTTGGGTGGAGGCTGTGCAGGGACATGGGGACCACCTAAGCTGGCCATAAAAATGCAGGTGTCTGAATCTCCAGTCTTTGAATCTGTGTCGTGCAAAGGGGTGCATTTCTAATAAGCTTTGAATCTTCCTTCATTTTCCCCACTGAGAGAATGGGAAGCAGAGACACTAGGCTTTTTCCAAAATATGGTTTGAACCCATGAAGTACTTGAAATACTGGTCCTCTTAAGAGCACTGAGGAGAAATGCTGGCTACATCCTGGATATTTGGCAACCAGGACATTGTTGCACTTACTACAGGTCCCTCACCCCTGTCTAGAAAGGTGTCAACCAAAGGAGATGAGTTGGTAGGAGCTAACACTCCAAAGTTGCCCCCCACACCCACACAGGGCCGCTCCCCACCCAAACTTTAAGTTGAGCCAGACACAAACATCCTCCTATTCAGTGGTCTAATCCTATCGGTCTTTTCGGAGGTAGGTGTGGAGTGGTACTGGACACTGAACCCAGGGGTCCTTAACCACCGAGCCACATCCCCCAGCCCTTTTTATTTTTTATTTTGAGGCAGGGTCTCACTAAGTTGCTCAGGGCCTCACTAAGCTGTTAAAGTTGGCTTTGAACTTGTGGTCCTTCTGCCTCAGTCACTGGGATTATAGGCATGCACCACTGTACCCAGCTAGCCCCATCAGCCTTAGTAGAAAATATCATAAAATGTTGCTTTTCCTGTCATAAAAATCAGAGACAGCATCCCATTTAAAAATTAAAAAAAAAAAAAAAAAAAAAAAAAAAAACACTTATGGTCCTGACAAAGCCACTCCAGGATCACTGGCAAGAGTCTCACAACAAAGTCAACTCTGAAAAGTAATAATGATCCCAAATCTGCTTCTGATGCAGTTGTTGCAAAAAATAGTCTGTAATGCCAAACAGAAACAAGAGGCTGTCCCCATTCCCTCCTCTACCATCATCTCTGTTCTCCCTTACATGCCATCCACAAAACAGCAGTGGGACAAAAGAAAGGAGAAAGACAGGAGAGAGGGCGGGTGGGGGAAGAGACTGATCTAAACTCAAAGGACGTGTGGAAGCCAGCTTGTAGATACTTGAACATGACCATAGAAGTGTTCAAAATTTGTGAAACAATAAATAACAAGCTGACAGGCTAAATTTCTCAGAAGCTGAGAAACATTGTCCACACTGCATGTAGCATGGATGTAAAGTATGTGTAATGTGTATAAAGTTCGTTTATGTGTGTGGGTGTCTATACATAAAAACTAAGGAGCACCAGTGAGCTAAGCAGCAGTACTGTAAACTACCTCATTTCAAATAACTGGGTGGTCAGGGACGATGGTAGAATAAAGGCAATGCATTGTATGCCCTTTGATACCTTTTTTATTTTAGGCCATATAAAGGAAATGCCTATTTTAAAAATAAATGAGAAATTTTTAAAATATAATAAGAATACATAAATTTGCTAACACCTGAAAATGAAAAAAAACAGTAAAATTTTAGAAAACCCTGCCTCTGGGCTTCTCCCTAGGCTGGACTCCCTCCCGCACAGAGATGCTGCACAGGTGCACACCCAGATGTCTCGCTGTGTGCCACCCACGGTGCAGTAGTACACAGCACTGTCTCTCAGGGTAACCCGGCGCAGGCTCAGGATGCTGGACTTTCTGTCAACAGGGATAAACAGAGATGCCACTTCATTTGCCACGTTTGTCTTATATCCTTGAATGACAAAGTGGAGTCCTTGGTGGGGGAACTGTCGGTACCAGAAGATGTACTCATTTGTAGCAATGTTGGTGTGGTTACAGGATATGTTCACTTCTTGTCCTTCATAGGACTCCATGGAGATGCGCTGGGTGGTCTTTGTAAGGCTTAAAGTGCCTGTGGGAGTGAACACAGTCCTGACTTCTATCTTGGAACAAGGTAAATGAGAAGGCTCCACTCAGCTCCCCCACAGTTCTCTCATAGCCGAATCCACCCCATCCCCGCACCCTGATTCCCTGTGGTGCACATGCACACACAATTTACTTTTCATTTATGTTTCAGGACAAAAATATTCTTTGCATTTATTCCAGGTGGTAGGTCTATTTTCTCCCTTTCATGGATAGACCCTAGGGATCAGTAACTCAGAACATCTTTACTGCCCTGATACCCACCTCATACAAAGGTTTAGGAGAAAAATAGAATCCCAAAACTCTCCCATGACATCTTGGATAAAGAGCAATTGGTAGCAGACCAGGTTGCAAATCCCTCCCTGTCCAGAATCCTCAGGCCCAGAATCTGATGTCTCTTAGTCCAAAAATAACTCACCCAGGATCAGGAACACAGTCACTCTTATCACCTGCCTCATATTCTAGGAGTAAAGTAGGGCTCAGGACGAGGCTCCTATGTTGACTCTGAGCCTGAACTACAATAGAAACCAGGGGAGAAGCAAAGCTGCAGCTTACAGGGCCCAATCCTAGCACTCCCTCACAGGGAGGGCAGCCAATTGCAGGCAGCCGTTGCTCAGTGTGGGGCTTCCCCTCAAAGTTCAACTGACTTCCCAAGAAGAACAGAGAGTGAAAACTGCCAAATTAATTTTGGTTGTTTTCTGAGGTCTAACTCCTTAGAGAGTTGGTCTAAATAAAGTAAACATAAAGAGGGTAGATTCCACAAATTTCTTTATTCTCCACCTCTTTTGCGTAGCCGCAGAGAGAGGTCATCTACTATAGTTGTCTGACACTGGGACACATGGATACTCATGGCTCTGAGCATAACCATCCTGACCTGATACTCTGCACCCTGAAATGCTCCCTTGATCTCTATGCAACCAAGATGAACCAAGGAATCCTAATCTTCCAAAGAAGGGTAGATGAGGCAGTCTGATCAGATTCTCCATCCTCTGACACCCTGGTGTCCGTCTGTGGTCCCTCTGAGTCCATATCTAACATCTGCTTCTCAGACTCCATTTAACAAATCTTTAACAGAGAAGCAGACCTGTCACTAATCCTTACAGACCAGCAATGGTGGGACATCTAGGGTGGAGTCACTTCACACCAAACCATCCCCTCATGTCAGAGAAGAAGCCAAATGACAAAGAAGAAAAAACAGGTTCAGTGTCTGAAAGACCTAAATCCAAATCTCAGCTCTCCCACCTTGTGACCTTAGGATACCCACTCCTCTGAGACTCAGTTTCATCATCTAGAAAACAGGGACAAGAACATCTCTTTCAGAGTCACACTCAGCAATAAATTATGGTTTCTTCACTTTCCCTTTCTTTTCATCTGAACCACATGCAAAGGACCATGGCCAGTAGAAATCATTTGCATAAAATTACATATATGATTTGAAAAAATACATTGTTACAGTAAAGCTAGTCCTTGTGGTACATGCCTGCAATCCCAGCAACTTGGGAGGTGGGGTAGGAGGATCCCAAGTTCAAGACCAGCCAGGGCAACATAGTGACTCCCCATCTCAAAAAATATAAAGAAAGAAAATAAAAAGAAATAAACACAGTATAAACTTAATAACAATAACACCTACATTTCCTTTAAAACAAAGATTTTCACAAAAAGAGCCACATGCAAAAGATACCATAATGTTAACTGGATCAAATAAATGCTGTCATAAACATGTTAGATTTCGCATTTTACAAAAGTGGCCTGTTGTTTGAGCCTTTGTTCACATAATAGGGGAATGGAAAAATCATAGGAAAATATTTGGAAGGTGTCTTTCAGGACTAGAATTGCCCAAAGCATTCTGAATGACAAAGCTTCCATTTTCTCATGCAAAAAAAAAAAAAAAAAAAATCCGTGAGTGCTTATGATCTCTACTAACATTTGACAGAGAAGGTATCACAAGGCATAACATCACTAAACAGCTCCCCCTTGGGATCACATGAAGGAGAAAGGAAGTATGTAGGAGGAACCTGAGACTAGAGAACACTTGTACAGAATCAAAAGATGAAAGAGTTTAGACACTTTAGACCCAAGTCATTGGGACAGCGCCCCCCTGTGGTAACCGACACTTGAACAGAAAAAATGTGTCACAGAGTCAGTGGGGCTCAGACCCATGCAACCTATGAAACATCTTATTTCTTTTTTCAGTGCAGTATCATCATCGTGGTTTGGTTATGTGGACCTTGGAGTATACTTTCTGCAATGGAAGAAGCACTGGATAAGGAGTCAAACGTACTGTGAACCATTCTGTGGACCTGACAGCTGTGTGATTTTGTGCGAATCACCTGCTCTCTAAAAGGCAATTTCTTTGTCTCTGTATGAGAGACTACTAGGATCCATTTAATGAGCACAATACTTTCTAAAGCTATATCATTCTATAAACAAATAAACTGTGTTCACATAAGAAATTATCACAAGACCAAAATGATCTTGCCTTTTCAGGCCAAATAAAAAAAATGGAACTTGATGTTTCTGTGTTGCCACCTACTATGTCACTTGGAACATTACTGAATAAGTAACTGGAGAAAGAAGCACTAGAATTTTGTCTATGCCTCAACCTAGAGAATGAAAATAGTCATTGGTGGTAGTGATATGTTATGGGATGAATTGTGTCTCAATGTATACATGTATCAAAATGCCATATGATATTCCTAAATATATACATATAATTTTTTTTTTTTTTGGAAATGGGGATTGAACTCAGGGGCACTCGGTCACTGGGCCACATCCCAGTCCTATTTTTGTATTTTATTTAGAGACAGGGTCTCACTGAGTTGCTTAGGGCCTTGCTAAGTTGCTGAGGCTGGCTTTGAACTCGTGATCCTCCTGGCTCAGCCTCCCGAGTCGCTTGGATTACAGGTGTGCGCCACCACACCCAGCCTATACATATAATTTTTATCTGTCAGTTAAATTTTAAAAATGAAAAACTTTTTCAATGAAACTACCATATGATTCAGCAATCCCACTACTGGGTATATCTCCAAAGGAAATGACTTATCAGTATATCAAAGAGACATCTACACACCCATGTTTATTGATACTCTATTCACAATAGCCAAGAGATGAAATCAGCATAGGTGTCCATCAACAGATAAATGGATAAAGAAAATATGGTACCTATATGCAACAGAATATTATTCATCTACTAAAAAGAATGAAATCCTATAATTCATGACAACATGGATAAACCTGAAAATATTATGTTAAATGAAATAAACCAGACACAGAAAGACAAATAACCCCTGATCTTACTCCTATATGGAAACTTGAAAAGTAGATCTCATAGAAGTTGAGAGTAGAACAGTGGTTACTGAAGACCAGAACAGGATGGGGAAGAATGGAAGCGGGGAGGTTGTTCAGCTGGTATAAAGTCACTGTCAGATGGGAAAAATAAGTTCTGGTGTTCTCTCATACCATAGAGGGAATGTAGCTAACAATATATCACATATTTCAAAATAGAGTGGATTTTTCTTTGTTCTTATCTCAAAGGACAAATTTGGGGTAATAAATATGCTCATTATCCTTATTTGATCATTACACCTTATATATATGAATTGAAACATCGTATTATACCATATTAATACATACTATTATTTAAAATTCAAGCTTTATTTTAAAAATTTAGAGTTTTTTCTCTATGAGGGCAGGTCAAAGGCTACCCTGAATCACTGAACTGGGATTATTTCCAGAACTCATTTTTTCAAAGACTAAAGGAAACAGCAGGTAATTACTATACCAAG
Source organism: Glaucomys volans (assembly GCA_020662805.1). Classification (NCBI taxonomy): domain Eukaryota; kingdom Metazoa; phylum Chordata; class Mammalia; order Rodentia; family Sciuridae; genus Glaucomys; species Glaucomys volans. Next base: position 81,693 of record JAJEJO010053549.1, read on the forward strand.
TTCATTTCTTCAGTTCTGCATTTGATCACCTAAGTTTGTAAAATGCTATTTGGCACATATATTTTTAGATGAGTTCATTAATCCCTTGTTGGTATTAAAGTAAGCCTCACTGTGGCATATCTCAAAGGCTTAAATGATGGGATCCACTTCTCTTTGACCTCCAGTTTTGGGTAATGTGATTTAGTGATTTTTCCTCAAATTCATATAACACTGTCATCATGGAACAGCTTTCAAAATCAAGGGAGGGTTAGGGGTATAGCTCAGTGGTAAAACTGTGTCTTCTTACCATGGGCAAGGCCCTAGATTTAATTCCCAGCACTGCAAAAAAAAAAAGGGGGGGGATACAAACACTGAGCAGTGCACTGAGTGATATCTTACATGGCCATATTCTCTGCTGGGGCCAGTTAACCAAATCACATGTCCCTTGCACAGTCGTAGAGCATACTCAAATTTACTGTATCTTTTTCCCTGCAAATAGTATACAGAGCTTGGAGGGACCCCAGAAGCCCCCTGCCTTAGTCCCTTTTGTGCTGCTCTACACTTGGAAATTGACAAACAACAAGTTTCCTTAACTCTCCACTCTAGAGTCTGGAAACTCCCTGAATCAGGGGTTGCATATGCTGAGCACCTTCCTACTGCATCATCACATATAAAAACCAGTATGCAAAAGAAACAAGAGGACAGAATTCACTTTTACAACAATGCACTTTAACAATAACCAGCCCACTCCTGCAATGATGGCATTAATACATGCAGGAGGGCAGCACACTTATATCCCAATCATCCCATACTAATCCACCTCCTGACACTATTACATTGGGAATTAAGTTTCTAACACATAACATTTTTCTTTTTCATGAGTACATAATAATTGTATTTGTGGGGTTCCACACATGATAGTTCAATATATGTATACTATGTTTGGTGATCAAATCAGGGTAATTAGCACTTCCATTACTTTATATATTTATCATTTGTGTTTAAAAACTTCAAACTTTCCTCTTCTAATTCTTAACAAGATATACAATCAGTTTCATGCACCTGTAGTCCCAGCTACTCAGGGGGCTGAGGCAGGAAGACTGCTTGAGCCCAGGAGTTTGAGGCCAACCTGAACAACATAGCAAGACCCCCACACACACCTCCAAACAACCATACAAAATGAATAAAAATGATTATCAAGGAATACTGTGAACAATTATATGCCAACATATTAGGTAATCTAGATGAAATGGATCTAGAAAAACACAAAGTACCAAAACTGACTTAAGAAGAAATAAAAAAAATCTAATGTAACAAGAGATCAAATTGTGTGAGCAAAAAATATTCTACAAAGAAAGGACTTCACTAGTAAATTGTATCAAATGTTTAAAGAATTAGCTCAAATCCTTAACAAACTCTTCCAAAAAAATCAAACAGGAGGGAATGCTTCCAATTCTGCAATGATGAGCAACAATCCTGAGAATGTCCAAATCTAATTCTCCTATACTTTTCAGACTGCATCTTCTCATTCTTCTTCCCTGACATTTCTCCCTTATCTTAGGCAACTCCTAATAAAAGATTTTGACCTTCTGCTCTTCTTCAGTCAACACTACCTGCATTTTCTTAATTTTTTATTTGTTCCGATTAGTTGCACATGACAGTAGAATGCACTTATGTATTTTGATAAATCATACATAAATGGAGTATAATTTATCACTTTTCTGATTGTTCATGTTGTAGGATCATATTGGTTGTACAGTCACATATGTAACTATCTGCATTTTTGGTAGTCATTTCTTCTCTCCTCCTCCAAGACAGACATTGAGGAAGCATTTGAAACTTTTTTTCTTCTTGCGCTGGAGATTGAACTCAGGGCCTCACCACACTAAGAACATATTCTACCCCTGAGCTGCATGCTCAGTCCCTATTTATTTAAATAAATATCTAACCTGATATGGCTTTGCATATAGTTATTCAGGTGTGCACTACCCCAGCCATAAGAAAACTATTCACATCATAGGTCCATAGATTTGCATCTCCATAACAATTTTCTAGCAAATGATAGAAAGCAACTTCATCTCACAAAAATCAGTAAGTTGCAACACATTCCAATTAGTTATAGTTCACATAATAATGCCATATTGGCCCTAACTCTGATGCAACTAGAGAGTCAGGAGCATAAAGGAAACCAGAGACTTCCTAAAAGACAGATTCAATTTTCTTTACTCAAAACACCTTATTATTAAGCCAAAATCAAACGTTTCCTCTTCATACAAAAACTGCCTCCCTTCCTGACTTTGTAAGATTAATGTTCTTTTCTGTCCAAGTTAAACCTGTATTGTGAGTTTCCTAATATGTAGCAAAAATGTGTTTGCTGTGATGGAAAACTCAAATCTCATAGTGTGTAGTTAGGTAGAGTTGTTTTCAAGTCATGAAACTATGTGGTTGAAATGTTGCCATTTTGAGCGCCCCCCAACATATCTCCCTTTGTCCTTAGTATTCCAATCATAATGCCTGTAGTGTACTAGGTAATCTAGACATCTAGACAAACTATAGCCCTTTCCCTTGCATGCCCCAATTTTAAATTAGTCAGTCCTGTAGATTGTAATTGCAGACTCCTCCTATCAAAGTAAGGGGGAGTGCTGTGTTAGGGATAGAACCTAGGCAGACTTCCAGCCCAGAGTGCTTGCTTGTTGGCTTCTTTTTGTTAGCACACCAAAAAGAAAACTTCTTCAGAAGTAAAGTTTGCCTTGCCCGATAGCTTTTGAGCACATGTCCAATTTCTTGCAACACCCTGATATTTCTAACAATTTTGAATATCTGTATTTGTTTCCATCATTCACCTAGATTTGAAATTTTAGTCTAGCTCATTCCTCCCTCCAATCTATTCTCCACAAAGTAGTCTGCTCTGGGATTAACAAATGGCACATATAAGGGAGCTGGCCTTGTTTGTTGACTGCAAATAAGATGTAATTCCACCAGGCAGACAATGGTAGCTTAATGCAGCCTCTGGAGCTGATCAGCCTCCCCTAATGACCAGGCACTTTTACTTCTGCTCCCAGAATCTATTCTACAGCAACATATACAAATTCTACAAGATCTTCTAATTTTCTGTTGTTCATATTTATTGCTTCTGAAATAAAAACGATTCTCAAGGTTGCTTTTTCATCTTTCTCCTAGAATTCACCTTTGAATGCTAAACAGTTTTCTCCTGTGACCAGACTTTGTGATTCTCTGCTTCCTGGATGTGCTCTGTGTACATAGCTTGATTCACTGGCACATTCATTCATTTACATAAATTAATCACCTCCTAACCACAACAGTTTTAATGAGGTCTGCTGGGGAAACCAGTTCCCTTTGTTAATTACTCTTCTTGCCACAAAGCAGCATTCAGAGACCAGGGAGTGATCAGTGAGAGTTAAGAACTATAATGAATCATTAGAGGCATCCTCTCTCTTATTTACAATATTGTCATGGGCCTGAGAAACACAGGAGATTAATTAAAAAGTTGCATTTTCCTCTGGGTCATTTTAAGAGGCAGTCCCTGTTGATCTGTAACTTGTCAAAAGTAACCAAACTCCAGGCCTCTCCTTTCCCAGAACTTTGTGCATGCTTCATTTACAAACACTTAACCTCTTGAGTATCATTTGACCCTACAGAGCAGGAGAAAATGAGCACCCCCATTACCGTATTCCTTTGTGCCCAGCTTCCTTCGTCATTAAGAAGGCACAGTGTACAGAGACGACCTGTAATCTGGAGGATAGTCAACAAGTTGCCAGGGCCCTGTGTGGGCAGTTAGTCCCCACGATTCACTCATTTTTCTTACTTCCAGCTAAATCAGCCTGTTGTCTTAGGCTCAGTTAGGGATGCACTTTGAGATAATCAATTCTTATAATCTAAGAAATCTGGAGCTGGACAAAGCCGTATAGCTGACCTCTGTAGACCACTCACTCCCCCAGGACAGTAGGCAGATGCACAGAGTCACACACCTTGTCCAAGGTCATGAAGAAAGAGGTTGAACAAGACCTTCAGTCGGGAGTCTAGTCTCCTAGCCCAGTGATCTTCTAAGGGAAGCGATAGGAGTCTCTGCCACCTGAGGGCAAGTGTGGAAAAAATTTAAAGATTGCTTTAATTGAATTGCATTTAGGAAAAGATGAAGTCCTATTACTTCTTTGAAATTCTGAAGCCTCTTTGGTGGTTTCCCTTTTGTCTCTGTTCTCACCACCTGTTCTTATGTATTCACGTTCCTAGTGGTACCACAGCCTTCTTGCTTTGGCATCCATGCCCCAGTCATTCCTGGTTAATCCATCCTGCCCACCACTGCTAAATAATCTTCCTATAACACCAGGTCAAAATCAGCTTATTCAAGCCCAAAAAACCAAAGACCGAATGTTTTCTCTGATAAATGGATGATGATACATAAAGGGGGGGGGCGCGGTTCAGGGAGGTGTGGTGGAGTGGGGGACAAGAGAAGAAAGGAGGAACTTTAGATGGTGTAGAGGAAAATGGGATGGGAGTGGGTGGGGGAAGGAAGGATAGTGGACTGAGACAGACAGTATTACCCTATGTATATGTTAGATTACATGAATCATGTGAATCTACATTGTGTACAACCATAGAAATGAAAAGTTGAACCCCATTTGTGTACAAAAAATTTTTTTAAATCAGCTTACTAAACATAAACTGTATCATTTTTTGTCGTTGTTGTGGAAATTGAACCCAGAGCCTCACACAAGCTACCACTGAGGCAGGCTCCCACCTCCTTAACCAAGTAATTTATTTTGTTTGTTGTTTTTAGATATACTTGACAGCAGAGTATATTTTGACACATTATACATACATGGAGTATAACGTATTCTAATTACGATCCCATTCTTGTAGTTGTATGTGATGTAGAGTTACACTGGTCATGTATTCACATATGAGCATAGGAAAGGTCTGTCCGATTCATTCTACGGTCTTTCCTATCCCAGTTCCCCACCCTTCCCTTCATTCCCCTTTGTCTAACCCAAAGTATTTCTATGCTTCCCTCCCTACCCTCCCTTGCTATGGTTTAGCATCCACATATCAGAGAGAACATTTGGCCTTTGGGTTTTGGGGACTGGATTATTACACTTAGCATAATATTCTCCAGTTCCATCCATTTACTGGCAAGTAAATCATTGCACTGGCACTGCCATCATTTCATTCTTTCTTTAAAGTTGAGTAATATTCCATTGTGTATATATACCACATTTTCTATATTCATTCAGCTGTTGAAAGGTATCTAGGTTGGTTCCTAGTTTAGCTATTGTGAATTGAGTTGCTATAAACATTGATGTGGCTGCATCACTGTAATATGCTGATTTTAAGTCCTTTGAATATAGGCCAAGAGTGGGATAGCTGGGTCAAATGTTGGTTCCATTCCAAGTTTTCTAAGGAATCTCCACACTGCTTTCCAGAGTGGTTGTACCAATTTGCAGTCCCACAGCAACGTGTCAGTGAACCTTTTTCCCCACATCATTGCCAAAATTTGTTACTTGTATTCTTGATAATTGACATTTTCATTTGAGTAAGATGGAATCTCAGTGTAGTTGTAATTTGCATTTCTCTAATTGCTAGAGATATTGAACATTTTTTCATATATTTGTTGACCATTCGTATATCTTTTTCTGTGAAGTGCCTGTTTAGTTCCTTTGTTCATCTATGGATTGGGTTATTTGTTTTTTGTTAAGTTTTTAGAGTTCTTTGTATATCCTGGAGATTAATGCTCTATCCAAGGTGCAAGTGGTTCATATTTTCTCCCATTCTGCAGGCTCTCTGTTCATGTTTTTTGTTTTCTTTACTGTGAAGAAGCTTTTTGGTTTGATGCCATTCAATTTATTGATTTTTTGATTTCTTGACTTTATTTTTTTATTTTATTTTTTATTTTATTTTTTTCTTTTTTTACTTGATCTAATTGGTTATACAGGATAGTAGAATGCACTTTGACACATCACTCATAAATGGAGTATAACTTCTCCTTCTTCTGGTTGTACATGATGCAGAATCACACCAGTCGTGTAGTCATATATGCACATAGGGTAATAATGTCTGATTCATTCTATTACCCCTTCTATCCCTGTACCTGCTTCCCTCCCTTCACTTCCCTCTGTCTAATCCAAAGTAACTCTATTCTTTGCTAGCCACCCCCATTATGAATTAGCATCCACATATCAGAGAAAACATTCAGCCTTTGGTTCCTTGGAATTGGCTTATTTCACTTAGCATGATATTCTCCAGTTGCATACATTTACTGGCAAATGCCATCATTTCATTCTTCTTTAAGGCTGAATAATATTCCATTGCGTGTATAATTCCACATTTTCTTTATCCATTCATTGTCAAAGGGCACCTAGGTTGGTCCAATAGATTAACTATTATGAGTTGAGCTTCCATAAACATTTTTGTAGTTTTCATTGTAGAGATCTTTCACCTCTTATTGGATCAATTCCCAAAATTTTTTTTGAGGCTATTGTGAATGGAAAGTTCCTGATTTATTTTTCAGCTGATTTCCCATTAGTATATAGGAATGCAATTAATTTATGGGTATTGATTTTATATCCTGCTACTTTGCTGAATTTGTTTATGAGTTCAAGAAGCTTTTTGGTGGAGTTTTTTGGATTTTATAAATATAGAATCATGTCATAGGGAAATAGTGATAGTTTGAGTTCTTTTCCTATTCATATCCCTTTAATTTCTTTCATCTAATTGCTCTGGCTAGAGTTTCAAGGACAATGTTAAATAGAAGTGCTGAAAGAAGGCATTCTTGTCTTGTTTTTAGAAGGAATGCTTTCAGTTTTTCTCCATTTAGGATGATGTTGGCCATGGGCTTAGCATAGATAGCCTTTACAATGCTCAGGTATGTCTCGTCACATGTCCAGTGTGGGTGAGGGAAAGAGTTTCTCTTGGAGGGATGGGCCGGCTGTAAGTTAATTGCTGAGAAACTTATTTAAGAGAAGAACCATAGGAGACAATTATCTCTTTTGAATCAGGGGGCATGACCGATTGAGCCATGCTAAGGATCTGGCTCTAACAAAAAGTGTATCCCACACTTGGTTTATTTATAGTGTACAGATCAAAGGGGGACCAGTAGGAACTTCTTCCTGAAAAACAGGATGGGGTGGAGTTAAGGAGGCCATTTTGCTCTAGCAGGTCATGTGGCACATCTAGGACACACAAATTCTGTTGGTAAGCCACTCCGCACAGAAACCACATATTTCAGGCCATCTGAAACAATCTCTCATGACTGCCAGATTTTGAAAGCCAGATTTCCACGTCCAATGGCTTGCCAAGCCTGGTTTTATTTGTTGGTCATGGATGGCTTCCTGCAGGTATGTTCCTACTCTTCCTAGTTTTTCTAGTGTTTGAACATGAAGAGGTGCTGTATTTTGTAAAATGCTTTTTCTGTGTCTATTGAGATGATCATATGATTCTTGTCTTTAAGTCTATTGATGTGATGAATTACATGTATTCATTTCCATATGTTGAACCAACCTTGCATCCCTGGGATGAACCCCACTTGATCATGGTGCACTATCTCTTTAATATGTTTTTCTATACAATTTGCCAGAATTTTACTGGGAATTTTTCCTTCTATGTTCATTAGGGATATTGGTCTGAAGTTTTCTTTTCTTGATGTGTCTTTGTCTGGTTTTGGTGTCAGGGTGGTACTAGCTTCATAGAATGAGTTTGGAAGGGTTCCCTCCTTTTCTATTTCATGAAATAATTTGAGGAGTATTGGTGTAAGTTCTTTTTGAAGGTCTGGTAGAACTCAGCTGAGAATCCACCTGGTCCTGGACTTTTCTTTGTAGGCTTTGATGGCATTTTCAATTTCATTGCTCGAAATTGATCTGTTTAAACATTCTGTGTCTTCCTGTTTCAATTTGGGTAGGTCATATGTCTCTAGAAATTTATTGATATCATCATTATTCTCTATTTTATTGGAGTATGGATTTTCCAAGGAGTTTCTGATTATCATTTGTATTTCAATAGTGTCCATGGTGATATTTCCTTTTTCATCACAAGTTTTAGTGTTCTGAGTTTTCTCTGTTTTTCTTCAATTGCTTGGCTAAGGGTTTATCGATTTTAATTATTTTTTCAATGAACCAACTTTTCATTTCACCTATTTTTTGAATTTTTGTTTCAACGTCATTGATTTCAGCTCTGATTTTAATTATTTCCTGTCTTCTACTGCTTTTAGTGTTGATTTGTTCTTCTTTTTCTAACTTAACCATATAATCTTAACATGTCATAGCCCTGCTTAATTATCCATGCTGTATTAAGTGAGATGAGGGATCTAATTTGATATTTGCTCTATTTTCCATTCAATGACTCCAAAATAATTTGACCAAATTTGTGTAATTCCTTGATTTGTACTTTCCTTTTAATTGCATAGTAAGTTTCTAGATATAGCAGCGCTTTCTGTACTGCTGTTGTTGTTCCATGCACGTCTCATAGGTTTTGTTTCTTTGGTTGGTTTTTTTCTTTGTTTATGAGACAGGCTCTTGCTATATTGCCTAAAACTACAGGTTTATGTCACCATGCCTAGCTGTTCCACCTTGATTTGACAACCACATCTTCATAAAGTGAAAAACCAAACTAGTATGTCTACATAATGGAATGCTACTCAGCAGTAAAAAGGAATGAACTACTGGTACAGGAAATGACATATATGAATGTCAAAATAATTATGCTGAGTGAAAGAAATTAACACCCTCCCCCCCAAAAAAGTACATAGTGTCCATTTACATTAAATTCTAGATATTCTGGAAATCGCAAACTAATCAATAATGACAGAAAGCACATTAGTGGCTTCCTGGGAAAGGAAGATAGGGAATATAAAGGGAGATTATAAGGGGATACAAGAAAATTTTTGGAAGTGATTGTTACAATTTTGACTGTAACAATAGTTTCAAGGGTGTATATTTTCATCAGTGTTCTGCAAACTGTACATTTTTAACATTTTCCATTTAGTATGTGACAACTACACCCCAATAAGGCTCTTATGAAAAAGGAAAGGCTTCCTGAGCTCATCATTATAAGGTCACTGGTGACCTTCACAAGAATAAGTTCCAAGCCGGGTGCGTTGGCACACACCTGTAATCCCAGCGACTTGGGAGGCTGAGTCAGGAGGATCGCGAGTTCAAAGCCAGCCTCAGCAACTTAGCAAGGCCCTAAGCAACTCAGTGAGACCCTGTCTCTAAATAAAATACAAAAACAGGGCTGGGGATGTGGCTCAGTGGCCGAGTGCCCCTGAGTTTAATCCCCAGTGCAAAAAAAAAAAAAAAAAGAATAAGTTTCATTAAATGGTAGTAAATACCCAAGTGCAAGACATAAAGAGTCAGTTTATAGAAGCAACAATTGATTGGTGAAAGAAAGAAGTAGGTTAGTAGGCAGCCAGGTCATGGGATCAAGAATTTTTTTTAATTATAAGAAAGTTCTAAGCATGTTCAGGCTAACAGGATTGATTTGGCAGGAATGGAATTGAAGATGCCAATAGGTAAGGTGGTAATGATGGAGCAAGGTCCCCAGGAAACCAAAGGACACAAGACTTAGTTATATCTCTGACCCTCTCCTTAGCAATCTTGAAACCACATGTGTTTTTCCAGTTGTCTTTGATACCAATCCTACTTTCTGGATTGTTTTCCAAAAGGATCTCCACTTTCCACAAAATTCACTTTTAAGCACCAATTTACTAAAGTCTTTGGATCCTAAACAACTCACAACCTTGTAAAATTTTTCTCAGGAATCAATCCTGCCTTGCTGCCTTCGCTCCACCTCCCTGTGTACTCTGAAGCAAAGGGTTTGAGTTCATCAATCTCTGAGGTCTTCCCAAAGCTTCTGTCACCACACAGAAATGTGTGCCACTTTGACTGCATTATGCCCCTCCTAGGAGAGGTTAGGGACATTTCAGTTGGTAAGAAAAAGTCCAGCTACTATAGATTCATCAATTGAATTACCCAGGAGATGAGACCCCATTCTCCAATTTCCCTTGGTCTGCTGATATCAAAAGATGATGTCAAGAAAGGAAACTGAGCCCTCAGCAGGGCTAAACTTTTTCCCTTTCTTGAAGGATTATCCAAAAGACCCATAGAACTTAAAAGATAAAAGGTCTGCACTCTACCGAAGAAAGAGATAGGGCTGGGGTAGTGGCTCAGTGGTAGGGTGCTCACCTGGCATGCATGAGGCCCTGGATTCAATCCTCAGTACCACAAAAAAATAAAAGTATTGTGTCCACCTACAACTAAAAAAAAATTTTTTTAAAGAAAGAGATAAATAATAATTTGTAGAATAGAAAGGTCAGCATGTGACTTTCATAACAAAAGAACACTCGTGAGCTGAAAGTTAGCCAAATCAAATGTGACAAGTTTAGCATATTTAACTGTGTTCAGCATCTCACTTCATAAAAACAATGATAAAGTTGGAAAATACCTTCAAGGACAGCTAGTGTAAAATTCTCTGATTATGTAAGTGAAGGTACTGAGAGTAGCCAGGCATGGTGGCACATGCCTGTTATCACAGCAGCTCAAAAGACTGAGGCAGGAGGATTGCAAGTTCAAAGCCAGCCTCAGCAACTTAGCAAGGCCCTAAGCAGCATAGTAAGAACCTGTCTCAAAATTTAAAAAAAAAAAAAATTTAAAGGGCCAGGTATGTGACTCAGTGGTAAAGCACCCATGGTTTCAATTCTTAGTACAAAAAAAAAGAAAAGAAAAGAAAAAAAGAAAGGTATTGAGAGTAAAAAGGTGGAAGGAATTGTTCAAAATCAAACCTTTAATGAAAGCAGGCTAGAGCACAGATCCTGTGACCATAAGCAGACTGCACAGTCCAGCCACACTCAAGAGATCTAGCCACACTATACTCTTGTTATTTCCACCCTGGTTACCAAGAGCTCTTATGAAAATCGGTGGGATATGAGATGAAGAAATTAGTATAATCCCTTCACCACAGTCTTCCATGGTATTTATCAATAGTGCAAACCCTCCCAGAAATTTCATTTATTATTTAACTAATTAAAGAGCAAAATATATATTTAGGGGCTGGGGGTGTAGCTCAGTGAACAGATTTCTGCAGTTTCCTGCTAAGTATGTTTAAGGTCCTAGGTTCAATCTCCAGCACCAAAAATATATATATTTAATATTATACATTTAATTAATTATATGTAATTAATAAATCTTTAATTATTTAACAAAATTAGTTTGATTTTAATACATTAGTTATATGTACAAACTATACTAGATTTTAATGTACTGATGTTCCTATAAGTCTTATGAAATATATTTTACTATTCTCAATTTTCACTGAACAAAATGAAATTTGGGGAGGTTAAGCAATTTCTTGAGAACAATCCAACAGTAAGAGGAGGGTCAGAACTTGAACTCAGGTTCTTGCAGTATTAATATCTATAAACTTCCCACTTCTACCCTGTCATTTTCTCCTAATAAGCATTAGTATTCTTACCTGTAAATACATTATTTATATTGTAATGAATATTTGTATCTAAAAATCTTTTATATATTTATCAGTTCATGTGGGAAGGCTCAAATTTTTAAGTGTGTGAAATCAATGAAAGTGATTAAAATTTTTTCTAATGGTTTTGCTTCCAAATCACCACCTACCTTAGAAAAGAAGCATGGAGCATGGGGTTGGGTTGTCTCATGAATTTGAAGAATAAAATTCACAGACACAGGGTGAGAACAAAGTAACACAATTTATTAGAGTAAGTAGAAAGAAAGCAAAGATCCCAAACAAGGAGGGGTCCTAAGAGAGGGATACCCCAGAGTGGCTATTGTCTAGCGACTTATATACATCTGTAGGTTTAAAGAAGTTAGCCCCATGCCCAATCTTGGATAAGGCATTCAGTGTTCATGAGGAATTCATGCAGCCTTTAGCCAAACAAAGTATCAGTCAGGCATTTTTCCTTCTTTAGAGAGGCGTGGACCCCAGTCATCTAGGTCCTGATTTTAAAATAGCCTTTTTGTGGTCTATCATCCATCACTTGCCTGTTTGCCTGCCTCTGGGCCTGCCTATGGCCTGCCTTTCACCTCCCCATCTCCCACCAACCGAGGTTCATCTGCTGATCATCCGCCAGTAGCCTGCAGAGCCTGCAGACTGTCAGTGGATCACTGGCTGCCTGCTGTTGCCTGGAAGTCCACCGTCACCGAACCCGCAGGTTTGGTTAAAACATGACTGCCGCCATTTTGGGAAAAAAAGCCAGGAGCTACAGGACCACCACCGCCACTGACAGCACCCAGCCTCCAGGACCCCCAACTTGACTGACAGCACAACACCTCCAGGAGCCTGGCCTGGCCGACTGCACCCCACACAGATTCAGTGCCCACGCCTGTGCTGCATCTCCCCATTTGCCAACATGCCTGGAAGCCAGTACAGCCATCTTGAATTATCGAAGTGGAAACTGTCATTAGGTGGGGCAAATCCCAGCCTGAGACGCCTGCTGGAGACTGGCAGCTCATTGTCAGGTACCTCTCATGCATCAGGCTACTGAAGACTGTGAGGTTTGAATAGTACATGACTGTTACAGTGTAGATTTTTTTTTCTCCTTTGTGACAGCTTTTAAATTTTTATTTCTTTACTTTTCTTGCTCTCTACTTTCCTTTGGTTTACCTGTTTCCTCAAGGTCTTTTCTCCCTTTTCTCATGCTAACAACCAACTTTTTTTGACTACACTTTCACTCTTCCTATGATCTAGAACTTCTTCATACTTTTTTCTTATACTGTTAACAGATACATCCTACACCCCTCCCCATCCTCTTTGTCCTCCATTAGAAACTGCAGTCCTCATTGCAAATCTGTTTGTTACACTGTAGATAATAATTGAACTCATCCTCTCTGTTTATTACAACAATATTGTAACAAAAAGACTATTATAACAATAATCTTCATAGGGGCTATTTGATTTAGAGCTGCATATTTTCTGTACTGGGTGTTGCTAATATTGATACCCCCTTAAAGATGAGGTTTTGGAAAACTATAGGATCACTCTAAGCCTATAGGCAGAAACTACAATACCCTAGATCTGCATTGCTAAAGGGGAAGATACATGAACAACATGAAAAAACAAGGGAGGAAAGTGTTCCAAACAAACCAAGATTCTACACTAATAGAATCCAATGACAGCATGGTAGAAGAAATGCCAGAAAAGGAGTTAGAATATGTATGATTAAAATGATCAGAGAAGCAAATGATGAGTTAAGAGAGCAAATGCAGGCAATGATTGACCATTCCAATAAGCAGCTGAAAGAGCAACTACAGGAGACAAAAGATCACCTCAACAAAGAGATCAAGATTCTGAAAAAGAACCAAACAGAAATCCTTGAAATGAAGAAAACAATAAACCAAATAAAAAATTCAATGGAAAGCATCACCAACAGACTGGATCACTTGGAAGACAGAACCTCAACCCAACCTAGATCACTTGGAAGACAAAGTATTGAATCTTGAAAATAAAGTTGCCCAAAATAGCCTTTTTTGTAAGTTTCTTAGCAAATATCTGCAGGTGTTGTTTGTGCTCTACTGCCCAGGAAGTTACCAGGGACCCATCTCCATATCCTTCCAGCCTTATCTCTTCCACAATGATGGGCAGGGTGGGAGGTGGGTGAGGACTAGGATCCTATCTTAATTTGCTATTCTCCCCATGGTTGTCACAGATAAGTCTTTCACAAATGTTTTCAAAAATGCAGATGGTGCCCAAAATATACAATATATATTTTATTAATTCAGTTGTGAACATAATTTTCAGGGTGGACGTCTGTGGCAAAACCTGTGGTCTCTTTTAATGCGAATTAGTAAACTTAGAGTAGGATCAAAATCATGTAGCAAAATTGTCGTCACTTATTTGTTAAAATTCCACTTTATTTACATCTCTTTGTCCAATTATGTCTCTCTAAATAGAGTAATCACAACATAAGCAAGAACATGAACAGCTAACAGCTGAGCTCATTTTCTCTATTAGCACAAACAGCCTCAGAGAGCAGCCCAACACAGAGAGAGCCCAAATGAGGCTCTCCCTGTCTCACCCTGGAGCTAGGCAGACTACTTCATCACAGGGAGCAGGCTGGAGACAGAGACGCCACACAGCCACAGGGCTCCTTATTTACTCCAGAAAAGGATAGAAATGATACCTCCCCAGCGTCTCATTAGCTCACTCTATCCTCCATATCAACTGGGTGAGAAAATTCTAAATTGAACAGATTCCTGCAGAGGTAGGACAAAGATCTGTTTAAGCAGTGTGTCTGTAGTTTTGAAACTGGTAATGGTTTTGTGCCCTGCAGGCTACTTCTCTTGCTGTGGGAAGTAGAAGAGAAAGAAAGCAGGGATACATCTAAGCACACTTTTGCTGCTTTTGATGCCCATTTTTTGAAAGACTTGAAACAGAAAACAATTTCCAGAACCAGTCACAACTTAAAATCATAGGACACTGTTAAAAGTTGAAAGACTATAATCCATTCCTTTTCTTCCTTATCATTCTCCTACAATATATTATTTATTTATTATTTTGTGTGTGTGTGTGGTGCTGGGGATTGAACCCAGGGCCCCGTGCTTGCAAGTCAAGCACTCTACCTACTGAGCTATATCCCCAGCCCTCTACAATATTTTAGAGAAAATAAATTCCAGATTTTTTTTTAAGATTTGCCAATATGAAAAAAGAAAAATGATTTGCCAACATGTATGTACAGATGCCAGAATTAATGAGGTAAATATTCACAGTAAGACTCTGTTGGGGGGTGGGGATGTGGTAAAAGAATGCGAAATGGAGAGAATAAAAGGGAACTAGAAGAGCTATAGTTATGGATGAGAGAAATAATATAACTAAATACATATATTTTACATTATATACACATATATGTATATAATGAGCCTAAAACTTGTGAACCCTCTAAAGAAATTTTCATTTCCATCACAATGCACAAGATGAGTGACATAGCCTCTTAATTGTAGCTAAAACAATAATATCCTACATCCCAAACAATAATATGAAGTTCAGATTTTTCAAAATACCCAGCAAATTTTTATCATTTTTCTACACAGTATCAAACAAGTTCCAATTATATATCAAATTTTCAATAATAATATATATTTAAACATGCATGAAATAAATCGGGAAGAAAAGTAATACAAAATACAACTTCTTCCATTGTTCATAACATTAAATGTCAGTTGTCTAATTATATTGTAATTCTATGTTTAACTTTTTAAGCAACTGCCAAACTGTTTTGCATAGTAGTCACACCATTTTATATTCCCACCAACAATGAATAATGATTCCAATTTCTCCACATTCTCAGCAACACTTATTTTCTTTTTTTCTTTTAGGGCTGAGAATCAAACCCAGGGCCTTACACAAGCTAAGCAAGCGCTCTGCCACTGGGCTAAATTCCCAACCCCTCTTTATTTTCTAATTACAGCTATCCTAGTAGGATATAAAATAGTATGTCATTATTTAAGTCAACATTTTTGCTGCTGTGACTAAAAGGATCTGACCAGCACAATTGTAGAGGAAAAAAGGTTTATTTGAGGACTCACTGTTTCAGAGGTCTTAGTCCATAAAAGGCCTCTCCATTCCTCAGGGCTCCAGGTGAGGCTGAACATCATGGCAGGAGAGAGTGGCAGAGGGAAGCAGCTCACATCACGGTGATCAGGAAGCAGAAAGAGTCTCCACTCTCCAAATCCAAACATATACCCCATAGCCACGCCCCACTTCCCACCTCTTACAGCCACGCCCTACCACTTCGATTAATCCCATCAGGGATTAATTCACTGATTAGGTTAAGACTCTTACAACCCTACCATTTCTCCTCTGAACCTTCTTGCATTGTCTCACACATGAGCTTTTTTGGGACATCTCACATCCAAACCATAACAGTTCTCATGGTTTTGATTTACATTTCCCTAATGACTCAATATGTTGATTATCTCCATATGCTTGCACATCTTTGTAGAGATGTCTGGTCTTTTGCTCATTTGTTAATCAGATTATTTATCTTTTTGTTGTTGAGCTATAACGGTGTTTTAAATGTTCTGATAGTAGGCCCTTATCAGATATATGATTTGTAAAGATTTTCTCACATTCTTTACATTGTCTTTTTCCTTTCTTGATATTGTCCTTTTTTGTAAAAATGTTATTAATTTTGAGGAAGTCCAATGTTTCTTCTTTATCTTTTATTGCTTGTGCTTTTAGTGTCACTTCTGAGAATCAATTACCAAATCTAAAGTTATGATTTACTCTTACGTTTTCTTCTGAGAGTTTTATAGTTTAGTTCTTTGTTTTTTATCCATTTTGAGTTTATTTTTATATATGACATAAAGTAGGATTCAACTTCATTCTTTGGCATATAAATATCCAGTTGACCCAACACCATTCATCAAAGACACCATTCTTCCCCCATTAAAAGTTTTGGTCAACAAATACATTAAAAAATGTTCAACATCTCTAGCAATTAGAGAAATGCAAATCAAAACTACTCTAAGATTTCATCACACTCCAGTCAGAATAGCAATTATCAAGAATACAAGCAACAATAAATGTTGGCAAGGATGTGGGGAAAAAGGTACACTCATACATTGCTGGTGGGACTGCAAATTGGTGCAACCATAATGGAAAGTGGTAGAGGGATTCCTTAGAAAACTTAGAATGGAAACACCATTTGACCCAGCTGTCCCACTCCTCAGTTTCTACCCAAAGGACTTAAAATCAGCGTACTACAGTGATGCAGCCACATCAATGTTTTTGTTTTTTGGTTTTTGGATATTGGAGCTTGAACTCAGGGGCACTCAACCACTGAACCACATCGCCAGTCCTATTTTGTATTTTATTTAGAGACCAGTTCTCACTGAGTTGCTTAGCACCTCGCTTTTGCTGAGGCTGACTTTGAACTCGCTATCCTCCTGCCTCAGCCTCTGGAGCCACTGGAATTACAGGCATGCACCACCATGCCTGGCTCCACATCAATGTTTATAGCAGCTCAATTCACAAGAGCCAATCTATGGAACCAACCTA
Source organism: Glaucomys volans (assembly GCA_020662805.1). Classification (NCBI taxonomy): domain Eukaryota; kingdom Metazoa; phylum Chordata; class Mammalia; order Rodentia; family Sciuridae; genus Glaucomys; species Glaucomys volans. Next base: position 98,706 of record JAJEJO010053549.1, read on the forward strand.
GGTACCTTTCAACAGATGAATGGGTAAAGAAAATGTGGTATATAGACACAATGAAATATTACTCAACCTTAAAGAAGAATGAAATGATGGCATTTGCCAATAAATGGATGGAGTTGGGAAATATCATGCTAAGCAAAATAAACCAATCCCAAAAAACCAAAGGTCAAATGTTTTTCTGATATGCAGATGCTAACTCAATAAGGAGAGTGGCATGGGCTAGGGAAAAATAGAGTTAGTTTGGATTAGGTAGAGGGAAGTGATGTGAGGGGAAGGGATATGGGGGTAGAAAGAATAGTAGAGGGGTTGGGGCTGTAGCTCAGTTGGTAGAGTGCTTGCCTTGCAAGCACAAGGCCCTGGGTTCAATCCCCAGCACCGCAAAAAAAAAAAAAAAAGGAATAGTAGAATGAATCAGACATTATCCTATGTACATATATGACTATACGACCGGTGTGAATCTACATCATGTACAACCAGAAGAATGAGAAATTATACTCCATTTATGTATGATGTGTTAAAGTGCATTCTACTGTCATGTATCACTAATTAGAACAAATTTTTAAAAGTGAAAAAAAAAAGGTTTCAGTACCTTTGTTGAAAATACCCTCAACCACCATTCATCAAAGATACCATTCTTCCCCCATTAAAAGTTTTGGTCAACAAATATATTGTTGAAAATACCCTCAACCACCATTCATCAAAGACACCATTCTTCCCCCATTAAAAGTTTTGGTCAACAAATATATAAAAAAAAGTATGATACCTCAGTTGACCATAGATAAATGGTCTATTTCTGGTCTCTCAATTCTGTTCTATGAATTATATATCTATCCTTAAGCCATTACTACAAACAACATTGTTATAGATCAGTGGCTCCCCAGAACAGCATGAACCAGGAAGAAAATTATTAAAATACAGATTCTTAGGCCCCATCTTAGCCCAAACAAATCAGAATTTTGTTTTAACAAGTCCCCTAGGTGATTTCAATACATGCTAAAAGTTGAGAAGAACTTTCTAGTCTGCTGTTTTTTGAAAAAGCTATGACTGGGCTGGGGGTAAATCTCAGTGGTAGATCATTTGCCTGTTGTTGATGAGACGCTGGATTTGATTCCCAGTACTACAAGAAAATAAAAAATTAAAGAAGCTATGACCGACAAAGTACAGGATTTGAACCCAGCTCCAGCATGAACCCTGACTCAAAGCACACATCTTCCTTTCCACCAAGTTTTATTGTCACTGCTTTCTTGTCTAGTCCTAAATCTTCATCCAAATGTATCTGTTCTATAAACACAGAAAAGATTGGCGTCAGGCTAATTATTTGTGAATTACTAGTTAAAATACTAACTTTTTGAATTTTGACCTATTTACCCAAATTTAATAATCTAACATTTCTTTTGTTCTCCAAAATTTTTCAAAGGTAGCAGCAAAAAAAACTCTTCCTCCACAAAATAGGTGCAGTACTCTGCAACCTATTTTGTCTTGGCCTTGGGACATAGAATCATTTTAAATGAATCAGTACTCTTAGAGTATCTCTACCTTTTTGGAGATTCACAACTTCATTCATCGTGTATACTTTACCAGTTATAGAATAATTATCCCTGATTCAAAACAATGTTTCCCAAACTTTACACATATGTCACATATCGAGAATTATTATATTTGAGCAGCACACTGGAATAAACACATGCAACCAGGAGCAACTTGGCCCAAGGACTCTGACACTACCACTACCACCACGACCCTCCACCGGGCCTTATCTGGATGATTCTAAGGTGAAAACACTAATATCTCTGGACCTTTACAATATGTCAAGGTGTACTACCTTGCAGGAAAGAACAGGAGTCGAGCTCTGATTTAGAAGGTAGAAGTTAAGCCAAGATTAAATTACACCAAAGACCATCTCTTCTTATCTGCAATGAGTTTTACTTTGGTTCATTCTGTGCTTACAAGTTAAAGAAATTACTCTGTACACACCCAAGAAAGCCTTTAAAAAAACACACATACCTGCACTTTGACTTTTACAATGTGATCTTTATTTATATATACATGACAGTATAATGTATTTTGACATATTATATAGATCTGGAGCACAACTTCCCACTCTTCTGGTTGTACATGATGTGGAATTACATCAGTCATGTGTTCATATATGAACAAAAACAAAGACCGAATGTTCTCTCTGAAATGCAGATGCTAACTCACAGTCAGCAGGAAGGTAGGGAAAAATAGAAGTACTTTGGATTGGACAAAGGGGAATGAAGGGAAGGGAGGGGGATTAGGGGTAGGAAAGTTAGTATAATATATCAGATGTTAATTTCCTATGTTCATATATGAATACACAACCAATGTAAAATGTGATCTTAACTGACAACCACTTATGAAATCACAGTGTCCTTAGGTAACTTTGCCTTTTCCTTCTTTGCAGGATTGTCAAATTGCCATAATTTTACTTTAGGAAGTCTATAATTTGTGTTCTTTTATAGTATTCCTGGCCATGATGGAATCATATTTATCCTTTTCCTAATTTTTTAGATTAACTTTCCTAACATCTAGGAAACAGCTAGCTGTGCCCAACAGCTCCTCCCTGTTGTTGCAAACTCCAATTATGCTGTCAGGCTTTCTTCCAAGATTCTGAAATTTCCATGATATATTAGTTTCTTATTGCCACTATGACCAATTACCACAAACTTAGTGGCTTAACGCAACACATATTTATTATCTTACAGTTATATAGATCAGATTACAAAATGGGTCCCATGAAGTTTAAATCAAAGTGTTGATATGGTCACATTCTCCTGGAACTCTAGAGAAGAATCTGACTTCTTCAATTTTCTAGCTTCTAGATACTACCTACCTTCTAGACATGTGGACTCCCAATCAACAATCTCATTACTCATGTATCTGTCCCTGTTGTCCCATTTTCCTCTCCAGCTCTGAAAAGATAGAAAATGGTTGCGCTTGTGCAGATAAGAGGTTTTTCTCAGACTGCTCTCTGTGCTTGCAAAAAAGAAAAAAAAAACAAAACAAAAACTGCAGAATGTTCCCTCCCTTATCCTATCCACAGAACCACCCATCCTCTAGCAGTCAGGCTAGCCCAAAAGCAAACTTTGCTGACATACCAATCCAAAAGAACACTGTAAACCTGCTTATCTTTCATTATAAAAACCCTGCTGAATTTGAGCTCGGGGCCTCTTAGCGTCACCGGTTGCCGTGTGCGCGGAGGTCCAAGCTCGAGCTTGCTAACAAATGACTCTTTGTTGCTTGCATTGATCATGGTCTCTGGTGGTCTTCTTGGGGGTCCCAAGCCATGGGGCACAACAGCTCTACATTGGGCCCACCCAGATATTCCAAGAAAATCTCTCCAACCCATGTCTTCAAAGACCCTTCTGCCATGTTAAGTGATAATTCACAAGTTCTCCAACATTAGGATACAGACATCTTTTGAAGAATTATTCTACCTTCCACACGTCATTTTTTTTGAACCGGGGATTGAACTCAGGTGTACTTGGCCACTGAGCCAGATCCCCAGCCCTATTTTGTATTTTATTTAGAGACAGGGTCTCACTGAGTTGCTTAGGACCTCGCTAAGTTGCTGAGGCTGGCTTTGAACTCGCAATCCTCCTGCCTCAGCCTCCCGAGTTGCTGGGATTATAGGCATGCACCACCGCGCCCGGCTAAAACTTACTTTTTTTTTTTTTTTTTTTTGTGGTGCTGGGGATTGAACTCAGGACCTTGTGCTTGTGAGGCAATCACTCTACCTACTGAACTATATACCCAGCCCCCCACACATGTCATTTACAAGTCATTAGCAGGTTATTTCCTAATGATCAGAATTAAATTCAGAGTTATAGTGTTCTTCATCATCTCCATTATATTCGTGGCAATAAAATTGTCAGTGAGTCAAAATTTATTGAATTTTTTATCTGGTAGGATAATTTCAGTTGCAAGAAGAAGAAATCCCAATTCAAGTTGCAAGGGGTTCATTGACTCACAAAACTAGAGTGCCCGCAGAAGAAAGGAGACATTTGGTAAAACTTAAAGCAATATATCTCAATGACTCCACTTATTGACTTAGATCAAATACACTTATTACTGGAATGGGAAACTGGACCAATAAATTAATTTCATCCTTCCCAAACTTCAAGATGCAACACAATAGAGAGGAGTGGTTAGAAATTGGGAAGGCAACCAATATTGCCCATGAACATTCATACTTAGCATAATAAGACTCCTAATGGGTAATTTTATTAATAGCAAACACCTTATAGCATTTTATATCTTACAAAGACTTTCCACATGTACATAATGTTGTTACTTTCGTGAAACAGGATCTTGCGATGTTTTCTAGGCTGGCCTTGAATTTACGATCCTCCCACCTCATCTTCCAGAGTAGAAAGGTTTACAAGCATGCACCACAGTGCTCTGGATTTTATAATTTTGAACAATTGAAATAAGTATAATTAAATCCCATTTTATCTGGAAATCCATTTTTGGCAGAATGAAATTTAATCCCTATCTCTCACTCTGCACAAAACTCAACTCAAAATGGATCAAGGACCTAGGCATTAAACCAGAGACTCTGTACATACTAGAAGAAAATGTAGGCCCAACACTGTCACATTGGCTTAGGAACTGACTTCCTCAACAAGACTCTGAAAGTGCAAGAAATAAAATCAAGAATCAATAAATGGAGCTGGTCATTGTGGCACATGCATGTTACCCCAACAGCTCAGGAGGCTAAGGCAGGAGGATTGTGAGTTCAAAGCCAGACTCAGCAATTTGACAAGGTCCTGAGCAACTTGATGAGTCCCTGTCTCAAAATAAAATATAAAAAGTGCTGAAGATGTGACTCAGTGGTTAAGTGCCCCTGAATTCAATCCCTAGCACACACACAAAAAAAATCAATAAATAGGATGATATCAAACTAAAAACCTTCTTCACAACAAAAAAAAATAATCAAAAACATGAACAGAGAGCCTACATAATGGGAGAAAATCTTTGCCACCTGCACCTCAGATAGAGCATTAATCTCTAGGATATATAAAGAACTCAAAAAAGAAAAAAAAAAACCCAAATAACCCAATCAATAAATGGATGAAGGAACTGAACAGACACTTCACAGAAGAAATATGATTGGCCAACAAATACATGAAAAAATTGAACACCCATAGCAAGAAGAGAAATGCAAATTAAAACTACCCTGAGATTCCATCTTAGTCAGAATGGCAATTATCAAGAATACAAGTAACAATAAATTTTGGACAGGATTTGGGGGAAGAGGTACACTCATACATTGCTGGTGGGACTACAAATTGGTGCAACCCCTCTGGAAAGCAGTGTGGAGATTCCTCAGAAAACTTGGAATGGAACTACCATTGACCCAGTTATCCCACTTCTCAGCTTATACCCGAAAGTCTTAAAATCAACATATTATAGTGACACAGTCAAATCAATGTTTATAGCAGCTCAATTCACAATAGCCAAGCTGTGGAACCAACCTAGGTGCCCTAAAACAGACGAATGGATAAAGAAAATGTGGTATATATAC
>JAJEJO010053551.1:4051-48648 GCA_020662805.1 Glaucomys volans
GGTATTTGTAGGTAAATGGATGATGTTGGAGACTGTTATGCTAAGTGAGATCAGCCAATCCCAAAAATCCAAAGGCCGAATGGTCTCTCTGATAAGTGAATGATGATGCATAATGTGGGGTGGAAGGGAGGCAAGAATGGAGGAAGGATAGATAGCATAGAGGGAAGGGAGGGGTGGGGTCAGATGGGGGGGTAATAATAATAACAGAATGTGTGACAGACGTCATTGCCCTGTGTACATGTATGAACGCACAGATGGTGTGACTCTACTTTGTGGACAACCAGAGAAACAACAGCTGTACTCCATTTGTGTTCAATGAATCAAAATAAATAATTTTTTTTAAAAAAATTAAATTAAAAAAAATGAGAGAGAATTGTACATTACAGTTTGAAGCTGCCTGGGCTCTAACAAACATTGCGCCTGGAACCTCTCAGCAGACCAAAATCGTCACTGAAGCAGGGTCCGTTTCCATTTTTATAGAGCTACTCAGACTTGGGGGATGCACAGGAGCAGGGAGCCTGGGCTCTAGGAAACATAGCTGGTGACAGTTCCATTTGCAGAGATTACGTCTTGAACTGTTCCATCCTTAATCCTTTATTAACACTCCTTACCACGTCCATACAATGACCCGGAATGCAGTCTGGGCCTTGTCAAACCTCTGCCGAGGAAAGAACCCACCCCCAGAGTTCGCAAAGGTCTCCCCTTGTTTGCCTACTCTTCAGCAGCGACTCGGACTTACTGGCAGATGCTTGCTGGGCTCTCTCATACCTGTCTGATGACCCCAATGGGAAGATCGAGGCCGTCATAGACTCTGGAGTCTGCTGGAGATTGGTGGAGCTTCTGAGGCATAATGACAACAAAGTGGCTTCTCCTGCCCTGAGAGCTGTGGGTAGCATTGTCACTGGGGATGACATCCAGACCCAGGTCATTCCTAACTGTTCAGCCCTCCCTTGCCTCCTTCACTTGCTGAGCAGCTCCGAGGAGTCCATCCGGAAGGAAGCTTGCTGGATCATTTCAAATATCACTGCTGGCAACAGGGCTCAAATACAGGCTGTCATAGATGCAAATATCTTCCCTGTGTTGATTGAAATCCTTCAGAAAGCAGAGTTTCGTACAAGGAAAGAAGCAACCTGGGCCATCACCAATGCCACATCAGGAGGAACCCCTGAGCAGATCGGGTGCCTGGTGTCACTGGGCTACATCAAACCCCTGTGTGACTTGCTGACTGTAATGGATTCGAAGATTGTGCAAGTAGCCCTCAATGCACTAGAGAACATTCTGCAGCTTGGAGAGCAGGAGGGCAAGCACAGTGGCTCAGGGGTCAATCCCTATTGTGGCCTCATTGAGGAAGCCTATGGCTTGGATAAAATTGAGTTTCTCCAGAGCCATGAGAACAGCAGATCCACCAGAAGGCCTTCGACCTTATGGAGCACTACTTTGATGTAGAAGACGATGATAGCAGCCTGGCTCTCCAAGGGGATGAAATGCAACAGCACTTCAACTTCCAGCAGCCTGAGGCCCCCATGGAGGGCTTCCAGCTCTAATGTCTGCCTGGGGAGAGGGGAGGGAATGGGAAGCACCACCAACCAGCAGAGGAGCAGCCCTCTGGTGGGCGGGAAACCAGACCCCGCACCATCAGCCACCACACACCTGCTGCCCTGGAGACTGTTCTCTTGACCTGCTCCTTCCCCTTCCCTGGAGAGAGCACCCTCTGTACTGACAGAACCATCTGAGGCTCACATTTGGATTTTGTGACAAGAAGGGGACCTGTTGGATTTTTCTTCCTTACACTGTATTTTGGCTGCACACATGTGTTTAACCCATGAGCCCAGGGGTAGACAAAAGAGGTCTGAGGTAATCATTTTGCACCTTTTTATAATTTTAATTTTTTCTTTTTTTTCTTTTTATCTTAGTGGTGACTTCCTTCCTTTTATCTTTCCTCATCTTTCCCAGTCCTCTGCCCTTATCTCTGTAATTCTTATCTTGGGTACTAGAGCAGATGGAATATTCCAGAGGTGGGAGGTGGGAGGGGAGGGGAGAAATCCAAAACAAAGTGTTCTTGCTCTGACAGAAAATTAATCTTATATGCTTGGATTGAGTTATTTAATTAATTAATTTTTTTTTTTTTGCACATTTTTCTTGTATTAAGGTTGCTCTTCCCAAGAGCCATGAGTTCCTGATTTTGGGAATCCCAGCTGCCAGCGTTGTCTGGGACTAGAGGTTGATGGGGAGGCCACCATGAGAGAAAGGCCCCTCTCTCCTCTGAACCTTTGCCCAGATCTCTTTAATTTGGGAGACCCCCTCACTCCCCTGGGGCAAGTATACCAGTGGGAGCAGAGGGAAGGAGCACAGGCCTTCAGACAGGGCATCTCATGTGTAGCTTCTGACCCCATGTTTCCTACCCACCTTCTGAATGGTGCAACCCAGCTTCATGTGTTTGCTTGAAATTCCCCTCAGAGTTGAGTGAACCTCTGAGGTGACTGTATTTCCTTCTAAGCTCAAGACAGGGGGCTGTGGTCCTTCCTTTCTCCTGAGGAGAAAGTCCTTGCTCTGCTGACCCATAAGTTGCAGAGGAGATTGGAGTGAGAGTGTCATGTGTTGGGATAGTCAGGGATCCCTGCCCTTGGCCTTTCTTCTTCCTCCTCCATAGTTGGATCATGTATATTTTACTTCCAAAGGAGAGGATGTCAAAACGTTCTGTATTTTTTTATATTCTGTATTAATTAGTTAGGTCAATCTTCATTGGTCTTAGGAGGAAGTGTCTGTGATTTCTGTGAGTAGGCCACTGTAAGGCAGACCAGAAAAGAGATGTGGAGGCTCTTCCACTTAGAAGGTCTGAGCTTGGTCCTTTTCCTAACTGCTTGTAGTCTGGGCTACCAACTGGGACCAGCCCTCAGCTCCAGAACCTTTATAAAGCAGGTCAGCCTAGTTTGATTGTCCCAGTACCTAAAGGGAGCAAAGATGGCCCCAGCGACTGGTGAAGTCTACCATCAGGAAATCCAGAAAATAGTCTTACCTTTTCAAAATCAATCTCAAAGGCTGTTGTCCACATAAGGTTCCACACATGGCTGCCTCTGCTATTATCATAGAAACTTAGCAGCCTGGATATTTTTGTGAGGGTTCTTGCAACCTTCCCTGTTTGAGATCCTTGTCCTTGGTTTGGGTTTGCCCTTCCTTGTGACAATATTAATCCAGATGCCTTTTCTTTCTCTCAGTAAAGCTAGTGCAGTGCCTCAGTGGCCTGCCTGTACCTCTGGGTGGGTTACACATAATAGTAAACCCTGGCTGTTGACGTTGGGGGTGTAGGAAGTTGTCAGCTAAGTGTAGACCAGCTGTGGAGCTGACGGCACACTCTGCCCTGCCCCTGCTTAGTCAGAAGTGTCCTGTCTGGCGCTGCACTTCTCATCCCTTTTTGGCTCAGGTAAAACACTATACCCCTCTTCTTATGTATCTAAAATTCAGATTCTAATTGTCAACCATTGGTCTTGAATTTGTCCTCAGCTTCTATCCTTGAAGGCTCGCTTCAGAGCCATTTTCTGAGAAAGGCGGTTTAGGGCTGGCCCTTGATACTGAAAAAATCATACCAGTGTTACACCACTTCAGTGAGTCAGATGCCACTCATCAGCTTAGCAAAAGTGGCTGCCAACCCTGTATCTCCTAGGAAGGTAAAGGGCAGGATCTTTTCCATTTGCCCTGCTGCCTCCATTACAAAACTGTTTTACAGTACATAGAAGAGCCTGCTGCCATAGGCTTTGTCCAAAGGGCAGAGCAATTTAGTAGGATCTGCGTTATACCTCAAGCAACAGTTCAGTGCTTGACATTGAAGCTACATTCTTAGTGTGAGACAAATGTTCTGCTTTCCCAACTGTTCCTTTAAAATCTATTTTGGCTTCAGATCTGGGTCCTGTACCAGATGAAGACTTTGAGTGTCATTTGGCTCTTGCTGAAAGCCAGTTTTCTCCAAAGACTTCAAAGGCCAAATTCTATGCAGGGCACAACTCTGGGGCAGATTTCAGAGAAGTGACCCCTTAGAGCCTTGTGTCTTCCCTGAACCATGTTTTCCCCTTAATCTTCCTTAAGTCCCCTTTGAGTCCACAGATGTTCCTCAAGCCCACAGAGGCAGTTACATCATCTTTTCTATCTCCTCCTCTCCTTTGGCCATCTTGTAGAGAGTCATTGTGGACAGCCCCCATCTGGACTCCAGCCCCTGGCCTAAGTGAGGGCAAATCTTCCTTTCAGATTTCTGAATGGTTATTGCCAGGATGAAGAGGCTCCTCAGCCTACTGTAGAAGCGGGAGAAGTTAAGGCATTTTTTCAGATTCCTTATATCTTGGCATGGGGTTCATATATCCGTTTTAAGATCTCTGGTCAGGGTGGAGGTACCTAGGGGTGGATTGAGAGGACAAGGGATCTTTTTCTTGGTTCATGTATTCAGATAATATTTTGAATAATGTCAGTTATTCTTATTGCCAACCCCTCTAGGCATCCCAACCTAAAATTTTCTAGTACAGGGTGTCTAGTCTTAGAAGTCTGTCTTCAGTTGCCAGCCATCGCCAGAGATTGCCTGTCCTTCATATTGGCTGCAGCTTCTGGTAGAACCATATGGATTCCACCCTTGCCTAACCAGACTGGTTACTTGGGTCTCTGGGCATAAATGAACCTTCCAAGTAGGTAACTTCAGCTTTCAGAGACCCTTCTTTCTCCTTACCTGGAACTCGTAGAGATCTACTGCTTCAATTGAAGCTGCTATTGTTCTTAGTTAAGGGAGAAGGAAAAGAAGACTCTTAGGCATTTCTCTAAAGCCAAACCAGTTCAAAATGAAAACTGTTCAGTAAACTGAATTGTGTTTCCATTTTCTTATGTCTTCCTGCCTGGAAAGCAGGAAGCCTACCAATGGAAACCACCCCATGTGCACCTCTTTGAAGGTCCCAGCTCTTTTGTTCAGGCCTCATCTCCTCTCCCTTAGGCTCACTCAAGTTTGTATCCATTGTCTTGGAATTCCTCAGTAGATTCATCTTGTGGGTTCAGATTTTAGATGTTCAGTTGAAGGCATGGAACCAGCTTGCTCTAGGCACTCCAGAGATGCAGGAGGCAGGACAGGCTGGCTCAGGGTTCCCTGGAAGGCTGGAGAAGGGTGCAAGATTTAGTGCACTGAACCAAAGGAAATGTTCATAACCACCAGCAGATTCTTCCAGCTAGTACCACCCTAGAAGGTAGTGAGGGTGAGACTGAGACTGTTCAGAGTAGATTTCTCCAGGCCACTTAGGATTTCACATTCTAGACCAACCTTGTCCAGTATTTTATTTTTTGAATTGATTCTTTTGTTAAACAAGCTGAGATTTTGGCAGTGTCTGAACGGATCCGTGTATGGGTGGGCATTAGCTGCTCTTTGGCCAACACCTTTGTAGATGGTTCAGTCATCCCATTATCTGTCCTCTAGTCCCGCTCCTGAGAAAGACCATGGCAAGAGTTGGGTGCAGTAGAGACTGAAGCAGGAGGATCTCAACTTCGAGTGGAGCCTGGGCAACTTAAAGGAATGATGTCTCAAAGACTGAAAAAGGGCTGGGGTCATAAACCTCTGGGTTCTGTACCCAGTAAAACAAAGACCATGACAACAGAAGAATTTGATATCAAGAACAACCAAATCTGTGAAGTAAAACTCTTTGTTTTCCTCTGAGAGGGAATTTTGCTTCAGACCTGAACTATGTGCAGGACCAAAGCTGGCAGTGAGAAGAGAAGAAGCATTAAGTTTGAGGCCCCAGAAACACCCTGGGAGAAAGGTTTGTGTGGTGTCTCTGAAGGGACTCTGGCCTACTGCCTACTTTTGGGCCAGCGTGACTTCTGATGCCCACATTAGCACATACCTGAGTCATCCTGCTACACACTAGCCCTGCCTGCCTGTGTAGATTCACTTTTCAGCTGCTAGGTTTGAGGAGAACTGGAAGCCATGCTCAGGGGGCTGTGAAGGAAGTCAAGCTCAGATCCCGAGACTGGTTGGGAACCTCTGGCTCTATGTCCTTAAAGAGCCCACACTACATAAGCCCTCAGGCCCAAGACTTGGGTATTGACTTTAATAGCCAACTTTTGTGGGAACTGCCTCACAAAACAAGGGAAGGGGACATGAGGTCTCACCCAACAGACAGGATAACCCCCTAAGTTACAGCTTGGGTTTCTAGCTAAGGACCCTAAGAAGGTGAATCAAATCCTTCTGTTTTTCTTTCCAAAACACTCATTTGCTTTTATTTTTCTAAGAACTGTAAACTCTGGCTATTTTCCACGTTCTCAGGGCCCCTGGGTAGACAGAAAAAACTTCATGATTTCAGAGCAGACATAGGCCAAGAAACCATGGCATTGAGTGTGCTGAGTCCAGACAAATGATATTTATATACAGATCCAAATTTGAAGAGAAAATGTATTTCTTTAGGTTTCAAACACTGTAAGCAAAAATAAAAACCTCTTGCAAAGTTCTAAAAAAAAAAAAACAGAAGCCTTCTGCTAACATCCAGCTGCATGAGCTGAGACGTAGCTTTTCCAAACCCTTCAGATGAGAACAGCCCTGGCCAACATCTTAACTGCAACACCAGGAAGCCACTCCCAGATTCCTGATTCTCAGAAACTCTGTGAGACAATAAATATTTGTTTTCAGATGACAAATTTGGATGAACTTTGTTACACAGCAATAGATAACTAATACACATTGTTTTATAGTGCATGTTTACCATTTAATAAAGTAAATCTCCGTTAAAGCTAATTTGCCCCCAACATTTTCATAACTGTTTCTGCCCATCTTTATGAATGTCAAAAGACACTTCTCAAGCTCCATAAAGAATTTTGATGGGATTAGAACTGAGATTACTTTGATTTGACAGATTAATCTGAGATACTGGACAGCTATACAACATTGGGTCTTCCCATCTGGGAACATGGTTATATCTCTCCATTCATTCAGGTTTCCCCACACACATATACAATCCTGGAAAGGTTTATAGTTCTCTTCATAAAAGTCTTTCATACTTCTTGTTAAATTTATTTTGAGGTCATTTATGGGGCTTGATGCCATGGTAATATCATTTTTCCATCATGTTTCTCTAATTGCTTATTACTCATTGAGTTTTGCACATTGATTTTGAACTGCTCCCCTACTTTGAACTTTCACGTAAATTCCAATAGCTTTATCATGTCTATTAAATTTTCTGGATAAGAAAATATCACCTGCAAATAGTGACCATTAGATTCTTTCTTTTCATATCGTTCCTCCTTCCTGTTTCCTAACACTAAGAAGCCCAACAAAATGCTGACTAGAAGTAGATAGCAAGTTTGTTGTGACTCTAATAGAAATGAATCTGTGTTTCACAAGGAAGAGTAATTCACAGCAAAGTTCTAGTACACAGTATTTACCAGATCGAGGAATTTCTTTATAATCCTGGTTTACAACTAGATTTTTTATTGTTGTTATAAGTGTTACTATAAATGAATCTTGAAAATTTCAAATGTTTGGGGGATTTTTTAGATATTCAGATAATCATATTCTTTCCTATATTCATAGATAAATTAATGTTCAAACTCCCGGGAATCCTGTGATGGATCCTACTAAGTCACAAGTTATTATTGTTTTAACATTCTATTGGATTCTGTTTTCTAAAATTTTATCTAGAATTATTAATTTCATAAATAATACTAGATTATAGTCTTTTGCACTTTTCATTGCGTAGTTTTGCTGTTGGGGCTATGGTAGTATAGAGTGAGTTAGAAAGTTTCTCTTTATTTTGTATGTTATGGAAACTCTTCCAATTTTTTCTTGATGTGTATTTGTCAAATTTCCTGCCAAAAACATTTATTTCAATTTATTCTCCAACTGACAGTATATAAAAATGTCAGATTACTCATTTTATAAACACTGAAGTGTTTTATTAAAAGTCTATGTTTTCTTTTAGATTTTATATAATTTTGGTATGGTTTTTGTCTTTTTAAAATATATTTCAATCTCTAAATGTATCTGAAATTTATTTTGTAATTGTGTTAACTTTTTTTCCAATAGTTATTCATTTTTCCCAGCACCATTTAGAAAGTACCCTACACCGAATAATTTTTCATCAGACATGATATTTATAACACAGAATTTATATTCCTGAAACTTACCATGGTTGAAAGAACCACAATTATCAAGAACAAAGAGGTCTCATAGATACTAGGGAATTGTTCCAATATCATGTTATAAAAAAGTAACTACAGTAAGTAAATGTTCTAGGAAATAGGATTCAATTTTAAACCAAATTAGTTTTGACTGGTAAGCTATCACTATGTAACAAAAGAGCAAGTAATTTCATAGCACCTACTAAATGCCAGACATGGATCTAAAAACTTTGTATACAGTGAATACTTCATAAGAAGCCTGTGAGAGAGGCATCTCTCAAATGCCTACAGATGAGGAGAGTCAGATACACAGAAGCTATGTAAATGAACTGTACCAACCCATTTCTGGATGATTTGTTTAATTTTATTGATATTCTAATTACAGATTTCAGTTCTCATTTCTAAAGCTTTAAAATATGTTTTAACTAACTTCTCTGGGGATGGGTGGGTCTAATCTGAAACCTGAAATAAAATACCTAGGGGAGGTAATCTTTTTGTTTGTTTGCAGTGCTGAGGATTGAACCCAGGGCTTTGTGCTTGCAAGGCAAGCTCTCTACCAACTGAGCTACATCCCCAGTCCAATTTCTTTTTTCTTTCTTTTTTTATTTTGATACCAGGGATTGAACCCAGGGGTGGGTTAATCACTGAACCATATCCCCAGCCCTTTTTAATTTTTTGTTTGTTTGTGGTGCTGGGGATTGAACCCAGGGCCTTGTGCTTATGAGGCAAACACTCTACCAATTGAGCTATATCCCCAGCCCCCTTTTTAATTTTGAGACAGGGTCTCACTAATTTGCTTAGGGTCTTTCTAAATTGCTAAGGCTGGCTTTGAATTTTGATCCTCCTGCCTCAGCCTCCTGAGCTGCTAGGATTACAGGTGGGTGCCACCATGCCCAGCTGTAATTTCTTTTTCTGATGGTTAACTGATTAGATGTTGGTTATGAGAATTAATTGAAAATATACACTGCTATACTTATGCAATTATTAATATTAATAACCATACAAATACAATTTAAAAATACCCAGCTGGAATGCATTTTGGAAGTTAAAGTTCCTTCTCCCACAGTCACCCAATCGCTTGGATAGGTGTCTGGTCATCAGTGTCTTTCCTCCAGGAAGAATCAGTTCTCACTACTGACTGGGGCAGCAGATTAGACCCACCCATCCCCAGAGAAGTTAGGTAACATGTTTAAGCTTAGAACTTAGAAACATTCATCATTATTCTTCAGGGAATCAGTTGGTTTTACTTTACAACCTAAATGAATGGATTCCTTTAAGAAATGCACAGTTCAAAGTCCTCCAGAAGTTACATGCTGAACCATGCCCACCACCAAATTTATGCATTGAAGTCCTAACTTCTAGGACCTGAAGTTATGACTATATTTGATGCTTAAGTCTTTAAAAAGAAATTTAAGTTAAAATTAGGTTATTAGGGTGGCTCCTAATTCAATGTGATGAGTGTTCTTAAAGAAGAGATGAGGACACAGACACACCCAAAGGGAAGAGATGTGAGGACAGAGAAAGAAGACAGGCATCTACATAAGCCAACGAGAGAGGCCTCCAGAGAAATCAACCGTGCCCACACCTAGATCTTGAACTTCTGGACTCCGGGACTGTAAGGAAAAAAATTTCTGTTGTGTAGATACCAAAAAAAAAATGTTTTAATATCTGATAGGGTAATCTTCATAACTCCTCTTCAAAAATGTCTTATTTATTTTATTTTATTTTATTTTATTTTATTTTATTTTATTATTTTATTTTATTTAAATGTATATTCTTAGAGGTAAATTGTTACTGTTCTTGTCTTTGTACCAGGGATTGAACCAAGGGCTCTCAATTGCTGAGCCACATCCCCAACCCTTTTTATTTTTTATTTTGAGACACAGTCTCACTAAGTTGCTTAGGACCTCGCTAAATTGCTGCATCTGACTTCCAACTTGTGATCCTCCTGCCTTAGCCTCCTGAGCCGCTGGCATTACAGGCATGTGCCATCGCACCCAACCCTTCCAGGTAGATTTACATATTTTTTTCAAGTTGGAAAAAATTCATAGGATTGTTATTTAAATGGCATTAAAATGCTACAATTTGCACTAAATTAACCTATAGATACTACTGAAACTTCCTATTCAAAGACAAGGCATTTTTGTCCTTTTTTTTTTTTTTTTTTTTTGGCATTTTTGTCCTTTAACCAAGGTCTTCCAGGATGTATTTCCTTTAGTAGAATTCATAGTTTTGTCATATAAGCTCTGCACTGTCCTTGTTAAGTTTGTCCCCAAGTATCCAGTATATTTTTCCTCTTGACTGAGTTATTTCACATATTGTCTAATCAGTCCTTGTTAATAGGGAAAGTATTAATTTTTTAGTTTTTACAGCAATTTTCCTATGAAATGCTTTTATTAGTTTTTTTATTTTGTTCTTTTTCTAGATAATAATAGTCACTAAAACAATAATTTTCTTGCCTTTTTTATACTTATGTTTTTAAATTAAACTTAATTTTTTTTGTATATAGACCACAGCTTCAAGAACAATTGAAGTGCTTTTGTAAATGATATGTGGTCCAAGGAAATTATCCCTCAAAATTTTCCTGTGTCTAAGAAGGCAAGTTCAACCATTACCTAAATGTTTGACGCATAACTATTTTGCTGATTCATGTTATTTTCAAGTTCTTGCATTTGCAGTATTAAATATTGAGCATTACTTTCCTGTCTATGTCCCTATTAGGCATGATCATTTTTGCACATGGTATAAGACTTTTAATATAAATTTAATATTCAAAATAATTACAGAACTTGTAATAGTTGTTTCATTGCTTTCATGATAAATTATTGAGATCAAATATATTCTATTTTAAATGCTAGCTCATGAACATAATCCTCTAATATAATGTTTCTATGGAAAGATACAATCTGACTTTTGATCATACAATTTACCATGGTTTCCAAGAACATATTCTAGCAAAAAGCATATGTACCACCTATAAAAAGTTAACTTTATATATTTAAAAAATCTTCTTTAAAATGTTAGAGATTCTGATGGAATTTCAGGTGTATTGGTTGGAGTACAGCGAACCTGGGTCTAAGTTGGGAGGTCCTAAAATCAGGAGAGCCACAAACATTTCAGACCATGAAGGCTAAGCCACAACACATCTGGAAAAGAAAATCCTCCAATATCCTCAATGATTATTGCATACATTAAATATGAGCCCAAGAGAGAGTTTTCCAAACTGTTCAAATGACTGCTAGATATGCTAGGTTTATGCTGATTGCTTAGTCAAGGTCATCCAGAGTAAATGAGATACAAATCAGCATTTCCTGACTCGCATTGGCTTTTGTGAAGGTTATTCCTTATTCTCAAAAATTCCAGAAAATATTTTAATAATTTCAAAATGTATCTTATCATAAAATTGAGTTGCTACTTATATTCAGAAAATAACTTGTAAATGTAAAAATAAAACTGGAATTACTTTTGTTGCCATACAGTATGTGGGGTTGACTATTTGAATCATTACTAAGAAGAGAATCTGCTGTCTATTAACTCAAGTTATGAAGAACATAAAGAGTTTCATGATTTAGTGTCACTAATTATTCAGAACAGGAGTTCTCATTTTTTTAATGTATCAGGTGATCTGTCACATAACTGCCATTAAACGAGTACTAATCATTAATGAGCGTGTAATAATAGATTGCAGAGCTTTTCAAATGGTGAAACACTGACAAGTATTTTAGATTCTAAATACTAGAGGGATTCTATACATGTTTGTGGTGTGACGATGTGATGCTCGGATACATGTGTATGTTGTGTAATATCCAAATCATCACAAAGGTATCTATCTCTCAAACACTTGTCATTTCTTCATAGTGAAAACCCTCAAAATTATTTCTTCTACCTTTTAAAAGTATAGATACAGCACATCATCACCTATAGTCACCATACTGTCCCAGAACAGAACACTGGAACTTCTTTTTCTCTTCCATTCAGCCTTAACAGTACTCCTCAACCTCTCCCCACTCCTCCCTTCCTTCTATGCTTTTATCCTTCAGTGCTGAAGTCCCTCTATGAAGTGGGTGCAGGAGTAGAGCAGAACTCTGATGCTCTTCCAGGTGGCTTCAATTTAACTCCATTACACTCTGCCTGGAGCAACCAGAAGCCCTTTGGACCCCCTCAACTGAATCCTTGATCTCTCTCCTTCCCTGTTTGTGCTCTTTGCTCCCAGCTGACAATTGATTTGTGAGGAAAGCAAAGAATTCTTGACCTAGGGGGTGGGGTTGAAAGCTCATTTGGAGGGCCATGTTCTCGGTCAGCTGTAGTCAGCCACCTGTGCCCAGGCTGGGTGAGGTCTGTGTTGATACCAATGGACCTCTGAGCTCTGGGCTGCTTCCTCTTGCTGAAGCTCATGGAGTCTTTGGTTGCCCTCACAGTTGCCAAGGCAAACAGGATTTAGAACTAGATCTTATCTCTTAGAAGGTAGAGCAGAAAGTTGCCAACAGTCATGAGACACACAAGAAAAGCCCCATAAATGCCCCAAGTCAGCATAAAGATATCTATCTCTGAATTATCACTTCTTCAAGGTGAAAACACTCAAAATCTTTTATTCTACCTTTTAAAATATGTCCAGTACATTATCATTCCTTATAGTCACCATACTGTCCCACAGAACACCAGAATTTCTTTCTCCCATTCAACTATAACTTAGTACTCCTTAATCAAGCTCTCCCCATTCTTCCCTTGCCTCCATGCTGCCCAGCCTCTGGTAACCACCTTTCCACTCTCAAATGCTATAAAATCAACATTTTTTAGAGAGCTTGTGGTACTTGTATTTCTGTTCTTGGCTTATTTACTTTAACATCATAACTTCCGATTCCATTCATATTGTCACAAATGACAGGGCATCATACTCTTAATGACTAAATAGCATTGATTGTGTAAATATGGACCACATTTTCTTTATTCATTCAACAACTGATGGACATTTAGGAGTTTCCATTTCTTGGCTATTATGAACAGTGCTACAATGAGCATGGGAGTGTGGATAACTCACACAGAGATTTTATTTCCTTTGAGTATGTACTCAGTAGTAGGATTGCTGGATCATGTCGTGTTTCTATATTTAATTTTTTGAGGAACCGCCATACTATTTTCCATAATGGCTGTACTACTTTACATTTCCACCTACAGTATGCAAGCATTTCCCTTTTTCCACATCCTCACCAGCACATGTTTTCTTTTGCCTTTCTGATAACTGCCATTCTAACTGAAATGGAATGATATCTCACTGTGGTTTTAATTTGCATTTCCCTGATGATTAATAGTATTGGGCATTTCTTTTCATGGCCTTTTAGCCATGTGTATGTCTTCCTTTGAAATTGTCTATTTAGATCTATTTTCCATTTTTAATTGGATTATTTTATTTTATTTTTGTTATTATGTTATTTGAGGTCCTATATTGTTTATTAACCCCTTGTCAGATGTACAGTGTGCAAATATTTTCTTCCATTCTATAGATTGTCTCTTCACTCCATTGATTGTTTCCTTTGATGTATGTAAGCTTCTTAGTTTGGTGAAATCCTATTTGACTATTTTTGCTTTTGTTTCCTGTACTTTTGGGGTCTTATTTTTTAAAATTCTTTTCTATTTCCCTGTGTTTTCTCTTAGTAGCTTCATAGTTTCAGACCTTACATCCAGGTTCTTAATCTATTTGATTCTTATAATTGGTGAGAGATAAAGGTCTAGTTTCAATTTTCTGCATATAGATATCCAGTTTTCCCACCACCATTCATTGGAAAGACAGTCTTTCTGCAATACTTCTTCTTAACACCTTTGTCAAAAATCAGTTGGCTAAGTATGTATGGGTTTATTTCTCTTCTGTTGATCCATTTTTTTGCCAATACCATGCTATTTTATATATCATAGCTTTGTGGTATATTTCAAAGCCAGGTAGTATAATGCTTCTCTCTTTGTTCCTTTTACTTAAAATAGTTTCATATATTTGGGGTTCAATGTCCATCTTAATCTGTTTTGTCATTAGTCGTGACATCCTCAAATACCAGGGATCTGTAAACATTTTAATAATAAATGTCAGTCTGTGGTCAAAGGGTTCAGAGTTTCTTATTTTATTTCTCTGAAAAATAAGGTCATACATATTTCCTTCTATGATCATAACCAATTATTCTGGGGATTGTGAGCCCTCAGTGGTAAATGGTCAACCTGTAAGAATTGTGAAGAGATTATACTTTACTTGAAAACTAGCAAATTAACCTATTACTGTTTCACAAATGCTGGTCAAAGTCCAAGACTTTGGGGTCAGAAACAAAAACAATAACAAAAAAAAATCTTTATTATCCAGAGCACAGAGGCAGTATGAGCTCCAGGTTCATGTCAACTCCCCTTGTCTCCAAATCCCAAGAGCAACCTGGTTGGATATTGCACATTTAATGGATTTACATTGAAATGAGGAACACTAAATTAGAGGAACCTCAATCTTTTATAAGGTCTATAATCCAACCAGCCCACTCTTGTTACCCACAAGACATTATCTTTATCTTTATTTTTTATCATTATCTTTACTTGTTTACTGAATAGTAAACAAATCTGTCCTCTGTTTCATAGGGAGGTACATCTTTCAAAGCAGTTTACTTATACAAACATCCTTGGAAAGATAATCCTGAATGAAAATAGTAAGTACATCCACTCACAAAAAGTGCAGAAATGTAAGGAACTTAAGAAGAATCATCTCCCCAAACACACACACAATCTATAGAATTACCACAATCTATAGAATAACCAGTGGCACCTCTCATATTGAATTCTAGAAAGAAAGGCAGTGTTTTCCTCTTCCTAATAAAAAAATTTCAAAAGAGATCCATGGTTTCATTTGGAAGGCAATAGGGAAATAGTGATGCTGGTAGTGTATTGTTCTTTTCTTCTCCCTGTGTCTCGGGCGTTGCAATATTATAAGCCCAGCTGTCAAGCAGATGCAAGCACATATGAGCAGGAAAGAGTATGAGAATGAAAATATTAACCTCATTTCCATGGCACTAGTCACATGGTTATTATAGATAGAATCAGTATCAGCATACTACAATGTTTGTTTTGTCCTTGAATGTTGTAAAACCCTGGGGGAAAATTATCTTTATCTGAAAAAGGTTAAAAATGAAAGTACTCTACATGTTTTATAACTTTACTAGGCAATAATAGGAAATGAATTTGTTGAAACATATGGAAAGGAAGAGGGGATCAATTACACACAGAAATCTAAAGAAAGAGCGGGGAACCACAGTATGGCAATCATAGCATGAAAATATGCACCCTGTGAGTCAAAATACCACACGTCATCAGTTTTAACTGTATTTTAACTGAGTACATATGGTTCAACCAATTACCTGTAATTTTTCTGAATCTGAATTATTATCTGCTTTTGTGGTGTAATGAAAATAATGATTGAACTGGGAGGGAACAGTACTATGGACCTTCTCAATGACTTTGGGCCTTTGTTTCCTCATCAGTAAAAGAGGTCAGGTAGCCTCTAGCAGGCTTCCAGCTCTTAAAGGCCAATCTGTCCTGCAGAGAATTTTATTATTATTCTCATTATTAATGACTGAATACTCATATACCTAAATAAATGCATGCCTAAAAAATGACCGTGAAGAAAATAGCAACCTGAGTTGGTACAATGCATACAACACAAATTCACATGAATTCTTCTCAGACTTATCTCATCCATAATCCCGCTCAATGCTATATGTCAATATGACTTGAAGGATTCTCCCTCACCTTGAAGATTAAGGTTGTCCTCTTAGAATCTAATGACTGAGAGAATACATAATGCAATAAAAGCAGTATAAATTCCGTAACACTTTTGAAATGCAAATGTATTTTATTTATCACATACATTAAAAGTAGAAAATACGGGTGAAAATGGTAAATAATTCACATTGAAATATGAATACAGTTCTTGGAGTGTATGTGATCTCACAGAGCCATGGCAGTAACCTGTGTCTTTGTCCTCTAACCACCCTGGCACCCAGGGATCTTCACCCTATACACAAAGAACTACCTACCCCCCCACAGCATGCCACCCTAGAATAAAGGACTTTGGGAAACAGACTTCAATGATCACAATTTCCTACACTCTTATTTCATAGAAATATAAGAAACGGAATATCAGAAAATAATTTATCAGTAGCAAAACTAAAGCTAGAAAACAGGTCTTCTGGTTCCTTATTTCACTTCTATTCTGGAATATAACCAACCATTCTCTTTGTAAGTGCTATTAGTATCCTACCCAGATCCCATTTATCTGGCCAATGCATCCATGCCCCAGCTGCTACGGGTGTTTGCTGTTGGGGGCTCTCAGCTGTACCTTCACCTAAGCTCTGTTGCCTTCAGCAGAGCTGCCTAGCCTGGAGATGCCTGTGAGGACTCTTCCTCCCCACCCCATGCATGCCTGCCTAAAAAATTACCATGTGGCTCATAGGCAATGAATGGATGACAAAGAGGCACAGGAAGCCCACCTCCCTTGTCTCAAGACAGGACAACTCTGTGAGGCCATTTATGCTCCAGCACCCCGTGCAGGATCAGGTTGAGACTGGATTTCAGCTTCACCTGTTTTTGCCCAAGCTTCTTCCCCTCACCTATCTGCTTGTCTGACTCCACTGGTTTCTCCTGAGCCTGCTCCCCCAAGAAATCATTTGCATAAGATTTCAGGCTCTGCCTCTAGAGACCCTCAGACACTTTCCTTGAAAACTTCCAGAAACAGACCTGCCAAACTCACAAGGCATGTCATTCTTTTTGGCGAAGCACTGATCATTGAAAGTTTAATTTTATTATTGTATTAAAATTGTATCTGCCTCTATGGTTCTGTGTGAAGTAGATCTAATCTCTTTTCCACATGACAACCTCTCAGATATTTGAAGTGAAGAAAAACATTATTTTGTCTCCTGTAACTATACTTTTCTTCTAGATTATAAGAAAAAAATGGTTTTCTTAAAATCATAGAATATTTTATCTCAGAATAATGTGTCTTTGACAACAAAATTGCATGAATTAAATAATGGAAAATCAAACAGAAGAGATCTTGAAGAAGGCAGTGTTCAAATCCATGAGAGAAGAAAAGATTTACCCAGAATAGGAGTGAAGAGGAAGCTAACTCTCACAAAAATTAAATCAGACATAAACTTCTAAAAACCAGACATAATAAAAGACTTCAGGGATCCCATGGCAGAGAACCTTGTAAGTTTCAGGAGAAGTCATAGGGGTAGGTCAAAAGAAAAAAGAAAAACATACAAGAACTCAAATGAGTATATGTCCATGCACAGAATAAGCACACTTTCAAGGTTCTTAGATAAGAAATGATGAATACTGTCTCAGAATCATTGAGACTTTTTAATGAGATGAATGTCTGGAATACAACAAAAGAGTATATATTCCTTGTTCAAAGGAAAAGGTTTCACTGGAAGGACAAAATGGGGAAACTGGGTATCAAGAATGTATGTGTATACTTGACAAAGGAGGCAAAAACATGCAATGGAGAAAAGACAGCCTCTTCAACAAATGGTGCTGGGAAAACTGGAAATCCATATGCAGCAAAATGAAACTAAACCCATATCTCTCACCCTGTACAAAACTCAACTCAAAGTGGATCAAGGACCTAGAAATCAGACCAGAGACTCTGCACCTAATAGAAGAGAAAATAGGTCCAAATCTTCATCATGTTGGCCTAGGACCAGATTTCCTTAACATGACTCCCAAAGCGCAAGAAATAAAAGCACGAATCAATGATTGGGATAGAGTCAAACTAAAAAGCTTTTTCTCAGCAAAGGAAACAATCAGCAATGTGAAGAGAGAGCCTTCAGAGTGGGAGAAAATCTTTGCCACACACACTTCAGACAGAGCACTAATCTCCAGAATCTACCAAGTACTCAAAAATCTTTACACCAAGAACACTAATAACCCAATCAATAAATGGGCCAAGGAAATGAACAGACACTTTACAGAGGAAGATCTACAAGCAATCAACAGATTTATGAAAAAATGTTCAACATCCCTCGTTATAAGAGAAATGCAAATCAAAACCACCTTAAGATTTCATCTTACCCCAACTAGAATGTCTTTTATTAAGAACACAGGCAACAACAGGTGTTGGCAAGGATGTGGGGAAAAGGGTACACTCATACATTGCTGGTGGGAGTGCAAGTTGGTGCAGCCACTCTGGAAAGCAGTGTGGAGATTCCTCAGGAAACTTGGAATGGATCCACCATTTGACCCCGCTATCCCACTCCTTGGCCTATACCCAAAGGACTTAAAATCAGATTACTACAGTGATGCAGCCACATCAATGTTCATAGCTGCTCAATTCACAATAGCTAGATTATGGAATCAACCTAGATGCCCTTCAGTAGATGAATGGATAAAGAAACTGTGGTATATATACACAATGGAATATTACTCAGCCATAAAGAAGAATAAAATTATGGCATTTGTAGGTAAATGGATGATGTTGGAGACTGTTATGCTAAGTGAGATCAGCCAATCCCAAAAATTCAAAGGCCGAATGGTCTCTCTGATAAATGAATGATGATGAATTTTGCGGGGGGGAAGGGTGGCAAGAATGGAGAAAGGATAGATAGCATAGAGTGAAGGGAGGGGTGGGGGCGGGGTGGGGGGTAAAAATAATAACAGAATGTGTGACAGATACCATTGCCCTGTGTACATGTATGAACGCACAGATGGTGTGACTCTACTTTGTGTATAACCAGTGAAACAATAGCTGTACTCCATTTGTGTTCAATGAATCAATAAGTAAATAAAAAAAAAGAATGTATGTGTACATTTAAAAAAGAATGTATATATACCTATGAAATTCAAAATCTGAGAGTAGAAGCATGTAAGAAATGGAAGAAATGAAAGTAGTATCTTGAAGGGAGTGTACGACAAATAGCCAGCCAGGGGGAAGAAATTAAGTAAAATAAAGCTGAATAGCATCTGTTAGGGTTTTACCATTTAAAATGTACTTTCTCTTATTTGCTTTTACTACATACTCACTGTAACCCTGTTAATGAATGATGCTTTATCACCATTTTATGGAAGTTATGAATGATTAACTGACCGTGTCCTATATCACAGTGGTAGTTCAAGGTTGAAGTATGAATCTTCTAACTCTAAAGTCTATGTTCTTGCCACCTCATCTTGCTGTCTTCTCATACATGTGGCAGAACTGCTACAGAACTGGCCATCTGGAATCTGCTAGTGACTTTATGCTTTTAACAACATGCATGAGTTTCTGACAGCTGCCATAACAAACTTCTGTTAAGTGTGTGATTTAAAACAACCAAAATTCATTGTCTCAGTGATAGGCAACTGGAAATCTGAGATCAAAGTGCTGGCCTCAGAATGGAGGAAAGATAGCTAGCATAGAGGGAAGGGAGGGGTGGGGGCGGGTGGGGGGTAAAATTAATAACAGAGTGTGTGACAGATACCATTGCCCTGTGTACATGCATGAAAGCACAGATGGTGTGACTCTACTTTGTGTACAACCAGTGAAACAATAGCTGTACTCCATTTGTGTTCAATGAATCAATAAGTAAATAAAAAAAAAGAAGTTAAAAAAAAATAATAGTCATTACTTCCTAAAGCAACCATAGAGACTAAAAATAGATAATGCATGTAATTATCTTTGTACAATGCTTGGCAAATAGTTCACTATCAATTTTTAAGTAGTTGCTATTGGAATACATTATTGAATTGTTTTAAAATGTACTGATGTTGACCATTAATTTTTTTTAGCCTATATATCCATAATGGTTAGTGTTAATGGTAAGACACGATCTTTTAAATTCCTGTGTGTGTGTGTGTGTTTCCAGGGATGGAACCCAGGCCTCACACATGCTAAGCAAATGCTCTCTCACTGAGTGACACACCCAGCCCAATCCCTCTCATTTTGGATAAGCAGTTTATATTTTGTTCAATCTTCTTTTCCCTCTCTCCTTCCCTCATCATTTCTTGGTCTAATGTAACCTGACACTCTTCTAGAAGTTTCGAAATTACTTTTAGTATTATCTAATTTCGAGAAGAATCTTTAGTATTCTCTTGTTGTATAATAAAGTTGATGTTTTAAAAAAAAAAAGTGCTGGCCTCAAGGGAAGAGTTCTTCCTTATCTCTTCCTGCTTTCAGTGGTTGCTGGCAATCCTTGGCATTCCTCATTTATAGATGCATCACTCCAAATTCTACCTCCATCTTTCACATGGTCTCTCTCTGTGCGTGTGTGTGTGTGTGTGTGTGTGTGTGTGTGTGTGGTATCCCTGTCTAAATTCTCTCATCTTAGAAGGATACCAGTTTTATTGGCCCACCCTCATTCAGTATGATCTCATCATAACTGGATAACTTCTGCAAAGACCATATTTCTAGATATGGTCACATTCACAATCTCCAGGTGTACATAAATTGGGGGGGTTCAGATTACTCAGTACATAGTACAACACGTGGTTGGTTCTTGGCTTGTATTGCTAACAATTTTCCCTTAGAAGATAAAGGATTAAACTTGGCAAACTTCTATCCTGAATTCCAGTTTGACCAGTAAGGAAGAATGAGGTATTAAATATAGAAACAAGGAAACCTTGAAATAAAATGGACTTGCTTTTTTACAATAAGCAGGACTTCACAAAGGACTTTGCAAAAGTTAAAGAAATTGATAGTGCCCAAAGGAATATGTTCACAAGAGAAATGGAAACTCTAAACATAGGATGGTTTCAGCATTATAATCAATGATCCTGTTGAGAAAGAAAGATATGCTACCAGGAAAGGAAATATAACAGGGATGAAAAAAAAAATCTCTCATAATTGGTCATAAATGAGCTCCTGAGCTAGGACTGCAAAAATAAACAGCATGAATAGAGAAGTGACTTAGGCACAGACCGCTCCCAGGAAGTGAAAGGAGCCTTGGACATGGAGTCAGAAGATTTCAGTTCTTATAAGTTCATATAAGAACTTATATGAATCCAGTCTGACTAGGATTCAAGTTCCGATGTCAGAGGGTTCTCTGTTGAGTTCAGAAAGACAACGGTAGACATAGCTATGGATGCAACAAAAGAAAGGAAAACTATTTTGAGATTTATGAGACTATAAAGCCTCAAAATAAATTAAAGCTTGAGAGGAACAGTAAAGACAATAAGAAAGCCATTTTTCATTTTAATCTCTGTAGCCAGGAAAGGATCAGGGAAGGAATAGGTATGCTGTAACTCAGACAACATGAGTTTAGAGAGGAACCGAAGAACTGTTCAATTTTCTGCTTTTCTTCCATATTCTCTCTCACAGAAAATGACTACCAATCGTGGAGCAATATTAAGAGAGAATTAAAACCTACAACAGGAAAAGAAATAGTAAGAGAATCCTCACCCATTCTAAATGAGTTGAAAACATCAATTAATACAAATTCCATTCCCAAGTATCAAAACAGTTTGCAGAGGAGACCAAAGAATTAATTCTAAAAATTAAGAAGAATGGAAGAGGTGCCAGGTAGCAGGAAATGTTTCTGCTCCCAAAACTGGAAGAGGATGAGATTCACATATAAACTTATGAGCCTTGCACAGATCCGAAGCAAATTCTAGAATGAATGATTTGTAAGCAAGACTTAGTAAGGAAATGGTACCTCTGGCAATGAGTGTGAACTCACTATGAACAGATTGTGCCAACCAGTCTCCCTTCTTAGATTTGGAAGGTGTGTTGGAAACAAGGCACACATCCTGGTTTTAGCATAGCATTTGCCAAATCTCACGATGCACACCCCCTGTTGTTCAGAAAGAGGAATGAGTGCCAGGCAACAGCAAGACAACTGGCTGGTTTCTTTCACAGTTAAGCAACCAATGTCACCAAAGAATGCTGATCAAAGACTTGGCTTCAAGCTTGAATGGAAACCCCAAGGAGCTATGATTTGCCATTCCTGTTCAACACTGTTGTCAAAACATGAAGACTACATGATGCATGCTTATCAATATTTAGAATTTAAAAATGGAAAGGAGAGAGTTAATATACCAGGAGACAACTTAAAAATATCCCTTCATATAGAAACAGGTACAAAACCAAGAAAATACAAATTATTTGGTATAAACATGAGGTCCTATGCTTAGGCCAAAAAGATGAAGATAATACTAATAATCATTATAATAATACTAATAGCTAAAATTTATCGAATAGGCGCTATGCAGTATTTCTTCAAGTGCATTATATTTTAACCTCTTAACAACTATATTATAATTAGAATTATAACTATTAAAATTCACAAGTGAGAAGACCAAGACTTTAAAGGGATTAAGTAAGTGGTACAAGATACACAGTAAGTGGTGCAGCCAGACTTAAGTCCAGGTCTGTCTAACTCTAGAACTTGTGGTTTAAACACTTTGCTGTTCCCATCAAGGCAGGAAAGCAAGGCATGTGGCACAAACTTATTTGATGTGTAAGAGGAAACACCTAGGCAAAAGCATTGGATACTGCATAGCAGACACTCAATTACATTATCTTCTTTCTTTTTATAATATTGAAAATTTAGGAGAAACATGAGAGTCGAATTCAGGCATTTTAAGAATTGATGAAATCTATGTAATGCAAAGCAAAAAACACCAGGACTACCGTTTTAAATGATACTAAGATATTTTTGCTCAACTAGATGACCTTTCTGTGCTGGTGCTGCTCAGCTGTGGAACAGACCACGGTATGCAGGAGCGGGTTCCTTGTCAGCATTTCTTGGGCACATCTGAGAGGAGGTGCCTAAACTGGAGAAGAAACCCACAGGTGATTCTCAGAAATTTGTAAATTTAAGATTCAATCAAGAAAATGATTTAAATGTTAAATGGTGTGCAAAAGAATTCCTGAGAATCATTGACTCTCATAATAACAAGAAAACGAAGTCGTCAGCACTCTAAGCTGAAGAAAGTGTTGTCTTAGTTTAACTCTCCTACTGCAGTTCTTTAAGGAATGTATGAAACAGGGCACTTTATTTTACTTCATTTATCCTCAGAGTGTTTCTTGGAGGTAAAGAAGACTTCAACATCCCTGTTTTATTGACTGGAAAACGAAGTGTGAAATTCCATGAAGCGATTGACTGGAAAATAAGATTCCACAGGTAACAGGTGGTGGGGCAGGAGGGAGGTCAGTGTCTGTGCCTGGCAATCTTACTATGACCTCACTGTGTTCCCAGAGCTGATTATCTCAACAGATGTTGCCAAGTCTTTCCTAAAATTTTTTTTAAATTCTCTTTTATATATGCATGCATATGATATCTGTAAGAAAAACACTAAAAAAATTTGATAGGAAGTTTGAACTCCAAAAAGAAAGGCAGGATGTCAATGTTTATCTAAAGCTTTCAGCCATTCAGTACCACTTTGTCAAGCATTTAATCACATGATTTTGATCTCCATCCACATGCCTCTGTGCAAATTCATTGGCAGCTAGGAAATAAGTTGTGTTAAAATGTAACACTGGCAAAGGCAGTTCTGGAATTTCGGTGCTGGCGTGGCCTGCACCACAGGTTCTCTGTCTTGGAACACAGAGTCAAACTGTAACCTTGTTGCCTCTCAATTTCTTGAATTTTAAAATTTATAAAGTCCTTTGCCTACAGTGATCATCAATGTTTCTTCCAACTTTTTTTATGTTTATACAAATGGTTTATTACATAAATTTTACAAATACATAAAAAAAAGTGAGTAGCACAATCTGCCTGTCACCCAGATGCAACATCTGCTAATTATATGCCATTTTTACTTCTTCTATGTTTCTACCCATTCCCCAGCCAAGCCCCACCTTGTTTACTGTCGGGTGCGTTCAGATGTACACATATTGAATGCAATAAATATTAATTATGCAGTTTTGACAAATACATCTATAAAACCTGACTGAGGGGTTGGGGCCGTGGCTCAGTGGTAGAGTGCCTGCCCAGCACACTTGAGGCCCTAGGTTCAAGCCTCTGTACCACATTTAAAAAAAAAAAAAAAAAAAAGAAAAAAAAAAAAAAAACTTTTTAAAAAAAAAAAAAAAAAAACCCTGACTGATTTGAAGCATAGACTATTTACAATATCTCAGGAAAAATATCTGTGGATCTTCCCAGTCAACATTTCTTCTTCTTTTAACATCTCAAAGTTAGTGCCTCTGAGGAACCTTATGATGGTCATTTCTACTTCCACAACTCTGTTGATTTTTAATGTTTTATACCTTGGACTTCTCTGGGAGAACATCACATGCATATTTAGTCTGATATTAGCCATATTTTTAATCTTATAAATTTAGCCACACACTATTTTTTTGTTGAAAGAACTAGGGGTAAAAATTTTAAAAAGAGAAGTACAACTTTAAAACTTTCAATTTTACTCATGCATTTTAACTTAGTAATATGCTTCCCCCAACCCCCAGTTAAAATAGGCTGTCATCCAAGAGACTCAGGTGGTACTTTGGTCCAAATTTCATATTTTGGTACATGTAAATAGTTACCCACTTTTCCGATCTGAGAATCACGGATATACCCTGAGTATATTTGGCTACCAGCTAGTGATTCCCCAAAGTATACCTCCATTTCCCTCAGTCCTTTCACACTCACAGACAAGTAAACCCACAAGGTCAACTCCTGTGCAAGGATGTGAAATAATGCACGTATATGAAGTAAAATAGCCTGGAGAAAAGTAAACCAGAGAAATGATCTAATTAGTATTTGGCAATTCTGTAATTGAGTACATGCTAATAACCTTGAATGTTTAATTTCCTAAAACATTAAAATCAAAAGAAAGGTACATTCTTTTTTTTGTTTATTTACTTATTGATTCATTGAACACAAATGGAGTACAGCTATTGTTTCTCTGGTTGTACACAAAGTAGAGTCACACCATCTGTGCATTCATACATGTACACAGGGCAATGATGTCTGTCACACATTCTGTTATTATTCTTACCCCCCCACCCCGACCCCACCCCTCCCTTCCCTCCATGCTATCCATCCTTCCTCCATTCTAGCCACCCTTCCCCTCCACATAATTCATCATCATTCACTTATCAGAGAGACCATTCGGCCTTTGGATTTTTGGGATTGGCTGATCTCACTTAGCATAACAGTCTCCAACATCATCCATTTACCTACAAATGCCATAATTTTTATTCTTCTTTATGGCTGAATAATACTCCATTGTGTATATATACCACAGTTTCTTTATCCATTCATCTATTGAAGGACATCTAGGTTGGTTCCACAATCTAGCTATTGTGAATTGAGCAACTATGAACATTGATGTGGCTGCATCGCTGTAGTAATCTGATTTTAAGTCCTTTGGGTATAGGCCAAGGAGTGGGATAGCTGGGTCAAATGGTGGATCCATTCCAAGTTTCCTAAGGAATCTCCACACTGCTTTCCAGAGTGGCTGCACCAACTTGCACTCCCACCAGCAATGAATAAGTGTACCCTTTTCCCCACATCCTCACCAACACCTGTTGTTGCCTGTATTGTTAATAAGAGACATTCTAATTGGGGTAAGATGAAATCTTAAGGTGTAATGCTCATAAATCTAATGCATTTTTATTCATAAGTGATGCATCCTCTGAGAGAGAAATTAGGAAAACTACCCATTCACAATAACCTCAAAAAAAATAAAATACTCGGGAATCAATCTAACAAAAGAAGTGAAAGACCTCTACAATGAGAACTACAGAACACTAAAGAAAGAAATTAAGGAAAGTCTGAGAAGATGGAAGGATCTCCCATGTTCTTGGATAGGCAGAATTAATATAGTCAAAATGGCCATACTACCAAAAGCGCTATACAAATTCAATGCAATTCCAATTAAAATTCCAATGATGGACCTCATAGAAATAGAACAAGCAATCATGAAATTCATTTGGAGGAATAAGAGACCCAGAATAGCTAAAGCAGTTCTTAGCAAGAAGAGCGAAGCAGGGGGTATCACAATACCAGACCTTCAACTACACTACAGAGCAATAGTGACAAAAACAGCATGGTATTGGTACCAAAATAGACAGGTAGATCAATGGTACAGAATAGAGGACACAGAGACAAACCCACATAAATACAGGTATCTCATACTTGACAAAGGAGCCAAAAACATACAATGGAGAAAAGATAGCCTCTTCAACAAATGGTGCTGGGAAAACTGGAAATCCATATGCAGCAAAATGAAACTAAACCCATATCTCTCACCCTGTACGAAACTCAACTCAAAGTGGATCAAGGACCTAGGAATTAGACCAGAGACTCTGCACCTAATAGAAGAGAAAATAGGTCCAAATCTTCATCACGTTGGCCTAGGACCAGATTTCCTTAACATGACTCCCAAAGCACAAGAAATAAAAGCAGGAATCAATGATTGGGATAGAGTCAAACTAAAAAGCTTTTTCTCAGCAAAGGAAACAATCGGCAATGTGAAGAGAGAGTCTTCAGAGTGGGAGAAAATCTTTGCCACACACACTTCAGATAGAGCACTAATCTCCAGAATCTACCAAGTACTCAAAAATCTTTACACCAAGAACACTAATGACCCAGTCAATAAATGGGCCAAGGAAATGAACAGACACTTTACAGAGGAAGATCTACAAGCAATCAACAGATTCATGAAAGGTACATTCTTTACCTCACTCCCATCAATTCTCCACTAAGAAGAATGTTTAAGTTTTACTTTCAAATTGGTGGCTTAAAGGAAGACTTCTTTCTAAGGAAAGTTTCCAGAATGTCATTACCTAGGAATTTTAATTTTTTTTCCACTCTCTGGTTTTATCAAATATAGACTGAAATTAAGATACCAAAATTTTATCACCATAAAATAATTTAACTGGCCAACTAGTTTATAATGTGTTTAATTTAGTTTTATGGCTTCTATATCACATAAATTTTTCTATATATGTAGTAAAGCATCAGTGTTTCTTTGAATGAATTTTAGCAGGTATCAGTAACAAGGGTTTTTGGGGAGGCACTGTGGACCAGTGGAGGAGTACCAAGGGTGTTTATTTTCTGCCATTTCTTATTCACTGTAAATATTTCAGTTAAAAGAATAATTGGATTAAAGCAAATGGTCTGATCTTTTCTGGGTGGAAAAATCTTTAAAATTTTAGAAACTTTAGAAAGTTTCTTCAGCACCCATCATGTCAGTAGCTACTTCCTGATATGCAAGAAGTGGATGCTTCTAGGTACCAACCCCTACCTCATCCTGGCTTTGTTTTTTTTGTTTTGTTTTGTTTTCTTTTCTTTTCTTTTTAATCCTTTGATCACTAACTCTCCTCGATACTACCTTATGGTGTTAAAACACCTCGAAGCTTTGACTCATTGTTAAAACATAAAGACACACAAGACTGAATCAGCTCGTGGATCTTCAAATCAAAAGTCCTTCTCTCAGCCTGGTGTCCGGCATTTGTGCCTTAGAATAGTGAGTCACAGAGCAGGGAAGTGAATCACAGTCTGAGAGTTCTGTGTTATTTTATTAGTTGTTTCTGAAGAATTTTAAAGATTTGAATTCAAAGTA
This sequence comes from Glaucomys volans, assembly GCA_020662805.1. Lineage (NCBI taxonomy): Eukaryota > Metazoa > Chordata > Mammalia > Rodentia > Sciuridae > Glaucomys > Glaucomys volans. The sequence goes on from JAJEJO010053551.1 coordinate 31,685, forward strand.
TGCCTATCAAGTATTAAGGTAGACTTTTTCTCCCTTAGAACCTTTACAATCAAAGTGGTATGCTGATTTAAAAAAAGAAATACAAGTGTGTTTTACTTTTTATTTTCAACCAACAGCACAGAAAATAGTTTAGGAACAGTATTTATAGCCACAGCTCATGTTGCCTGGGTCTACTGTTTGGTTGGTTGGTTTCTGTTTTTTGTGGGATTTTTGTTTTTTCTTGTTCATTTGTTTTTATTTTTTATTATTATTATTATTTTTTTTTTTTTTTTTGGTTTTTCCTTCTTTGTCCTTTTCTCTTGTCCCTTTGTTTCACTAAATCTTTCCACCACCCGACTCTGTCCACCACTCCCTCCTCTGCTATGGATCCCTAGGGAGGAACGCCCTGAGACAAGCTCATACCCCCAGAAAGGGCCCAGGACTCCAAATGTAGGGGGATCTGAAAAGCTGCTACACAAAGGACTTGGAAAAATAGAGTGGCTGATTTAAATGCATCCATGTGTTCTAAGTGGGTAAGTAACTAAAACTTGTAAACATAAAATGCTAAAAATCAAATCTCTGTGAAGCAGCAAATTCTACAAAAAGAAAAATCCTTATTCTCAACAATTTGTTCACTCCATATTTTTCCTGCCAATCTTTTCATTATTGTTTTCCTGAGCTTTAGACAAACCTCATCACTCAACACAGTCACTAAGTAGGAATTGGTTTGATTTTTCATCTTCATCCTTGCTGAATATAACCAACATAAAAAGAGGAAAAAGTCACTGATGCAAGAAAGCATCTTTCAAAAAGGCTCATCATTCACAATGCTGAAAACCAAAGCAAAGTTCTGGAAGTTAGATTAAACATTTAGGAAGGCTGACCACTTGATACAATCACGCAGTTTAAGGGTCTCACTCCTCCTCCTGTCTAATCAATGTGGTCACATGTTAAAATGTTTCCTGGTGTTGATGTGGACTTTTATGGAACTACATACACTTAAATCATGACCTAAAAATCAGCAACACCCTTCCCAAGAAAGGCTTCTAAAACAAGAAAGTGAGGTAGGTCAACAGTTCCTGCTTCTCTCTCAGCCTCAATTGTGGTTTATAGTCTATGGGAAAGCAATCACTTACCAAGACAACAGGACACTACAATGTCCTACATAGAACCTGTTGCAGAAGTGACCTCAGTAGACAGTTGCATAATTCCTGACAAGGGAGAGGGAAACATAGGTTTATAAAGTCCATTTTCAACACTGACAGACACTGCATGCATAGGTCAGTTGAGACAGTGACCTGGCGGTGGAATAATCAGGTCTGCCCTCTTCATTCCAACACCCTCCCAGCTCCTCTCTGTTCCTCTCTTGAATATAGTGGGACTTTCATGGGAGAGTGGGTAGCTTTGATCATTCAGTACTTTATAAGAGCAATGAAGGATTAGTCACTGAATGGTGCTTAGAAATAAACCATGCTCAGTTCCCTTACAATCAATTACATGTCAGTCTTTACAACAGAGGTTTCAAATAATGTGCAGATAAATTTCAGGGTGGTTCTGGTGTAGTTTAATGATCTTTTTTTCACGTCAAGAGCCCCTAGCCAAGTATACCCTGCTCCTTTTGCAAGTTGATTTTCTTTCATTGTCTAGATCCGGGTAACCCTTCCCTCATTCAGTTACCACATATGGTAAATACTGGACACCTTACCTGCAAGGTTCAGACACATTCTAGGCACAGGAAAGAAAAATGCCAATAAAAATCTTAGAACTTGCTTTCGACGGCAACGACACACAGAATAACCAATAAACAAGGACAGGGACATAGGAGGCAAGATGGAGAAGGTCAAGGTGGTTTCCAGATTCTGCAGGGCCTCCTGTTGACTTCTATTCTCCATGACACAGAGCCCTTTGAGTGTTGCTGGAGATGGGGGTGGTGGGGTTGGTAGGGCTGATCCAATTAAAGTGGCACATGGCCCACTCTGGCTGCTGCCTCAGAAACAGGACTGCAGGGAACAGGGAGACTAGTCAGAGACTATGGCCATACTGGGGTGATGTGGTGGACCACAGGATCACAGGAGGGATGGCAATAAGGGATCACACGCCAGGCTCAGATTGAAGGAAAATCAACTGAAATTTATAGGCCACCAGAGAAAGAGAGGATGGTGCCAAGATATTTAGTCTAAGCAAGTAGAAGGATAGAGGAAGTAAGTGTGTTGGGTAAGTTCAAGAGTTCTGTTTTGGACACATTAAGTTGTAACATGTTGGACATCCAAGCAGAGAAGTTGAAGAAGCAGCTGGATGATCACCTATGCTTCAGAGAGATCAAGTTTGGAGAGATAAACTTGAAGTTTGGAGAGTATTAAATCCATAAGACTGGATGAGACCACAAGGGGAGTGAGTGCAGATGGAGAAGATGAGACATATCGAAAGTCCAAAACCCTGGGCACTTCAGAGGCATGGAAAAGAGGGAGTGCCAACCTAGGGACAGGAAGAAAAATGAATGAGGGGGGATGACAGGAAGAAAAAGCAGCATCCTGGAAGCCAAGGAAGAAAGTCGCTTCTAGAAAGAATAATCAACTGCAGCAAAGGTCACCAATAGATTGTGTAAAATGAAGACTGAAGTTGACCATTAGACTCACAACCTGAAGGTCTTTGGTAACATTGACATGGGGACTTTCAGAAGAGTGGCAAAAACTTGATTGGAGGGATTTAAGAGAATGAGGGGAGAGGAACTGGAAACAGTAAGTACAGACAAGTCTAGAAGAATTATGCTGGGAAGAGTGGCTGAGTCAAGCTGGAGGAGTGGAAGGGGGTCACAAAATGTATTATGTAATTAACATGAGAGAGATGTGAGCATGTTGGTAGGATATAGTAACAATCAGACAGAGAGGGGGAGATGGATGATGTAAGAGAGGCGGTATGTTTACCAAGCAGCCTTGAGGTATATATTCCTGTATTTAAAATGAGAAGCATCTTTATGGTTATTTTTCTCCAGCACATTTGGTGGCAATGAGCAGGTGGAAAGCTCTGTGTCACAGGGCTGCAACTTCCAGCATGGTGTATTCCATATTCCATTGTGTATATATACGACATTTTCTTTATCCATTCATCTGTTGAAAGGCATCTAGGTTAGTTTCACAATTTAGCTATGGTTAATTGAGCTGCTATAAACATTGATGTTGCTTCATCACTCTAGTGTGCTGATTTTAAATCCTTTGGTTATAGACCAAGGAGTGGGATAGCTGAGTCAAATGGTGATTCCATCCAAGTTTTCTGAGGAATCTCCATACTGCTTTCCAGAGTGATTGCACCAACTTGCAGTCTCACCAGCAATGTATGAGTGTACATTTGTCCCCACATCCTTGCCAAACTTTATTGTTACATGTATTCTTGATAATTGCCATTTTGACTGGAGGGAGATGAAATTTTAGAGTAGTTTTGATTTACATTTCTCTAATTCCTAGAGATGTTGAACATTTTTTCATATATTTGTTCATCAATTGTATTTCTTCTGTGAACTGTCTGTTCAGTTCCTTAGCCCATTATTGACTGGGTTACTTGTTTTTTTGGTGTTAAGTTTTTTGAGTTCTTCATATATCCTGGAGATTCATGCTCTATCTAAGGTGCAGGTGGCAAAGATTTTCTCCCATTCTGTAGGCTCTCTCTTCATATTATTTATTTCCTTTGCTGTGAAGAAGTTTATTAGTTTGATACCATACCATTTATTGATTCTTGATTTTACTTCTTCAGCTTTAGGAGTCTTGTTGAGGAAGTTGGTTCCTAAGCCGAAATAATGGAGAGTAGGCCTACTTTTTCTTCTATTAGGGGCTGGGTCTCTGGTCTAATGCCTTGGAACTTGATCACCTTTGAGTTGAGTTTTGTGCAGGGTGAGAGATACAGGTTTAATTTCATTTAGTTCCATATAGATTTCCAGTTTTCCCAGCACCATTTGTTGAACAAGTTATCTTTTCTCCATTGTATGTTTTTAGCGCTTTTTCTAATATGAGATAACTGTATTTATGTGGGTTTGACTCTGTGTCTTCTATTCTGTACCATTGATCTACTTGCCTATTTTTGTGCCAACACCATGCTGTTTTTGTTACTATTGCTCTGTAGTATAGTTTAAGATCTGGCATTGTGATGCTTCATACTTTACTCTTTTTGCTAAGGATTGTTTTGACTATTCTGGGTCTCTTCTTTTTCCAAGTGAATTTCATAAGTGCTTTTTCTAGTTCAATGAAGAATGTCATTGGGATTTTAGTAGGAATTGCATTACATCTGTATAACACTTTTGGTAGTATGGCCATTTTGACGATGTTGATTCTACCTATCCAAGAACATGGGAGATCTTTCCATCTTCTAAGGTTTTCTTTGATTTCTTTCTTTAGTGTTCTGTAGTTTTCATTATACAGGTCTTTCACCTTTTTTGTTAGATTGATTCCCAAGTATTTTTTTTTTTTTTAGTATATTGTGAATTAGATAGTTTTCCTAATTTGTCTTTCACTGGATTTACCACTGATGTATAGAAATGCATTTTATTTATGGGTATTAATTATATATCCTAGTACTTCTCTGAATTCATTTATTAGTTCTAGAAGTTTTCTGGTGTAATGTTTGGATCTTCTAAATATAGACTCATGTCATGGGCAAATAATGATAGTTTGAGTTCTTCTTTTCCTATTCATATCCCTCTAATTTTTTTCTCCTAATTGCTCTGGCTAGAGATTCAAGGACTATGTTGAATAGAAGTGTTGAAAGAGGGCATCCTTATCTTGTTCTAGTTTTTAGGGGGAATGCTTTCAATTTTTCTCCATTTAGAATGATATTGGCCTTGGGCTTAGCATAGGTAGCTTTTGCAATGTTGAGATATGTTCCTACTATCCCTAGTTTTTATAGTGTTTTAAACATGAAGAGGTACTGTATTTTGTCAAATGCTTTTTCTGCATCTATTGAGATGATCATATGATTCTTTCTTTAAGTCTATCAATGTGATAAACCACTAGCTATGCTAATGAAGAGAAAGAGAGAAAACTCAACTAAAATCTGTGATGAAAAAGCAAATATCACAATGAACACTACTGAAATACAGAAGATAATTAGAAACTATTTTGAAAATTTATACTCCAATAAAATAGAAAGTCTTAAAGACATTGACAAATTTCTAGAGACATATGATCTACCCAAACTGAATCAGGAGGACATACACAATTTAAACAGATCAGTTTCAAGCAATGAAATAGAAGAAGTCATCAAAACCTACCAACCAAGAAAAGTCTGGGACCAGACAGATTCTCAACTGAGTTCTTCAAGACCTTCAAAGAAGAACTTATACCAATACTCCTCAAAGTATTCTATGAAATAGAAAAACAGGGAACCCTTTCAAACTCATTCTGTGAAGCAAGTATCACTCTAATACCAAAACCAGACAAAGATACATCAAGGAAAGAAAACTTTAAACCAGTATCTCTGATGAACATAAACACAAAAATCCTTTTAAAAATTCTGGCAAATCATATTTTAAAAAACATGTTATAAAGATTGTGCACCATGATCAAGTGGGGTTCATCCCAAGGATACAAGGTTGGTTCAACATCCAGAAATCAATAAATGCAGTTCGTCACGTCAATAGACTTAAGGATAAGAATCATATGATTACTTCCATAGATGCAGAAAAAGCATTTGACAAAATACAACGCCCCTTCATGCTCAAAACACTAGAAAAAATAAGGATGGTAGGAATATACCTCAACATTGTAAAGGCTATTTATGCTAAGCTCACAGGCAACGTCATTCTAAATGGAGAAAAACTGAAAGCATTGCCCCTAAAAACTGGAACAAGGCAGCGATGCCCTTTTTCACCACTTCTATTCAACATTGTCCTTTAAACTCTAGCCAGAGAAATCAGACAAAACAAAGAAATTAAAGGAATACAAATAGGAAAAGAAGAACTCAAGCTATTACTATTTGTTGATGACATAATTCTATATTTAGAGGATCCAAAAGACTCCACCAGAAAATTTCTAGAACTCATAAATGAATTCAGCAAAATAACAGAATATAAAATCAACATGCATAAATCTAATGCATTTCTATTCATAAGTGATGAATCTTCTGAAAGAGAAAATAGGAAAACTACCCCACTTACAATGGCCTCAAAACAATAAAATACTTGGGAATCAATCTAACAAAAGAAGTAAAAGACCTCTACAATGAAAACTACAGAACACTAAAAAAAAGAAATTAAAGATAACCTTAGAAGATAGAAAGATCTCCTATGTTGGAGATCTTGGATAGGCAGAATTAATATTGTCAAAATGGCCATGCTTCCAAAGGCAATATACAGGTTCAATGAAATTCCAATAAAAATCCCAATGATATTCCTCATAGAAATAGGGAAAGCAATCAAGAAATTCATCTGGAAGAATAAAAGACCCACAATAGCCAAAGCAATCCTGGACAGGAAGAATGATGCAGGAGGTATCACAATACCAGACCTTAAACTATACTATCAAGCAATAGTAACAAAAACAGCATGGTATTGGCACCAAACAGACAGGTAGACCAATGGTACAGAATAGAAGATGCCGAGACAAACCCACATAAGTACAGTTATCTCATACTAGACGATGGTGCCAAAAACATGCAATGGAGAAAAGATAGTCTCTTCAACCAATGGTGCTGGAAAATCTGGAAATCCATATGCAGTAAAATGAAATTAAACCCCTATCTCTCATTGTGCACAAAACTCAACTCAAAATGAATCAAGGATCTAGGAATTAGACCTGAGACCCTTCACCAAATAGAAGAAAAAGTAACCCTGAATCTTCATCATGTTGACTTAGGACCAGACTTCCTTAACAAGATTCCCAGAGCTCAAGAAATAGAAGCAAGAATCAATATATAGCATGGATTCAAACTGAAAAGCTTTTTCTCAGCAAAGGAAATAATCAATAACGTGAAAAGAGAGTCTCCAGAGTGGGAGAAAATCTTTTCCACACCCACTTCAAACAGAGCACTGATCTCCAAAATTTATAAAGAACTTAAAACACTTTACACCAAAAATGCAAAGAACCTAATCAATAAATGGGCTCAGGAACTGGGCAGACACTTCACAGAAGCAGATATACAAGTTTCAACAAAAGCATGAAAAAGTGCTCATCATCTCTAGTAATTAGAGAAATGCAAATCAAAACCACCATAACTCCAATTAGAATGGCTATTATCAAGAACACAAGCAATAAGGGTTGGCATAGATGTGGGGAGAAAGGCACACTCATACGTTGCTGGTAGAGTTGCAAATTGGTGCAACCACTCTGGAAAGCAGTATGGAGATTCCTCAGAAGACTTGGAATGGACCCACCATTTCACCCAGCTATTCCACTCCTCAGTTTATACCCAAAGGACTTAAAATCAGCATACTACAGTAAAGCAGCTACATCAATGTTTATAGCTGTTCAATTCATAATAGTTAGATTGTGGAATCAACCTAGATGCCATTCAATAGATGAATGGATAAAGAAACTATGATAAATACACATAATGGAATACTACTCAGCCATAAAGTGGAATAAAATTATGGCATTTGCTGGAAAATGGATGGAGTTGGAGAATATCATGCTAAGTGAAATAAGCCAATCCCAAAAAATCAAAGACCAAATGTTTTCTCTGATAAGTGAATTATGATACATAATAGGGTTATGTGGCTGGAGGGTGGTAAGAGAAGAGTGGAGGGATTTTAGATTGTGAATAGGGAAATGGGTTGGGAGGGGTGGGAGAAGAAAAGATAGTGTACTGAGACAGACATTAATATCCTATGTACAAATGTATGATTACACAAATGATGTGAATCTATATTGTGTGCAACCATACAAATGAAAAATTGTACCCCATTTGTGTACAATGAATCAAAATGAATGCAGTCTGTAAAAACAAAAAGGAAAAAAAAAGTCTACCAACCAATAAAATCCCAGAACCAGACAGATTCTCAGCCCAGTTCTATAAGACCTTCAAAAAAGAATTAACACCAATACTCCTCAAAGTATTCCATGAAATAGAAAAGGAAGGAACCTTTCCAAATTCATTCTATGAGGCTAGTATCATCCTGATACCAAAACCAGACAATGACACATCAAGGAAAAAATACTTCACACCAATATCTTTGATGAACAGAGATGCAAAAATTCTCAATAAAATTCTGCAATTTTGATGGGAATTACTTTGAATCTGTATAGTGCTTTTGGTGGTATGATCATTTTGACAACATTAATTCTGCCTACCCAAAAACATGGGAGATCTTTCCCTCTTCTAAGGTCTTCTTCAATTTCTTTCTTTAGTTTTCTTTATAGAGGTCATTCACCTCTTTTATTAGATTGAATCCCAAGGTTGGTTTTTTTAAGACTATCATGGATGGGATAGTTTTCCTATTTTCTTTTTCAGCAGATTCATCATTGGAATATAGAAATGAGATTGATTTGTGAGTGTTGATCTTGTATCCTGCTACTGTGCTGAAAATATTTATAAGTTCTAGAAATCTTCTGGTGGAAGAGTTTTTGGTCTTCTAAATATAGGCATGCCATCAGCAAACATAGATAATTTGAGCTCTTCTTTTCCTATTTGTATCCCTTTAATTTCTTTGTTTTGCTTAATTGCTCTGGCCAGAGTTGCAAGGACCCTGTTGAATAGGAGTGGTGAAAGTAGGCATCCTTGTCTTGCTCCTGGTTTTAGAGGAAATGCTTTCAATTTTTCTCCATTGAGTATAATGTTGGCCTTGGGTTTGTCATATACCACCTTTACAATGTTGATGGAAGTTCCTTCTATCCCTAATATTTCTAGGGTTTTAAACACAAGTGGTTACTGCACTTTGTCAAATGCTTTTTCAGTGCAGGGCACTTTGAAAGAGAAAAAAAGAGAATGATCCAGAAGAGGCAATAAGCAGTGGGAAAAAAAATACCCCATCTTTGGGCCCCATTGCACAACTGTGGGGAGAAAACACAGCCACCACCTAACAGAGAGAATGCTCAGAGAATCGGAGGACTCCCCACTTCCAGAGCTGTGTGGGCACATTCTCCAGGATACCCAGGTTCTCCTCAGAGCAAGATGGTGATGGGATGGATCAGAGCCCAGGCTGAGGGTATCATATTTTGCTGGTAGAGGTTGGTGAGCTCCAGGAGGCAGAAGACAAAGGTTTCAGGATTGAGCAAGGGTAGGAGAAGTCCTTTTCCATGTCCAAGACAAATGCTGACCTACCCTGAACTGGTCACTTCCTTTGTTTGGAGTTGACAGGCTGATAGTAGTGAGTGTTTGGTGTCCAGCTCTTCAACTCACTTCATCTGTTCTGTCTTCTAATGCAGCTAACTCTGCTCCAGGACCCAGTTATTACACAGGCTGAAGAAGTGAGTTTTTCTCTTCCTTGGGACTCACAGAAATCATGGCTGTAGCTGCTTTTGTTTTTCATTTTTTGTGGGGATCCCCCTCACTATTTTTCTTCTTTTTTCTTTCCACAAAGGCATCTTTCTCTTGGCTTCAAAGGGGTACAAAGAAGGTGGTGGAAAGAAATTGAATTCTCAGATGACCACCTCCCTAGAAGGCTCCCACTGTTCCTCAGTGTCTGGTGTCATATTGCATCCTCAATTTTGCAGTTACTTTGAGGGTGGTCCCAGCAAACAAGTCCCTTCTCACAAGAAAGATGTGTGACCTTACAAGCAGACTGTGATTTTGGAGATTAGAAAATGGCACTCTTCTTCCTGGTAGACACAGGCCCATGTCACAGCACTCAAGAAAATAGATCGGATTTTTGTCCTCCACTCATTAATTCTTAGAGTAGGTACTTTTATGCAGTCAACTGCTTGGACAACTTACGTAACAGACATTGGAACAAAGAATGAAGACAAAGTAATTGGGTATTGTAATATTTCCATTAAAGTACCTGTCATATGGTATCAAGTAGAGTGACTATCTTGTGATGATGTCTTTAATATCTTCCATGTGTGTGATAAATATAAAAACAAGTAACAGTTTCCTTTGATAATCCATGTTTAAAATTATTGAAGTAACTCTGAACGTCTCTTTTTTTAACATGTCTCTTTTTAATGTGTAATAGTTCATAAAAATTTGAACAAATTATATTTTTCTTGAAAATATTATAAAGTTGTCCTGAAATGTGTTTGTATTTCCAAAGCATATCTCATTCCAAGAAAAAGCTGGAGCCATTTGACTCACGCAGGAGAGGCTAGAATCCTAAAGAGAATGAGACTAGAAAAGCTGGGCTTCAGCCCCCAAAATAGCTTGGATGTGCCAGTTCTGCAGAACGGAATGACGTCCACTCCCTTCCTCTCACCTCTTGAGTAAGGACATCAGGCAGGGCTGGGAGGGGATACTCCAAGGCCCACCCTGCCACACGGGTCTGGCTGTCCCCACCCTCCTGCCCTGGCACATGGACAAGCCTGGAGGTCACAGTTCCTTCACCTCATCCCCATTTTCCCTTCCCTGGGGCCTGACTTGAAGAGCAGTTTCCTTTTTTGTTTTAATAAATTAAATCCTATTCTATTCAAGCTACCACTTTACCACTTTACCCCTTTTAGAAGGGCAGTTTCTTTAATCAGAAAAAATAAATCAATCCTAAGATGTTACTAATTTAAAAACATTGGTCAAATCTGGCCCTCACATTTGTGGGGCCTGAGGCAAGAGCATGAACAGATGAAGGCCCACAAACCATGTGCTTATATATTTAGCTGTTCTAAATCAAAGCTAACAACTTGCTGTATAAAATATGTCCTGATAAGTAAGCCTTGAAAACGACCTGGACAGCCAGCACAGGAGAGGGCCGGCACAGGAAGAGCCCCCTCCTGACCCAAGGTCCCACTGCCTCTTCTCCCACAGCCCTCTGTCAGGACTTCCTGGAGCCAGCTGGGGGTATCACGGATTGCACAGTCATCTCTACCCACATCCCAACAAACAGCTGCCCCTTGGCCACTGCTCAGGCCTACGGATGTGCCCAGAAGGGTAGGCTCTTCAGAAGTGAGACCAGAGAAGCCCCTGTACAACTGGGAGGCAGCTCAGCATGGGTGAAGCTAAGTTTATGCACCCACTTGATTGATTATGGGTGCCCAAATTCAGTACTATTTTGGGGTGTGTCTGTGAGGGTGTTTCCAGATGAGTTTAGTTTTGAATTGGTGGACTCAGTAAAGTCAGTTGCCTTCCCCATGTGGGCGTTATCTAATCCAGAGAGCCTGAACAGAACGGGTCAGAAGAAGGAGGACGTCATCCCTATTTGCTCCCAGCCTGCCTGCCAGAGCAGGAACTTCTCAGCTTTCCTTCCCTGGTTCTCTGACTGGGATTCAACCCCTTGACTTGCCTGGTTCCCATTTGACTTGGGTTGAACTACACCACCAGCTTTCCCTGTCTGCTGCTTGCAGGCTGCTGACTGTGGGACTTCTCAGCCTCTGCCATCACATGAGTCTCTCTCATAATAAGAAAATAAGATTCTCTCCCCTCTTTCCTTCTGTCCTTCTGCCTTCTCTCCCTGGCTCATGCTAGAAGGCTGGTCACAGCCTCCACATTGGCCTATTCCCCTCGACCCTCACCCTCCTCACTGCAGGGGGAGAGACATGGCCAGAAGAGAGAACCTCTAGACCATCAACCCCCGGGGCAGGAGCCCCTGCAGCCTGGAGCGAAGGGTGGTACAGTTACCAATTAGTAACTTTTTATTCTAACTTCTCTAAATATGAGTCTAATCTTCTCATAACATGATCCAGAAGAAGCCCATTACAATGTAAATTCCTAGACTCTAACTCAGACCCATGAATCAGATAAACTGGACAGTTTCTGGGAATCTACATTCTTCAACCATCTTCCTAAATCACTTATAGTCACTAAAGTTTGAGAACTGCTATAAAACTGCTAGAAGGTGAAGTGTCCTGCCCATCACATGGGGTCCGCCAACTCTATGGCCCCCCAGATTTGGTCCCATTCTGAAGCATTAACATCTCCATAGCCTGTTGGTCCTCCAGAACCTAGCCCAGGCTCTCCAGGCAGTGCCTGGTAAACACTGACCATTTGTGCTCTGCAATTCCAAGAACACCATTGCTTAACTCCTGGCAAGTTGCGTTATAATTAAGTAGGCTGCAGCTTCCTCCTATCAGTTACAGTTCATCAGCTTCTGGAAAATACCATGATCCCCAATGAGATATAGGGAAATGTTCCTGGCTTCCCAAATAAAGTGGGGTCATTTTTTTAAATTGTTAAACTATGATGCTTGTTTTAGTCGACTTTTCCACTGCTGTGACTGAAAGACCCAATCAGAACAATTTTAGGGGAGGAACAGTTTATTTCGGGGCTTACAGTTTCAGAGATCTTAATCCATAGGCAGCAGGCTCCACTCCTTGGGGCTTGGGATGAGGCAGGAGAGTGTGGTGGAAGAAAGCAACTCACAAGATGATCAGAAAGCAGAGAGAGACTTCAGTCACCAAATATCAAAGTCTGCCACCGTCTTGATCAGTAGCCACGCCTCTAGGGACCCTGGCTGCATTAGCCTCTGAGCTTCTGGGTAGCTGGACATCTTGAAAAAACTTCCTAGGCCCCCTTGTGCAAGAAGGGTAATCCCACTGATCTCTTCTCAAGAGAATTTTTATTTTCACTCTCTTGAGCCTGAAAGGGTCTTGCCAGCTCCTGAGATGCCCTTGAGCCATCTTTCTTATTGTCTCTGGGCAAAGTCTTTAACATTTCTTTGGCAGCAGTAATGTCTTTAACAACTACAACTTCCTTAGCCCCAGTTTTACTCCCACCTTTCAAGTTCAAGTTTTTCAAATCTTTCTCCTCTGCTTTCTTCTGAGTATCACAATGAACATGGCTAAAATCTGCCGGCAATATCCATGGCGCCACCTGAATGCTGTGCTGCCTAGATATTTCTTCTGCCAGATTAAGAAGTCCATTACTTTTAATTCAGTTACCTATAGTGTCCTCTAAACCCTCTTGAGCCCTTTCTTCACTGTCCACAGTCCTACTGGCATTCTGGTCTTCTGAGCTCCCACCAGAATCAGCCATTAAGCTCTGCCTACAACAATCTAAAGCATTTCCAGCTTGCACTGCTACACACCTCAAAATTCCTCCCACCAATTCCAAAAAGCTCCAAATGCTTATGAACCATATTTTCAGGTTGGTCACATCAACAACCCCACTTCTCAGTACCAGTTTGTGTTTAGTCAGCTTTTTTCACCTGTGACTAAAAAAACTGACAGGAACAATTGTAGAGAAGGAAAATTTATTTGAGGACTCATAGTTTCAGAGTTCCCACTCCATAGACAGAAGGTTCCATTCCTTGGGGCTTGTGATGAGGCTTAATATGTCAGAAGAGTGTGATGGAAGAAAGCAGTTCACATGATGATCAGAAAGCAGAGAAATTCTACTTGCTGGGTACAAAATATATATCCCAAAGTCACACCCCCCAATGTCCACCTTCTCCAGCCACATCCTACCTGCCTACAGTTACCACTCAGTTAATCCCATTAGGGGATTAATTCACTGATTGGGTTAAGACTCTAATAACCCAATCACTTCTCCTCTGAACCTTCTTACATTGTCTCACATGAACTTTTGGGAGACACTTCAAATCCAAACCTTAGCAAGGTTTTTAAATTCCTGTTACCTTTTCTTTTCACCCACATTCAGCAGTTACTGAGCACTTTCTGTATACACCACCCTCCAAGAAGGACCATCCAGGCAGACAAAATCATGGAATATGAACTCTGAAGGAGAGTAAGTTCATAGCAGAAACCCTGGTCTGCCAGGGCACAGTTTTCTATTGTTAAGTGGCAAGGAAGCTTAACTTTAAATACCAAGACCCAAACCCAAGGATTCAAGGGAAACTTACAGCACAAACTTTGTATTATTCAGGGTTCTCCCAAGAAGTAGAATCAATAGAAGACACATATGTCCTATGCGTAGATTTGGCATCCATGATCATGGGGGCTAAGTCCCTGATGGACTCAGGATAGAGACCCAGGAAAGCCCCTGGTATAATTCAGTTCAATTCCAAAGGCCTGAGAGATGGAAGTGCCAGTGTCAGAGAACAGGAAAGGGTGATGTTCCCATTCAAAATTAGAGAGCAAACTCACCTTTCCTCCACTGATTGTTCTGTTTAGAACCTCCATGGATAAGATGATGCCCACCCATACTGGGGAGGGTCATCTTTACTCAGACACAGATCCTTGGGGCACAAAAATATGGAATGTAAATGAAAAGTCCCATATTCAAAGCACATGATGACTGACTTCCAACCTACATTAATCATTCTTTTTTTCTATTCTGTAAATTCTCTAAGAGGCCTTCTTTTTCTGTTCCTCTTTGCACCTCTAATAATCTGCTCAATTAATAAGTACTAATTGTGTTAGGAATTTTCTTGTGGAAATGTCTCTCTGTTATTTGAATGAATGCCTTCTTAGTTACAAGTCAAAAAGTACCTAGTGGTTACTATCAAAAACTATTTGAATTGCCTGTTGACAATTGGTTAGGTCCTCTTTGAATTTTATTGAAAGGAAAGAATTGGAAATCAACTAATTTCTGGGGGTGAAGTGTTGTTACCCAGTCATGCAGGATTCATTTTCTTAGTTTCTAAGAAGTATAGCCTAAAAGGCTTAACCAACACTTAGCGTGTGACTACTGATTTTTCTATTACTCCTTTACTTACAGGGATTTTGTTTATGTAGACAAAACTGAGATTAAAAACAAAAACATAAAATTGTAGCTTGTGCTCAACGCCAAGTTTCATTTTTTAAGGGCATCTCAAAATGCATAGCAAGGAGATGACAGAGACAGACCCAGACATGTGAGTAATTTCTTCCCAAAGAGGACTGAAGACAGTTAGATTTATGTAATTATACAATTGATAGAACTGGAATCTGTGCATTAACATCTGGAAGGGAGAAATTAATCCTGATTAAATCGAACCAGATTTCTAGTTCTCTGATCATTGTATGCTAGATTTGCTTTGGGGAGAAATTCAATGTTTCATAACCTAAATAGATGTTCCAATTTTACCAGCATCATTTAAATACTTTATGTAAATAGATAGCAAGAAAAAAAACCTTGGTCACTAGTAAGTACAGGCTTATGAAAAAGCACATTAAGGATGATTGAAAACATAATTTGGAGTATAATTTGCAATGTAGTCACATTAAGTTACTAAAACCTGATGCTGTGAACTGATTAGTGTTCACCCAAAATTCATCTTTTAAATCCCTAATCCCCCAAGTGGTTATATTTGGAAATACAGACTGAGAGGTAATAAAAGTTAAAAGAGGTAAGAAGGGTGGGACCCTAATCCAATAGGTGCGTGCCTTAAAAAAAAAAAAGAAAGAAAGAAAGAAAAGGAAGAGGGCTGAGGATGCAGCACAGGGGTAGAGCACTTGCCTAGCATATGTGAAGCCCTGGGGCCATTGCAAGCATGGCAAAAAAAAAAAAAAAAGAAAAAGAAAGCAACAACAGAGCTTCCTCTCCCTCCCCATCCTCCTCTCTGCCATGTGAGGATGTAGTGAGAAGGCAGCTGTCTGCCAGGCAGGAAGAGGCCTCTTATCAGAGCCGAACATGATCTTGGACTTTAAGCCTCCAGACCTGTGAGAAAATAGATAATTTTTTGTCATTTAAATCACCCAGTCCATGACGTTTTGTTACAGCCATGCAACCTGACATGATAGGAATTAACACATGAGCAGAAACGAGGTTGATGAGTGACAGTGAGTAGAGATGTGTACCCTCATAAAAACCCAGTATAGATTTTATGTTTTGCTAACTTTTAGCAAAAACTAATGTAAATGTTTTTTCTAGGAACCCAAATACATACTAAAGAAAATGCAAAACATTAACTTTACCTTAGTGTGTGTTTCTTTTATTAGAAAATGTAACGTTGATATTCTGGAAGAGATTGTAGATCTCTTCACCTTCAAATCACACAAATTCTGCTGCTGAGACATAGAGTAAAATGCAGAGAAATGAGAGTATTCACTGAGCTTGTTCTCATTATGGGATGCTGAAATTGCAGAAAAAGTGTGAATCATAGCTGACTGGCATTTCCCAGCATGCTTCTTACAAATCTTGAATAATTCAAGATAGACAGATAGCTAAAGCAAGAGCCCTCCCATGAGTTTGTCACCTAGATGAATAACAGGCTGCCATCTTCAATATTTCTAAAAGATGCTCTTTTTGTTTTATTCTCAAGAGTCTCTTTCCTCAAAAATGTTATCTTCTTTTGCAGCAGTGAGGAGGGCAGAGGGGGAATGCCCTGGCTCCCCTGCCTGATTGCACCAGATGCCTAAAATCCAAAATTCCAACATGGGCAGGCATATCTGCTTACAGTATGCTCTGCCCCTAACACAGATAAGCATAAGACAGGGAAAGACCACTGTCCTACATCTTTGGTTTGTGATGCCATTTTGATTAAAGGAGGCTCCCTGTCACATACCCGTAGAGTTGCCTCTGCACGGTGTCCTAGAGATTTCTATCACAGGGCTATACTGCAGCACAATTCAAGTTGGAAGGTAAATTTGTCATTATATTGTAAGGTAGAAGAAGAGGGGTTGTAAAAGGGAAGACAGAAACGGAGGAGCAGACCACTTCAGGTACATTTTCAAGCTGATGAATATAGAGTGTGTGTGTAAAGCAAGAAAGAGTGAAAGAGGGAGAATATATGGAAATTGATTCTGAGTTTGTATACATCCTGGAATGTCTGCATGTATCTGCCAGTGTTCTCTAGAGGACCTGAATCAACAGGAAGTATGATTACAAAAGGGGATTTATGAGATTGGCTTACACGACCAGAAGCTGGATAGTCCACTATTGCCGTCTGCAGCTGAAGAGCTGGAAGAACCAGCAGCTGCGCAGTCCAAGAGGCAGAAGCCCAAGAACAAGAAGGATCAACAATGCTACTCTAGTCCTAGACCAAGGCTTCTGGAAACTCCCTGGAGAATCACTGGCAGAGTCTGCTTTGGAAAAGTGAA
>JAJEJO010053553.1:0-12997 GCA_020662805.1 Glaucomys volans
CAGTGGAAGGCTGGACTGTTAAGTGTCCCTTTAGCTTCTGCCTCATTTCCTTTCTTCTAACCTATTAAAGACACTCTTTTAACTTGTATCTATTCCCGTGGAATTCCTGAACGGAGGGTCAAAAAAAAAATGTCCCATCCAGAACTAGGAAAAATGTAACTTCAGATCACAGGATGTATGAGTTGAGTGGCATGATGATTAAACTAACCATGACTAACAGTAATAATCATATCAGAATTTATTCTTCCCTGATTTTATTCACATACCTCATGTTATGCCCATAAGAGCAACAGGTGTCTCTAATCCTTACCTACTGCAGTTTCATCAACTAGAAATCACCTCAGATGACAGGGCTGAACCGAGAGACCCTAGTGATTCTAGTGACCACTTTTCACTGTGAAACTGGCACATTAATATTTGTATTTATTCCCACCAGATGCTTTTCAAAATAGGCCCACAGATCTTAATATAGGTACATTTTCTGTATGTTTCCAGCATCATCAGTAGAAATGAAAACAAGACCTGACCATACGATAGCTTTGAGATTGAGAGGTCTGTTTTCAAGAATGGAGGAGCATGGGATGAGCTCCAAGGAGGTCCTAAAGGAGGAGAAGAGCATGTTCTGTGCTGAATGATCATCGCTCTCCCCAACTGTGACTCCTCCTGTGACCTGTGGCTGTTCTTCCATGGTTCATGCAGCAGGCACCCCCACTGCTTTGCCCTGGGATCCCCAGGAATCCCACAAGGAAAAGCACCATGGGCAAGGCTCTCTTTCTGCAGTGACAGGGAAGAGGAATGGCTGGTTAGCTTGTTGATGAGACAGCCTGCCAGGATTCTCCTGTGATGCCCTCAGTCCATGGTCAGACAGCCCAATGCAAACAAGGCTACCCTGTATCCCATCTAGCAAGCAAGAACAAGTTGCATTAATATAATATTCTTTGTTTAATGTAAATATAATAAATTGGGCATGCATGATTATACCAGGGTGATATCCATGAAATGAAACAGGTGACATAGAACACGTTGCTCAGCACCTGCTGTTTGCAATCCCTCTATACCAGTTCATGATGCCCTGGCTTTTGTCACCCTCTTCATCATCATTGTCACCACAAGCACCAATAGGTACAATTGCGGGTGAGATTTCTAGAGAAAATAGAACCAGTTTGGTTAAAATTAAATTTTTTAAAAGACATCTAGTACCCTCACCTTAAATAACAACCAAATCTTCAACAAACCTCATAAGAAACTGTACATGCTGGTGTTTTTCCAACTGGCTACTCAAGCAGTGATGTTTGTCCTCAAGATGAAGGAATGAACTCCCAGCAGTCCTTGGCACATCCAAGAGCTCATGCTCACCTACTGGGTTATGCTGCTTGTCTGCTGGGTCATGACAAAGAAGTGCACATCCCAAAGCTCACACATATCCAGGGCCCCAAAAAGGCTCAGACTCTATGCTCAGCATTCCCATTAACATGCTGTCAGCTGGGAGCTTCCTGATACACCACTGCAGCATGAGACCCAGCAACCCAGCTCACTGGACAAGAACAATCCACTGAAGGGCTGCAGGAACAGGCTGATGATGGACTAATATATGACCTTGGAAGCTCAATATGCAGAACTCACAATTAGATTAATTTGTCTATGCTATGCCATTTCTAAGGACTTCGCAACATTAATGAAGGAAAATGCAGAAAAGTAAATGAAGGTCCACTTAAATTTGAACCCTAGCTGTAATTGGGAGGAACCTTGAGTCTTGAATTTATTCCTTTCTCTTTATTGGTATTTAAAGATCCTACTTGACAAAGGAGCCAAAAACATGCAATGGAGAGAAGACAGCCTCTTCAACAAATGGTGCTGGGAATATTGGAAATCCATATGCAGCAAAATGAAAATAAACCCATAACTCTCACCCTGTACAAAACTCAATTCAAAATGGATCAAGGACCTCGAAATTAGACCAGAGACCCTGCACCTAATAGAAGAGAAAATAGGTCCAAATCTTCATCATGATGGCCTAGGACCAGATTTCCTTAACATGACTCCCAAAGCACAAGAAATAAAAGCAGGAATCAATGATTGGGATAGAGTCAAACTAAAAAGGTTTTTCTCACCAAAGGAAACAATCAGCAATGTGAACAGAGAGCCTTCAGAGTGGGAGAAAATCTTTGCCACACACACTTCAGATAGAGCACTAATCTCCAGAATCTACCAAGTACTCAAAAATCTTTACACCAAGAATACTAATAACCCAATCAATAAATGGCCCAAGGAAATGAACAGACAGTTTACAGAGGACGATCTCCAAGCAATCAACAGATTTATGAAAAAATGTTCAACATCCCTTGTTATAGAGAAATGCAAATCAAAGCCACCTTAAGATTTCATCTTGCCCCAACTAGAACGTCTTTTTTTAAGAATACAGGCAACAACAGGTGTTGGCAAGGATGTGGGGAAAAGGGTACACTCATACATTGCTGGTGGGAGTGCAAGTTGGTGCAGCCACTCTGGAAAGCAGTGTGGAGGTTCCTTAGAAAACTTGGAATGGATCCATCATTTGACCCAGCTATCCCACTCCTTGGCCTTTACCCAAAGGACTTAAAATCAGATTACTACAGTGATGCAGCCACATCAATGTTCATAGCTGCTCTATTTACAATAGCTAGATTGTGGAACCAACCTAGATGTCCTTCAATAGATGAATGGATAAAGAAACTGTTGTATATATACACAATGGAATATTACTCAGCCACAAAGAAGAATAAAATTATGGCATTTGTAAGTAAAAGGATGATGTTGGAGACTATTATGCTACGTGAGATTAGCCAATCCCAAAAATCCAAAGGCTGAATGGTCTCTCTGATAAGTGAATGATGATGCATAATGAGGGGTGGAATGATGGCAAGAATGGAGAAAGGATAGAGAGCACAGAGGGAAGGGAAGGGTGGGGTTGAGTTTGGGGGATAAGAATAATAACAGTATGTGTGACAGACATCATTGCCCTGTGTACAAGTATGAACGCACATATGGGGTGACTCTACTTTGTGTACAGCCAGAAAAACAATTGCTGTACTCCATTTGTGTTCAATGAATCAAAAAATTAAATAAAAATAAATAAGTAAATAAAATATCACTTTAAAGCTCAAAAAAAAGATACATCTACTGTTAATGTCCAGTTCTCATTAGGTTAAAACATAAATAACAAAAATTGCTACATGAACCATAAGAAGTATAACTTCAGTGTCATGTATTTGGAATTTGGTCATTATGTTCTTTTAATTTATCATTCCCTCATCAAATTAATAGTGGGCATACTGCTCAAACTGATTGTCAAAGAACTCTGCAGCAAAAACCTTTTTCTCTATTTTCAATCATGAGAATATTTCAAGCTGAATACCAAGGTCTTAACTGCAGGCACATCTCTGATACATCTTAACCCTTTCCAGATTCCTGAGTAGTAATGAAACACAGACCTGCTTTGTCTCCTCTTCAGATTAAAGAGGGCTGTTGACCAGAATGTGGAAGGATGTGGCAGCCTGAAGGGTATCCTGGAGTGGGAGAAACAGGGAGGTCTGTCCTGGATTATTTGCGTCCACTTGACCATAGACATTTGTCTCAGCTCAGCCATTCTTCCTTAATCCGTGCAGGTGATGCCACTCTGCTTTGTCCCAGCATTTACCAGAAATCCAAAAGAGAAGTGCACATGAAAAGGGGTACCATTCTGCAGACACAGGAAAGTAAAATGCAGGGTTGCTTGTGAAGGGGACAACCTGCCAGCACTGGCCTGCCAAGATGCCATGTGCCTCAAATCAACAATGCATTTCACACGTGGCTTCAGTTATTTGACCAACACTCCCACAGTCTACAAATAGCACACAGTTTGGTGTCTGGAACTCAGGACTCTCTCAGTAAAGGATCATGTGTTTGGATGCTATCCTTATCCTGATGCACTTCCTCATCATCACCTTCATATACATCTTTCAGTGCTGAGGACCATGTGATGGAGCACATTCCCTCCATTTGTGGATGACCATGTGTGGTCATCCAATGTGTGAGGAAAGGAAAACTTCAGTGAGATGGCTGCTATACTCACCACCATGTTTATCATGTACATGTTACAAATCTCAGTTCTCATGACTGAAACTGCAGTGTTCTCCCCTCTGGGCAGCCAGACTGCATGAAGGTCCTTTCTCCATCCTTCACCTCCACTGCAGTTAATTATTTACACTGGCTCAGGTGGGTCACATGACTCAGGAGAGTGGATTCCACATGGCTGGAAACTCAGCACCTCCCATCTCACCCTTAAAGTTGACATTGGTGCAAGCTCAGGTAGCGTCTTCCTAACAGACACAACCAGGGTAAGAAGAAACACAGTGTAGGGCCCACCTGTCTCATGCCATCAAACTGAGAGGCTGCTCATTGACTATGGTGTGACCTTGGAGGCTCATTGAATAGCTCCTGATGGGCCAATAGGTGAGCATATCACAGACTCTGAATGTCCTAATAATGATGGTGTTAGGAAAAGGGGAGAAAATGAATATCAACTAATGTTTTCTAAGCAGTTTTAAGTAAAAAATGAAGACCATTTGTACTATTGACTTCTTTTATTGTGTTTTAAACATAGTAGTTTATTGATTCAACTTTGATTATGGAAAATTTAAATTACAAATACTTCCCAATATTACCATTGTCAAATGCATAGCTCAAGGTCATTAAATGCAGACATAGTTGTGAAACAATCACTGTTATCTATCTCCAACATCCTTTATCTTACCAAAGAGAAAACTTGATCCCAATGTGAACACTTCTGAACATCCTTTCCAAACATGAGTTCCAACAATTATACAATAAAACTTGGTAAGGAATTATCCCATGGGGCATATGGGCAGGACCAGGTGTTTAAGCTTATTGCATATTCCAACACACATTACAACCAGACACCACAGGAGCTGAGATTAGACTGCCCTGCTCTGCAGCCTCCTCAGGGCACTTTTAATGTCCCTGTTCCTCAGGCTGTAGATGAAAGGATTCAGCATGGGAGCGACCACAGTGTACATCATAGAGGCCACAGCACCCTTTTTGGGAGAATGTGATACAGCTGATCCAAGGTACACCCCAGAGGCTGTTCCAAAAAATAAGCAAACCACTGCCAGGTGAGACCCACAGGTAGAGAAGGCTTTGTACTTCCCACCTGAGGATGGAATCCTCAGAATGGAGGAAATTACTTTATAGTAAGAGAAAAGGATCCCTGAGATGGGGAAAAGACTATAAATGGCAGCAAGAAAATATTTCACAATGTTATCAGAGAAGGTGTCAAAGCAGGAAAGATTTAGAAGTTGAGAAGGGTCACAGAAGAAACTAGAAATTTCCACATCCTTGAAGCTGGTAATTTTTAAGATCATCAAATTATGCAGCTGAGAGTCCAAAAGACTCAGTAAGAAAGACAACAAAACTAAGAAACCACAGAGGCGAGGGTTCATAATGACTGAATATTGCAGGGGGTGACAGATGGCCACAAATCTATCATAGGCCATCACAGTCAGCAGCATGTCATCCATGCAGACAAAAATGGCATAAAAGGACATCTGTGTCAGGCAGCCCATGTACGAGATGACTCTGTGATCGTTTAGGATGTCCACAATCATGTTTGGGACTGTGGTGGAGATGAAACCAATGTCAGCCAAGGACAGGTTGGAGAGGAAGAAGTACATGGGGGTGTGAAGGTGGGAGTCAGAGCTGACAGCCAGGATGATGAGCAGGTTCCCAAACACTGTGACCAAGTACATGGACAGGAAGAGTCCCAATAGGATGGGCAGCAACTCTGGATCATCTGAGAGTCCCACGAGATGGAATTCAGAGACACGTGTTAGATTTTGTGATTCTATGTTGGGTGGACACCTTTTGAAAAAGCAATGAGGAAATGGGTGAGGAAAAGGAAATAATAAAACAAGCATGCCTCCCTCTGCATACATTTGAATTCAGGTATGCACAAGGGAGGCACTCACACTTAGCTTGATACAACTTCAATAATAATCCGAAGTAGTCAAACACCCAGTCTCTGCACATTCTTTCTTTATTTCTTTCTCCATCTTTCACACTTTTCTCCATACTCACCTTAGAGCCATTGAACTGAGCAATGTTAGAAGTCCAGGAGCAGAGCAGAGAAGTTCATGAT
Organism: Glaucomys volans; assembly: GCA_020662805.1. Classification (NCBI taxonomy): domain Eukaryota; kingdom Metazoa; phylum Chordata; class Mammalia; order Rodentia; family Sciuridae; genus Glaucomys; species Glaucomys volans. Next base: position 6,173 of record JAJEJO010053553.1, read on the forward strand.
CAGAAAATCATTTAACTTACTCTTCAAGGAAAAATAGGAAATAAATAATGATCTTTCTATAAGGGAAATTAAATATACCTTATTTTATTTTAAGGCCTTTGGACAAAGTCCTTTTACAAGACCTTCATGACTGTGTAAGGACTGTTTCCCTGCTGACTAAATCAAGGGTGATGGATCATAATGAAAAAGCAGCAAATGTCCTTTTTCTGCAAGGGGTTCCAACATTTCTTATCTTCTCATTTACCTCCTGTGTGAATTCGTGTTTTTTTCTTTAAAAATTATAGAATATATAATAAGTATACTTATCTTCCTAATCTTCAAATTTTAATAAATATGAGTGATTCCATGCACAATATCAATGGTAGCACTGACCACAAATGTGGCATTAGTGTGCACCAAGCCTGTCATAAGGATCATTAACTGTAAGAAGCTGTTTTGGTCAGGGTTTTTCAATTCTGTGTCCAAAAGACCTGATAGGAGCAATTTAGAAGAAGAAAAGTTTATTTGAGGGCTCACTGTTTCAGGGATCTTAGTCCAGAGATGGCCTAGTCTATAGATGGCCTTAGGGCCTGAGGTGAGGTGGAATATCATGGAAGAAGTGTGTGCAGCTGGGATATGTCACCCAGAAAGGAGAGAGAGAGTTTGGCTCAGAAAGCACAAATGATAACCTCCAAATGCATGCCCCCAGGGAACCACCTCCTCCAGCCACATCCTACCTGGCTATAATCACCACCCAGTGAATCCCTATCAGGAAATTAATGTATTGGTTAGGTGAAGCCTTTCAGAATCCAACTATTTTAATTCCAAATTTTCTTGCATCATCTCACACAAGAGTTTTCAATGGATACCTGTTGTAACACCAATTCCCCTGAAGGATTAGATTTTATGCAGGTTTGTCTGTATCAATTCATAAAATGTCAGTAAAATATCTGCTATATAAAATGGCTCCTCACTCTTTTTCTTCTCTTTGATTCTGTACTCCATTTGACCTAACAAAGGTTCATGGTGTTGTGATCTCAATGCATGGAGTTCATATTTTAAGATTTAATACCAAGGAAACTCCCCCAAAGTGCTGCTCTCATGTACAACCACTTTATTTCCACCTCATGGACTCTCTGGTCATTCCTGATATGTGGATTGCAATGCTTTCACATAAACACATGAGTGAAACAGGTCCACTAGTTACAAATTCTCAATGTAATTATATTGTAAAACAATGAAAAAAATAGTAAAGGAAAAAAAGTAAATACTTCTGGGAATTGCCAAATTGTAAATGTGGGGAAATAATTACCTACCTTGTTTGGTTGCTTTAAGAAATTATTTTTTAAATCATTCCAATTGCATATCTAGTGTTTATGTCTCATTTATTAATATATGCACTGCTAGATATTTTAGATCATCCATATATACCATGATGTTGGACCAACACCAATTTAATTAGCACACCCATATGAAGTCCTAAGTTGTACTTGTTATACAGATTTGGATTTCTCTGACTAACAACATCCTGACATTTAGAACTTGCTCTTCAAATTTTAGAAATTATAATAATCAATAATTCCCACTGACTATATTAAAGCACATGACTTTCACAATACTTGTCTCAGGACTAACATTGGATAGAGATCTGATACATTATCTATGAAACCTGAGGCTTAGTGTCCCTGCATGACTCCATTCTCCTTCAAACCTGTCTCCAAAACAGATCTTATCATGAAGTGGGGAGGCATTATTTTCTGTTGATGTTTCTGTATCAGTATTATCTAGCCATAAAGTTTTCTAGCCATAGAGCTTTAGAGAACTTTCTAAAAAGTACCTAAAGCTCATCTAAGCGGTCCGCAACACCATCCTTCTTGCCCCTGAAATGTAATAGGTGGCAATAATTCTATCTGTGAAGAACATTCCTCTACTTCAGAGTTTTTATCTGATGCAAAATGTTACCTGAAGAAAGGACATCATTTAATAGGAAAGCTTATTAATATGTCAAACATTTCAAAACACTTCTGCCTCTCTTCAGATCACACAGATAAAAATGCCTGTGTAAAATATTGGCCAGGAATAGTTGTTTGATTTCCAGTGAAAAAGACATGTCCAAATATACTATTAATGACCAATATTTATGTCCCTATAAGGACAGTCAGTATCACCTACATCTTCTCAATTTCAATATGTATCAAGAATATGAGGCTAAACACTAACTAGCAATACTCTGTCCTTGATGACTCCTGAAAAAATTTCCCCTGTGTAGGGAAGACTATTTCTCTGGGCTGGAATCACAAAAGCCACACTTAAGACCTACATCACACCTGCCAGTGTGTGCACAGGGTGTGAGTCTCTCCTCCTCTCCCTGCTCACAGCTTAATGGAAACACAGAAAATAACACCATCTCCACAACAGGTGTAGCACCAAAGTGAAATCTGGACTCAATGAATATTTGGTCACTGTGATTTGTATTAAAAATTCCATGATTGGGTAACTATCAACATTATGGAGGAAAGCCATGGTCAGGGGCACTGGAGGCTGGGATGAAGTAAAGTTCTGACTGTGCCTCAGTGGAAGGCTGCAGTGTTAAGTGGCCCTTCAGCTGATTCTTCCTTGCCTTTCTTCTAACCCATGAAAAACTCCACCATTATTTCTGAGAATTTGTCCACTGTGGATGATACTAAATAAAAATTAAATGTCCCTATGTCCAAAACATGGACACAGAAAGACACTGTTTTACCTTGAGTCTATTCCTACAGACAATGTTGAAAGGAGGGTCAAAAATAAATCATCCTCTCCAGAAAATAGGAAGAATGTAACTTCAGATCACAGGATGTGTAAGTTGAGTGGCACGAAAATTAACCTAGTCATTACTAACAGTAATAAAAATACTAACAGTAATAAAAATAAAAATCCTAACAGTAACAAAAAACTTCAGATTTTATTCTTCAGTGATTTTATTCATATATCCCATATTATTCACAAAAACAACAGTTATCTCTTTAATCCTTTTTCATTGCAGTTGCATTAATTAGAATTCATCTTAGATGACAAGGCTGAATGGAGGTACACTGCTGACACTAGTGACCACTTTTTACTATGACACTGATACATTAAATAATTTTGTTCATCTCCGCGGGACAGTTTTCATCATAGGTCTATAGATTTTAACCACAGGGACATTTTTAGAATGTTTCCAGTTTCTCGAGTAGGAATTACAACAAGACCTGACCTCAGGTTTGCAGTGAGATTGAGAGGGTTATTTTCAAGCATGGAGGAGCAGGTGGTGAGCTCCATGGGTTCTGGAGGGAGCCCAAGAGCATGACCTCTAATAAATGATCATCAACCTCCCCTACTCTAACCTTTCCTGTGACCTGTGGCTGTTCTTCCATAGAGCATGCAGCAGGCACGCCCACTGCCTTGCCTGCAATCCCCAGGAATCCCACAAGAAGAGCACCATGAGCAAGACTCTCTTTATGCAATTACAGGGAAGAGGAATGGCTGTTTAGCTTGCCAATAGGACAGTCTGCCAGGATTACTCTGTGATGCCCTGGGTCCATGGTCAAACTGCCCAATGCAAGCAAGGCTACACTCTTTCCTACTTAGTAAATGAGGACAAGTCACAGAAGTATAAAACTCCTCTTCATTTTTGTATTATAATAATAACATGGACACATATAACTACACTGACATCATGCATATAAAATGAAACTATGACATAGGACATGTTGCTCCCCCCTGAGCCTGGGAAGCCCTGCACATCAGTTATGGGGCTCTGGCTTCTGTCATCCTCCTCATCATCCTTATCTCCACCAACATAGTACTTTCCTAGAGCTTAGGAAGTACTTTTGAAGGACCCATTTTGTGCAGTTGTGGGTGAGATTTCTCTGTGAATTAGAACCAGGGTGATTGGAGAGCACATATTGAATAAGATTTCTGATCTTCCCATCTGAACCCCACAACCCCAAGGTTGAAGCTGCCTGCTGGTGTCCTCCAATCTGGCTACTCTGTGCTGTGTGACCTCATGCTGAGGGAACACTATTTCCAACAGTTCTCCCACATCCATGCCCCCCTCTGCACTTACTGAGTTATGTTGCTTCTCTGCTGCATCCTGACCAGGAAGCACTGATCCTAAGACCCTACCAAGTGTGGAGCCCAGTGCAGGTTTAGCTGTGTCCACAGGAACAGATGGTGCCCCTTCGGGCTTCCTGATGCAGACACCCCAGGAGGAAGCACAGTCATGCAGCTCACTGGACCGAAAACCTTTAACTGAAGGAGAGGATGAGTATGTATTATTATATGATCTTGGAAGATCAATACACAGAACTTGTAATTAGACTAATTGGTCCATGATGTCTCAATCTCTAAGGGCTTCCCATCATTAATGGGGAAGAGAAAGGAAATGCATGTTCACATGAGTTTTAAACCCTGACACTAATGAGGAGCTAAGCTATGTGTTCAATTTACTATTTTCACTTCTATATTTTAAAAGATACATCTTCTTTTAACATCCATTCTTATTAGGTTAAAATATAAATAAGAAAAATTGCAATGGAAGCCAAACTAGGTGTACCCTTCAGTGGCATTTACTTTGTCTCTATTTCTTTTTCTTTTTTTTTAATTTAAGAATTCACTCATCAAGAAAATAGCAGTTTACTGGTCAACACAATTATCAAAGGACACTGCAGCATTGGAATGATATATGTCTGAGACCAGACTCTGAGAGTCTCCTGTCACTTCCCTTTCTTCCTGCTGTGCTTGTCCTAGGCTCATGCACAGCTCTGCCATTGTTCTTGAGTAAGCGTTGTAGATGCTGCTAAGGGGTACGACAGAGCTTGTGTGTCCATGGCACAGACACAAACAGGATCCGCCGTATCTTGTCTCTGGCTCTGTGGGACATTCCTGAGTAGGATGAAGGTACAGAGAGGAGAGCACCAGTGTGTTGAAACCCCACTGAGCATGATCAGGACCTGTGCACAGAGCACAGTTCTATCCAATGTTTAAAACATCTTTAAAGAAATTTTTATCTCCTGTACCAAAAATGGCATAGGTTCTGGCAAATCAGAAATGAAAGGGAGATGCAGCATATACTGATATAAGGGGATTAGGGAAAGATAACATTACAGAAATATTAGAAGAATAAGGTCAGGTCACATGATATTTCTGTTAACTAGCATGAAGATTAGCCTTTCCAGATTAATAATTACTATCTACCATTTGTGCCATATTCTACATCTTCATCAAATCTCAATCACATAGGGAGCAGAGGCTTTCTGTTCAATCTGGATTCAATTTCATTATATCAACTGGAAATCATCTTCAATGACATTCCTGAGTATCACAGATGCTAAGTGCTTGCTTTTGTTCACAAAAGAATGAGTCTGGCCAACAGCAGCCAATATTGAATTGTGAATCTCAGTGTGATGCACTAATCTATTTCACTCTTTTCCAACCATAAGAATATGTTATACTGAAGTGGATTACAGGCACATATCAGATAGTTTTAACCTTTTCCAACTCCCTGAGTAGTAATTAAATCCAGGCCTGCTTTTGCTCCTCCTCAGATGGAGAGGGCTGATTAGCACAACACAAGAGGATGTGGCAGCAGCAAGGTTATCCCAGAGGGTGGAAACAGGGAGGTCCATGCTGCATTATTTTGTGCCAACTTTACCTCAAGATCTTTTCCTCATACCATTCATTCTTACGGAATTGGTGCAATTGATGACACTGACTGCTCTATTATGTACTCTACAAGAATCCCAAAGGGAAGGGCACATAAAGGGGGTTGCATCCTGCAGAGGCAGCAAAGTGAAATTCAGGTTTCTTCTGGGGGGGTGAAATCTGCCAGCACTGACCTGCCAAGATACCTTGTGTCTCAAATCCACATTGCATTTCAAAAATATCTTCAGCCATTTGACTGATAAACCTAAAATGAGTAAATAAATACACTGATCCTTTCTGTTCTGTAAAATAAAATAACATGACACCTATTTCTTGGTGAAGATTTTGCAGAGGAATTTAAACAGTCTACAAATAGCGCACAGCTCAGTGTCAGGCACTCAGGACTCTCATTAAAGAATCATGTGTTTTGATGCTATTTTCATCCTGACACACCTCCTCATCATCTCTTCATAAACATTTCTCAGAGCAGAGGAGAGTGAGAAGGAACACATTCCTTCCATTTGTGGATGACAGTGTGTGGTAAGAAGGACTGATGTGTGAGGATAGGAAATCTTTAGTGAGATCACCACTATGCTCACCAAATCACCTTAGGTTTTTCAGCAATTATTAGTAAAAAAGAAGTGCATCTGTACTATGGATTTCCTTAATATTTTACTAAACATAGTAGCTTTTTAATTCCACTTTTGTTATGGCAGATTAAAATTACAAATAGTTTAGAAGCATTTAATATAGACATAGTTGTGAAAAAAAATCACCATCATGCATCTCCAATATTGTTCATCTTACCAAAGTGAAACCTTGTTCCCAATGTGACAATTTTCCACATTTCCCTTCCCAACATGGACTCCAAACATTCTGCCATGAAACTTTCTGAGAAATTAGCATAAGGGGCATATTGACAGGATTAGGTACTTAGTTTTGCTGCATTTTCCAACACCCTTTGCATCAAACATCAACAAAGTGTGATTAAACTATCCTGCTGTGAAGGTACCTCAGGGCAGCTTTGATGTCCTTTTCTCTCAGGGTGTAGATCAAGGGATTCAGCATGGGGGTGACCAAAGGTGCTCACACTTTAGGTCCACACACCTTCAACAATAATGCTCAGTAGTGAAACACCCCATCTCTACAAACTCTTTCATTATGACTTTCTCCATCATCCAC
>JAJEJO010053555.1:0-27898 GCA_020662805.1 Glaucomys volans
CAACACCTATTATTGCTTGTATTGTTGATAATAGTCATCCTAAGTGGAGTTAGATGAAATCTTAGGGAGGTTTTAATTTGCATTTCTCTAACTACTAGAGATAATGAGCACTCTTTCATATATTTGTTGATCACCTGTATATCTTCTTCTGTGAGGTGTCTGCCCAGTTCCTTAGCCCATTTATTGATTAGATTCTTTGCATTTTTGATGTAAAGATTGTTAAGTTTTTTATAAATTTTGGAGATCAGTGCTCTACCTGAAGTGTGTGTGTGGTAAAGATTTTCTACAACACTGTAGGCTCTTTCTCCACATTATTGATTGTTTCCTTTGCTGAGAAAAAGCTTTTTAGTTTGAATCTATCCCAATTACTGAGTCCTTCTTCTATTTCTTGTGCTTTGGGAGTGATGTTAAGAAAATATGGTCCTAAGACAACATGATGCAGATTTGGACCTACTTTTTCTTCTATTAGGTGCAGGGTCTATGGTCTGATTCCTAGATCCTTGTTCCACTTTGTTTTGAGCTTTGTGCAGGGTGAGAGATAGAAGTTTAATTTCATTTTACTGCATATGATTTTCCAGTTTTGCCAGCACCATTTGTTGAAGAGGCTATCTTTTCTCCATTATAATTTTTTGGCACTTTTTTCTAGCATGAGATAAATGTACTTATGTGGGTTTGTCTCTGTGTCTTCTATTCTGTACCATTGGTCTACCTGTCTGTTTTGGTACCAATACCATGCCTTTTTGTTACTATTGCTCTATAGTAGAGTCTAAAGTCTGGTATTGTGATATCACCTGCATCACTCTTCCTGCCCAGGATTGCTTTGGCTCTTCTGGATTTTTTATTCTTTCAGATGAATTTCTTGATTTATTTCTCTATTTCTATGAGGAATTTCATTGGGATTTTAATTGGAATTATGCTAAATCTGTATAGCACCCTTGGAAGTATGGCCAATTTGATAATATTAATTCTGCCTATCCAAGAACATGGGAGATATTTCCATCTTCTAAGGTCTTCCTCATTTTTTTTCTTTATTGTTCTGTAGTTTCCATTGTAGAGGTCTTTCACCTCTTTTTTTAGATTGATTCCCAAGTATTTTATTTTTTCTGAGGCTGTTGTGAATGGAATTGTTTTCCTCATTTCTCTTTCAGATGATTTATCACTTATGTATATAAATGCATTAGATTTATGTGGTCTGGTGCTCAGTCTCCAAATTCAATTTCTCCCACACACATCCTTTCAAATTCCTGGTCAGGCATGTATCTACCAGCCAGTCCTGCAAGCAGTCATATTGGAGGGGGAATGGGAGAACTGGGTGGGTTTCCATGACCAATATTCCCCTGTGTAAACCTCTTTCCATGTTCGTTTTTCCCCTACTCACTTAGGCACACTGTATGTCATACAGTGTGTATGTTCCAGGCTGTATTTTGGGACAAACTTGGGTTTGACAGTAATTGGGTACCCCAGTTGTCAGTCCCCATGCCCCAGCTGCAATAGAGTTTCTTCCTGTGTCCTCCACATGCAGCTGGGAGAGATTCACCTTCCTTTCCACAAAACAATATTGTGCAGTGTGCCTTTCAGTCTAGTTGGGTGGTCTTTGAGCTCTAAACTCCCTGTACCCAGAAATCTCTATAGACTTTCAACAAATGTAGGTTCCTTTAAATTCCCTTATCCCTTCACTTTGCTCACAGAGGGACTGCTCTGGCTGCTGCCTCCAGCTGTGGCATGGCTGTGGTACTGGGGATTTCTTCCTTATTTTAATATATCCAAACTCCTGAGTCCCTTATCTGCCTTGAATGTCTAATATTAAATTCCAGTAAAGTCTTCCCATTTTTTGCTCACCTACCTTGCTGAGAAGTTGCCTAATTTTTAATTATTTGATGCCATGGAGCATTCAGGAAAGCTACCTTCTCTGTATCCCCATCTTGCAACCTCCTATCCTACTATTTTGTGTTCATGATAAAGCATTTCCTGAAGTAGAAGTTAAAATTGAGTAAAACCAAAGTGAAGTAATGCATGATATAAAAAACCACATGTGGTGACATATGACTGCAAATCCAGAAATTTGGGATACTCAGGCAGGAAGATCGCAAGTTCCAGGCCTGCCTCAGCAAGTTTCTTATCAAATAAAATAGAATAAAGAGGACTGGGATATATGGGATGTAGCTCAGTGGTAGTGTAAGTTCAAGCTCATTCCCCAGTATCACAAAAAAGACATCACAAAACTGAGGAGAACTTGAAATCTGAGACATTTTCTAAGTATTAAAGAAAGTATGGAAATAATTTTTAAAATTTCCTACAGAAGTCAACAACATGTTGGGATATATTTTTAACACTGAGGATTAAACACAGGACCTCAAAATCTTGGGCAAGCTCTCTATCACTGAGCTACATCCCCAGCCCTTGTGGGAGGGTTCTGTGAAACTTTGAATAGCTAAATCATGCCAATCCTTCACAAACTCTTCTAGAAAGTCAGAAAAGAGAGAATATTTCCAGCTGCTTCTGTGCTTGTGACTTGGATTTTAAATTAAGAGCAACATGAGAAAGATCAATATAATCTCATGTAATTCATGAACTAGGTTTTAAATATTCTAGATCAAATACTAGCAGAGGAATAGTTTTTTGAAACAAGAGTATATTGTGTTCATTCTGGGAGTGGAGGTGTTATTTGCTGTCAGGAAATGTCTTGTGCAATTGTGTGAGCAAAGCACTGAATTTGAGGGCCTTGCTGACCTGTGGGCCTCTGTCCCAGTCATGCCACTGGAGAGTTGTGCCCTTAGAGTACTACCTGACTTCTTTATGCCTCCTGTCCCTGGTCAGTAGAATAATATCATCCTCACTGCAGAGTTGTTACGAAGTTTAAATGATTTTTTTAATGAAGTGCTTAGAATAGCACTGGGCACATAGAAGGTATTGTATATGTGTATATGTTAATTTTGCTACCTATACAATTAATATCTACTATTATATTAGTGGAATAAAATATAGAAGTCACCTAAAATATTCTTGTTTAAAAGAAATAAAGAAAATGGTATGGTTGGTAATAGGAGAGCATTTCCTTAACCTGATAGAAAGCATCTGCTAAAAAAAATTAAAGGTCATCCAAACCTTTAAGTGAGAAAGCATTAGAAGTATACACTTTGAAGTCATGGTGAGGCAAGGATGATGCCCTTACCACTTCTGTTGAAGATTGTGTTTCTCAGAGCCCAAGCTGTGGAATACAGAAAAGAAGAGGAGGAAGGACATTAATGTAATTTGAAAAGAGTATCCCTGCATACAAAACCAGCAGAAAATGTAGACAAATTAGAAATTTAGTAAGGGAGATTTGGCAGCATGGCGAGATTCAAAATCAACTTATAAACTCAGTTGAATATCTCTACACTGAATAAGCAATTTGCTCTTTAAAAAATAGCAACATAAAAAAGCAACAAAGGCCATAAAGATGAGAATAAATCCTAGACTTGAAGTTAGTAAGGTTCATGCAGAAAACTTACTGAAAGGCACTTAGCCTACCTAAATGGAGAGAGAATTGCCTGCACAGGAGAAGACTTTTGTTATAAAAATGTGTAAATAAAAGTGCAATTTATAAAGAAAAGAAAGCAAGGGAACAAAAATAGCCAGAATGTTTTGAGTGTGTGTGTGTGTGTGTGTGTGTGTGTGTGTGTGTGTTACTGGGGATATAACCTAGGACTTGGTGCATGCAAGGCAAACATTCACTGCAATACATCCACAGCCCTTCTAGACACTTCCGAAAAAGAAGAATATGAGAAAAGCCAGATGCGGTGGCACACACCTGTAATCCCAGCACTTGGGAGGCTGAGGCAGGAGGATCACGAGTTCAAAGTCAGCCTCAGCAACTTAGCGAGGCCCTAAGAAACTCAGTAAGACCCTGTCTCTAAATAAAATACAAAATAGGGCTGGGGATGTGGCTCAGTGGTGGAGTGTCCCTGGGTTCAATCCCCAGTAACAAAAAAAAAAAAAAAAAAAAAAGAAAAAGTATCCTCTACTAAATAGACTCATTGCAAATGCACAGAACTTAAAGAGTCAGTATTTGTTCTAGGAGAGATGCACTGACTAATGAGATAGAATTTAAAGCTTAGAAATAGTCCATATACACTAGAAGTGTGATGGTCCAAACTAACTGTTACAAACATGGATATTCATTACTTTAATAACTAAAATGAATACACATACTTGGCTTTATGCATGAAAGAAATTGGTACAGGGTCAATGTTTCATGTCATTGGTAAAAGAAAGCATGGATGAAAAAGAGTATCAAAAGTTAAACAGTGCATTTATCATAAATGTGTACATATAATGTGAAAAGATAGCCTCTTCAACAAATGGTGCTGGCAAAACTGGAAATCTATATGCAGCAATTTGAAACTAAACCCCTATCTCTCACCCTGCATAAAACTCAACTCAAAATTGATCAAGGACCTAGGAATTAGACCAGAGACCCTGTACCTAATAGAAGAGAAGATCGGTCAAAATCTGCATCTTCTTGGCTTAAGACCAGATTTCCCTAACATGACTTCCAAAGCATAAGAAATAAAAGAAGGAATCAATAATTGTGATAGATTCAAACTTAAAAGCTTTTTCTCAGCAAAGGAAACAATCATCAAAGTGAAGAGAGAGCCTACAGAGAGGGAGAAAATCTTTGACACACACATACTTCAGATAGAGCACTAATCTCCCGAAACTATAAAGAACACAAAAAACTTTACACCAAGAATACAAATAAGCCAATCAATAAATGGGCCAAGGAAATGAATAGACTCTTTACAGAGGAAGATCTACAAGCAATCGATATACAAAAAAGTTTTCAACATCCCTAGTAATAAAATTAATGCAAATCAAAACTACCCTAAGATTTCATCTCACCCCAATTAGAATGTCTATTATCAAGAATACAAGCAATGACAGGTGTTGGCGAATATGTGGGGGAAAAGGTACACCCATACATTGCTGGTGGGGTTGCAAATTGGTGCAGCCACTCTGGAAAGTGGTGTGGAGATTCCTTAGAAAGCTTGGAATGGACCCCCAATTTGACCCAGCTATCCCACTCCTTGGCCTATACCCAAAGCACTTAAAATCAGCATACTACAGTGATGCAGCCACATCAATGTTCACAGCTGCTCAATTCACAATAGCTAGATTGTGGAACCAACCTAGATGCCCTTCAATAGATGAATAGATATAGAAACTGTGGTATACATACACAACGGAATATTACTCAGCCATAAAGAAGAATGTAATTATGGCATTTGCTGGTAAACGGGTAGAGTTGGAGAATATCATGCTATGATAAGCCAATCCCAGAAAACCAAAGGCCTAATGTTTTCTCTGATTAGTGGATGATGATAGTGCAGGGTGGGAGGTAGGCAAGAATGGAGGAAGGATGGATTACATAGAGGAAAAAGAGGGGTGGGGATGGAGTCTGGGGAAAGAAAATTAACAGAATGAGACAAATATCATTGCTCTACAGACATGTGTGAGTATGCAAATGATGTGACTCTCCTATATGTACAACCAGAAAAACAATTGTACTCCACTCATGTATGATGAATCAAATTAAATAAAAAGATGTATAAATATATATGTATATACACACAGTGTGTGTATACATATATATATATGTGTGTGTATATATATATATACAGAAATATATATATATACATATATATGGTCAGAAACATATATATATATATATATGAAGATTTAAGACTCAATGTATTGATCATAATAGAAAACTGGTATATTCAGATGCATTAATATTAAGGAATTTTGTCCATTAGAAAAATATTATATTATGTCCTTGTGTTGACATATACATAAGGGATGCCAGGACATAATGGGTTAAAGAAATTAAAAGACAAGCTATAAGCAGAGAAACAAGACAGCGATATATAAACAATAAAGCATCAGTATCAAGATTACATAAAGTACTGAAGTTCAACCAAGTTAAGAAAAAACTTGTCCAATAAGAGATAAAATTATGAACAGGTGTTTTTCAGAAGAAGAAATGCAATATCAAAGAAGTATACACAATGATGCTCAGCCTTGCAACCCTCAGGGAAATCCAGTAATACTACTGCTAAAGGTACCATTTTACTTTAGGGGATAATAAAATTTCAGAGTTTTATGCAGTATAAATATCAGAAAAGTTGAAACTTGGGTTTCAGTGCCAAAAGGAAATAAAGAAATACAAGAAAGTCTTATCAAATTTTCCACTCTCCAGATGTTTTTAATTTTTCCGTAATTCTCATCAGGAACTATGGCACCGAGTTTAGCTTCCAGAAAGTCACTTCTATTGAACATCCCAACACTCCCCCTCCTGCTGAAGAACCTGTTATCCTGGTTTTTATTCTTTATTTTTAATTTATTTTGATTCATTGAACACAAATGGAGTACAGCTATTGTTTCTCCGGTTGTACAGAAAATAGAGTCACACCATCTGTGCATTCATACATGTTCACAGGGCAATGATGTCTGTTTCATTCTGCTATTTTTCTTACCCCCCACAACTCCATTCCTCCCTTCCCTCTATGCAATCTATCCTTCCTCCATTCTTGCCTCCCTTCCACCCTGCATTATTCATTATCATTCACTTATCAGAGAGATCATTTGGCATTTTGATTTTTGGGTTTGGCTAGTCTCACTTACCATGACAGTCTCCAACATCATCCATTTACCTACAATGCCGTAATTTAATGTTCTTTATGGCTGTTATTCCATTGTGCATATACCACAGTTTCTTTATCCATTCATCTACTGAAGGGCATCTAGGTTGGTTCCACAATCTAGCTATTGTGAATTGAGCAGCTATGAACACTGATGTGGCTGCATCACTGTAGTAATCTGATTTTAAGTCCTCTGGGTATAGGTCAAGGAGTGGGATACCTGTGTCCTTCTCTTCGTTAGTGTGGCTAAGAGTTTATCAATTTTGTTTATTTTTTCAAAGAACCAACTTTTTGTGTTGTCAATTTTTGAATTGCTTCTTTTGTTTCAATTTCATTGATTTCCTCTCTGATTTTAATTATTTCCAGTCTTCTACTACTTTTGGTGATGATCTGCTCTTTTTTCTAGGACTTTGAGCTGTAATGTGAGGTCATTTATTTGTTCACTTTTCATTCTCTTATTGAATGCACTCCATGTAATGAATTTTCCTCTTAGCACTGCTTTTATAGTATCCCAGAGATTTTGATATGTTGTATCATTGTTCTCATTGATCTCTAAGAATTTTTTATTCCCCACCCAACGTCTTCTGTTATCCATGCATCATTCAACAGCATATTGTTTAATCTCCAGGTGTTGGAGTAGTTTCTGTTTTTTATTTTATCATTGATTTCTAATTTCATTCCATTATGATCTGATATAACACAAGGTAGTATCTTCATCTTTTTGTACTTGCTAAGAGTAGCTTTGTGGCATAACATATGGTTTATTTTAGAGAAGGATCTATGGGCTGCTGAGAAGAAAGTGTGTTCACTTCTTGATGGATGGAATACTCTATATATGTCTTTTTAGTCTAAATTAGGGATTGTGTTACTGAGTTCTATGGTTTCATTGTTCAGTTTTTGCTTGGAAGATCTGCCCAATGGTGAGAGAGGTGTGTTAAACTCACCCAGTATTATTGTGTTGTGGTCTATTTGGTTCTTGGAGTTGAGAAGGATTTGATAGACATACATGGATGTGCCATTGTTTGGGGCATAAATATTTATGATTGTTATGTCTTGCTGATTTGCGCTTCTCTTAAGGAGAATGAAATGTCCTTCTTTACCCTAACCAATTTTGGCTTGAAGTCCACTTTATCTGATATGATGATGGAAATCCCTGCTTTTTTACTGAATCTGTGTGCATGGTATTTTTTCCCCATCCTTTTACCTTTAGTCTGTGGGTATCTTTTTCTATGAGATGCGTCTCTTGGAGGCAGCATATTGTTGAGTCTTTCTTTTTAATCCAATCTACCAGCCTATGTCTTTTGATGGATGAGTTCAGGACATTAACATTCAGGGTTATTATTGAGATATGATTTGTATTCCAAATCATTATGGCTTATTTTTGGTTTTTAACTTGACTTGGTTTCTCCTGTATTTGGCTATTCCTTTAGGGTAGTTCCTACCTATGCTGACTTACATTGTTGTTTTTCTTTTCTTCCTCATGGAATATTTTGCTGAGAATGTTCTGTAATGCTGGCTTTCTATTTGTAAATTTTTTTAGTTTTTGTTTATCATGGAAGGATTTCATTTCATCTTCAAATCTGAAGGCGAGTTTTGCTGGGTATAAGATTCTTGGTTGGCATCCTTTTTCTTTCAGGGCTCAGAATACATTATTCCAGGCCCTTCTTGCTTTTAGGGTCTGTGTTGAGAAATCTCTGATAAACATATAGTTTTCCCCCTGAATGTAATCTGATTTTTTTTCTCTCACAGCCTTTAAAATTCTATCTTTATTTTGTAAAGTTAGGTACTTTCAATATAATGTGCCTTGGTATTTATCTATTGTAGTTTTGTACATTGGTTTCTTGAAAGCTTCTTGTATTTGATTTTCCATTTCATTGCTCATATGTGGGAAATTTTCTGATACTATTTCATTGACTAGATTATTCATTCCTTTGGTTTGTATCTCTGTGCCTTCCTTAATCCCAATAATTCTCAAATTTGGTCTTTTCATGATATCCCATAATTCTTATAGACTTTGTTCAAAACTTCTTACCATCTTCTCTGTTTGGTCAACTTTGTTTTCAAGATTAAATATTTTATCTTCAATGTCTGATGTTCTGTCTTCCAGGTAATCTAGCCTGTTGCTTATGCTGTCTATTGAGTTTTTAATTTGGTTTATTGCTTCCTTCATTTCCAGGAGTTCTGTTTGGGTTTTTTTCAGAATCTCTATCTCTTTATTGAAATGATCTTTAGCTTCCTGTAACTGTTCTTTTAACTTTTGATTGGTGCGATCATTCATTGCCTGCATTTGCTCTCTCATCACATCATTTGCTTCTCTGATCATTTTAATTATGTACACTTTGAGATCATTTTAATTATGTACACTTTGAACTCCCTTTCTGACATTTCTTCTGCCCTGCTATCATTGGATTCTGGTGATGTAGCATCTAGGTTTATTTGAGACACTTTCTTCCCCTGTTTTCTCATGTTGCTCATGCATCTTCCCCTCTATCCATGAGAATCTGAGGTATTGAAGCTTCCGCCTTATAGACTTGTGGTGTCCCTGCAGGTTTCCAATACCTCGCCTCCTAGTCTTCAGTAACACTAGATCACAGGCTGGGGCAGTTCCGCGTGAAAATCCCAAAGGAGCACTTAGGGCCAAAGTATGAGGTGCCAAGGTCTCAGGATCTGGGCTGGGCTGAGCCTAATGTCTGTCTCTGTGCCAGCCTCCTAGACCTGGAAGTCTCCTGGGACTTGACACGGAGGAACCCAAACCTCTGAGCTGAGCCTCCCCGAGTGGGGAACTCAAGTGACCGCTGTGGCTGCTTACCACACGCTGATGTCTCCCACTCTTCTGGGCTGTGCCAGCTGCCCCTCATGGAAATTAGTGGGAACTCTCTGGGCCAACAACTTGGGTGGGAAGCTCTCACCTGTCTGCACTGGGCTAAGCCTGATGTCTGTCTCTGGGTCTGCCTCCCAGACCTGGAATTCTGGGGAGACTTGGCTGAGCTGAATGCAAGCCTCTGAGCTGGGCCTCCCGGAGAGGATGAACCAAGTGTACTCTCCTCTGTGCTCCCTTCCTGCGCTTAAGGCTCTTACCTCTGGGCTGTGCCAGCCGCCCCTGTGGAGGACCCATGGGAGCACTCTGGGCTAATGTCCCGGGTGGGGAACTCTCACCCGTCTGTTGATTTTTCTTCTTCTTCTTTTTTTTTTACAGTGCTGGGGATTGAACCCAGGGCCTTGAGTTATATCCCCAGACCAAATCTTTCTTTTCTTTTCTTTTTTTTTTTTTTTTGATGGTGCTGAGGATTGAATGCAGGGCCTTGTGCATGCAAGGTATGCACTCTACCAACTGAGCTATATCCACATCCCTGGTTTTATTCTTCTCAGTAACTGTGCTAACAATGCACCTGTGAAATGACAGCCAGCAATTGAAAACTATGACATTCTACGTGGAAAAGGCGGGTATCCAGCAACTTCGGATTCAATCTCAAGGCATAGCGGGGAGGGAGTTGGTAGAGGACTGCACTTGCTTTCTCTGTCCTGCCAGGTCCTTCTGAGCTTGGGCAACAATGGTCCTACTTAGAACCTGCTGTGACATCCCTGCTGCTCTCTGGGTAACTCCTGATGTCACAAACAAGTGGAATGGCAGCACTATGACCTCACCTGGCAAGCAGGGGAGTCCCAGAGGAAGGTTCAAGACAACTACCAGCCCAGCTGTGCTGGCATGTGAGGAAGGACATAGTGACTGAACCCCAGGAGCCTTCCTTGGCAACTCATCCCCAACTTTTTCACCTGCCAGAAGTGGAGTGGGGCTCTGTTTTCTGCACATGGCCCATTTTACCTAGAGGTGATCTGGGTCCTTCCAGGATCCCAGAACACACCGATGCTTGCAGGTCAGCACCACCCTCCACGGCCAGGAGGATAAATGGGCTATGGGTGACTGCCCAAAGCTCGCTGGGCACCATGATCCCAGCATCCCATGCCTGCCATATAGGTCACCACAGGTCCAATAGAACTGGGAGGACCAGCAGGTTGTAGGAGTGTGTGAGGAACACCCATGGTGGACATCAGTCCCAGACACAGGGCCCTCCCACCCTGCTCCTCCAGGTCCCAGCTCATCCTAGATTTTGACCAGCCTGGAAACTGGCCCAGGACCCAACCTGCATAACAGAGTGGCAGCTGTTAACAACTGAAAGGGGTAGAGGGGGTTATGGGAAATTTGAGCTTGAAGAATGACACAAATCCTGGCAGGGTGCCCTTCCATTCATAAAAAGCCAATACTGTTGATGACTTGATCTTGCCAAAAGAATCCCTTAAGGGGATTCCTAGGTCTGTAATTTTTCCCTAATGGATTGAACTGGTCAAAGGTGAGAACTTCTTATACTGTGGAATCATTAGGAGGCCTACTATTTTCCCCAGAACAGCTAAAGACACACTCAAAAAATTGGAGAATCTTGACATTAAGATTCCAAAAGACCAGTGCAAATATGAATAAAACCAGATTTTGTGAGCATATGAGCTTGGCTTTTCTGATTTCCATGTCTGGGCAAATATTCATGGGGTTCAGGGTAAACAATTCCTCCCAGCTTGCTCTACTGAACCTCAGCTAGATACTGGATGGTGCCCATGCTTGTGCTCTCAGTGACTATCCACTCCAGTGTTCCCAGGGGAAGGGACACTTCCCTGGGGGCTTCTCCTGGGGCTTGTGTCCCAGGAGGACAGAAGCCTGATCCCAAAGCTACCATCTGCAGATTCTGCTCAGTAAGGAACTGTGTCCCCAGTTGTTCCCCTTCTGTCTTGCCAGGCCCATCGAGTACACCAGACAGCTCTCTGACAGCTCTGGGGCTGGAACATGGGTAGAGGGGTTCCTTCCATTGCAAGAGCTCCTAGTCACAAACCCAATAAATCCCTACCTCACCAGAAAAGCCACACCATGGAAGTGCCCAGGCCTCCCTCTTGCTTGTCCCTGAGCAAGGCTATAGACAAGAGCCAGTTCACATCCTTGCTGGGACAGAGGTGGACAGAGTGTTCTGTCCCACGCACAATGAGCAAGACTCTAGTGATGCCATCCCCACTAGCTCACTGGCTCGACATCTGCAGGACTAGTTCTGTGTTGGCTCATCACCTATCACCTGTCATTGATTTCCCCCTCAGAGACCCAAAGGTAGCTCTTAGAAGCCACCCTGCTGTATTCTTGGTGGTGTGTGGGACACTTATCTTGGGGCCTACACCAAGGCCCATGGTGCCAGAGAAGAGTGCACCAGAGAAGGCAAGGGCAACATGTCCCTGCACCTGAAGCACAGAAACCATGAGCCCAAGACCTATAAATGGCACCCTGGTCCCCACCCACCCAGCACCCTGGAAACTGCCCTGCTGATTGCCAACCTGGCACCAACCTGTCTTTCTGTCCACTCCCCAACCTCCACCAGATGCCAGCTCATGTATGCAGTCATCCTGGCCAACATCCAGAAGGGTGGGGATGTTGGACCAGACAACAGGCAACAGGTCTTCCTCAACTCCCCAAATCAAGGCAGACATAGCAGTCAGCACTGCCCCAGGCACACTATGGAAAGTGTTAGAGTGAAAAAAACCCACAAAATCTGAAGGAGCAGTGTTCTTCCACTCATAAAAATCTAATACAAATGAGAACTAGGATATGAAGAGTGGGCACTAAAATGAACTATATATCTGTATAGGTTTCTGTATTTTATTGGCCTCAGCAAAGAGGACTGAGAAATGATTCAGTTTCCTAGTATTGTTCCCAGAGAATTTCACTCAGGAAAAATTGGAGAACCTCAGAGGCTAGAAGATAGGAAGCAAAGGGCTCCAATTGTCACATCCAAACTGTGAGAACACAAGCTTGGTGTGTCTGGCTTCAATAACTAGGAAAAGCATTATGAGTCACAGGGTAGTCAGCTGTCCCTCCCAGCCTGCCTTGCTCCATTGCTCAGCTGTCACTCCAGCCAAACACTGGGTGGTGCCTGCACTTCTGTTCCAGGGGCTGTCCCCTCAGGTGCTTCCAGGCATGGGCAGGAGGACACAAAGGCCCTGAGTCTGAAGCTACCTCCTGATGCAATTGATGCTGGGCTCCCAAACAGCTCCTCCTAAGCAGAGTGTAGACCACTCCTAATTGCCCTCTGGATAGTTCTGGGACCCAGCCATGGGGTGGAGGGATCCCTGCCACCGGAATACCTGCTGACACACAAATGCAACACCTTCCTCCCTCCTGAGGGGATCAGGAAACCTCATTGGGTGAGTGGGTGTAACAGTGGGATCTAGATCCACAGCACACCCAGCCCTAGGTATTCACACAGGCACATAATCCCTACTCCTCTCCACTCCACAACAGGTGCATGCACATGAACCTTGCGTGAGCTTGTCCACTCCTGACATAACAGTGACTCATGCCATGGGTGTCTAGTTCTCTGCATGCCCATCCACTCTCTGCTCACACCTTCCCAGCAACATATCTAACATTTCTGTTTCACCTGAGGCTGCATTGGCATCTGAAGGAGGATCCTTTGTGTTCACTTCTGAAACTCCAAAATCTCACCTTCCCTAACCACTGCCATGTGCAGCTCCCAGAGCAAGATTTGGCCCTCACCCTTGCTCCCAGTCCTGGGGGCAGGGACCAGGCAGAAGGGTCCTACATGAAACCTGATCACAGCACCCACTAACTTTCCTCTACTGGTTGGTCATGCTTACCTGCCTAGGCCTGTGGAGGCCACTCATAGATCATCCTGATGGAATCCCACTACTGGCCATGGGAGGGTGGGAAAAGTGCCTCTGAGGTGCTTGTCCCAGACAGTGTGGACTGTCTTTTTGATCCTTTCTGGGAGACCTGGCCGCTACCTCCATACTTTGCATGTCTGGTCTCTTGAAGATGTTGCTGTCCTCTGCCCTTTTTAAGTCTTCCTGAAGCACAGAACACATATTCAGGCAACTGACACCTCATTGGGCACAGGAGCGGGAAGTCTCTCTTTGGTGGTTTGCAGTACCTTGGCCTACCCAAGATTCCTGCAGAGGGACATCTGTGCTCAGAGACCTTGGAGACAATGGCCAAGGCTTGACTGTGAAAGTGCAAGACCCTGCAGATAGAAAGCGTCAGATGTGGAAGTGCAGGTAATAGATCTGGCTCACTCCTTAATATCAGCCAGACACAGCACCCAGTACTGCCCCAGGCACACTATGGAAAGCTTTAGAGTGGTCACCCATGCCACTGAGGGTACAGAGTCTGCCTTTCAGCCATTGGTGGCCCACAAATACTTGTATTCCTCTTTGCCCAGGTCTGGGTTCCACAGGGATACCTTGGCACCCAGAACACCCAAGAAAGAGTTGAGATCACCTGTGTGAGGTCCTGTCCCCAGAGAAATACCAGCTCATATATCTCCACTTGAAGTTTTCCATCTCTGAAGAGGAGGGCTTCAGGCTCGTCCAACTGCATGCTGTGCCCGGGATATTCTTCAGCCCCAGTGATATTCTGGAAGAAGGGCCAGTGTGAGAAAGGTGGCAAAAGCAATGTCTGGGCAGTCACTATGGAAGAAATGCTTATCCATGGGGAATGGTTGTAGGTCATGGAAATGAAAGTGTCCTCTGCTACTGAGTGGATACTCTGAGACTGCCACCACCTGTGGAACTGGCTTTTCCAGTTACTGCTGAGGCTGTACCTGGGAGAAAAAACTCTGAAGCACATCAACTGTGTTCTGAGGGGTGAGGCTCAGTCCAACAAGGACATGGCCCTCCAAGTCCCTGTGAGGCCCCCCTCTGCATGGGGAAGGTCCAGGCCTCTGGCATCACTGGTCCTCAGCCAGAGCTTTCACCAACACCCCAGCACATCCATCATGGAGGCCTCCACCCAGATGTGGTTGGGGCTCAGATGCTTTCTCCCAGAGGCACCCTTCCAGCTCCAACCCTAGTGCGGCCCTTTTCCCCAGACTGCCAGATGCTGCTTCTGCCCTTCCTCCCAGGCCCTTGCACAGCATATTTGCTGGCTTGGCTCCACAGTCAGTAGCTGGCTCCCTTTGGGGCCACCCTGTTATACACCACTTTGCCTTCCCCATCCCTCATCTCTGGGCCCCCAGTTAGCTCAGGTAATAGTTTTCTACACTCTTACTCAGTCTCAAACCCTAACAGTACCCATGCAGCCTCAGTCATGGACACCTCAGCCTACCATCTCCAAAGTTCTGGTAACACATTCCACATTTGAAGTGGCTTCTCATCCCTGGAGCCACCATCTAGCACATCATTGGAGTCCTGATGGAAAGAATCCCAGGGCCCTGACCTTTGCCAGCTATCTACAGTTTGGATACCTGGGAGTTCCAGGTCCAAGTTCAGCCCTAATCTCATTCTTCACTGCAGGCCCCTCAGCCTTGAGCAGACCACCCCACTCAACCCTTGGGTCTTACACATCCAGAAATTCTTCTTTGATTACCCATGCCAGCACCCAGGCACATTCTGCAGTCAATCAGACTGCCTGGTCCATTGGTGTGCATAGTGCATCAGTCTCTGCCTCTGTACCTGCCATCCAAAGGCCAGGGCCTGTGGCCAGTGTTTGGCCAAAAACTAGGCAGCCCCAGTCAACATGGGCAAAAGTTCATTGCCCTCAAAGCTGGAAGTGCCAATGACCTTAATGAGAACTGGGAGGACACAATTGTCTCCGGATCTGACATCTCCCAAATGAGCATGTTCTCAAAGTAGAGGAACCCCAAGAACCAGGTCCTGAACACCCATGGTCTCCTAACAAGAGCACCTCTATGGGAACCAAGGGACACAAGACAAAGAGCAAAGAGGAGCAAGGAACCACTAGTATTCTTACCCTTAGTGCCATCCCGCAAAGCCTGCACATTCATAAACTCCTTAGTTCACCTAAGGGAAACAGTACCAACCCTAGAAATACCTCATCTTTATATGGGGAGAAATATATTCTCATACATTGTTAGTGGAAGTGAAAATTGGTGTAACCACTGTGGAAAGCAGTATGGAGATTCCTTAGAAAACAGAATGGAATCACCACTTGAATCCAGTTATCCTACACCTTGGCACATACCCCAGTCTTAGAGTCAGCATACTACAGTGACACGATCAAATCAATACTTATAGCAGCTCAACTCACAATAGCCAAACTATGGAAACAACCTAGGTGTCCTTCAAAGGATGAGTGGATTAAAAAGTGTGGTGCACATACCCAATGGAATATTACTCCACCATAAAGAATAATGAAATTGTGGCATTTGCCAATAAATGGATGGAATTGGAAAATATTATGATAAGTGAAATATGCCAATCTCAGAAATTCAAAAGTGAGATGTTCTCTCTGATTTGTGGAGGCTAACCCCAAACAAGGGAGGTTGGGGAGGGGAATAATAAAAATAGACTGGACTAGACAAAGGTATTACAGAGGGGAATCGGAAAGACAGAAGAATTAATTGGTCACAACTTACCTAGCCTTGAATGTGTATACATGAACAGGGTAATTCCACATCATTTACAAGCAAAGAGTAGGCACCTAATAGAATAAGTTATACTTTATGTATGTACATTCTGCCAAAATTCATTCTACTGTCATGTATAACTAAAAATAAAAATTATAAAATAAAAAAGACCTCCTCTAGTTGGATGTCTATCCCTGTGACACCAGTGCGATCTTGGAGCACAGATTGCCCCCCGGATCTGATCTCTTCATTTGGGACAATCTTCTCCTAAAGCCCAGATAGTGCTACCTGTCAAGCTTGGGCCTGAATGCTTGCAGCCCCACTAACCAGAGCATGTCCATGGTGACCATGTTACACTGGACAAAGAGCAACTGTGTGCTTGGTGCCCCACATGCCACTCCTTTAAGCACCATTGCCAAAGGATCACCCAAGAAGAATCACCCAAGATTCCTTGGGGCACCCACACCTAGGTGCACATCAGTGTTGGCCTCTCACCCTGGCAGCTCTGCTTCTCATGGGTGCACTGTGAAGAGTAACCTGACCTTTCTGGCCCCATCCTCATCTAGCTAGGGCTCTGCTGTACCCAGGAGCTCTGGGCCAGCTGCCGTATCCTCCTCCACATCAGGACCTGTCCCTGTGGAATCCAGCAGGAAAATGCTGCCCTAAGGCAACATCCACCTTCTCCATTGCAGGACCCTGGTGAGAGGCATACCACAGGTCCTTCCCTGACCTCTGGGATCCTGAGACAAATAGGAAGCTCAGAGACACAGCATCCTATTCACACCCATTTCCTAGGCAGCTTTGCCTTCAAACCTGGCTAGGAGGAGGCTGGGATCTTATTTGGGCTCACTGGTTATTGTCCTCACCAGTACAGACACAGGCTCTCAGCCTGGCGCTCTCCAGTTTCCTTGTGGTTTGGAACTCTTTGGAGCTCTTTCAGCTTCAGCTATTTGGTTGATCAGGGAAAGTGGAAATTGGCATATTTGTTGTACCAGAGAGTGAGAAGAGGTGAAAGGTACACAGAGGAAGCAGGCTATTGTGAAGATCCCTGTTGTCATTTGCAACTGTGGTAAATGCGGAGCTCATACTATCAGGAAGCTCTCTGGGGAGAATTTTCACATCCTGTTCTGCTTGTAGCTTGGCATCTGTGAGCAATAAGATTACTGCTGCTAAAACACACCATGGCATAGGTATGTGCTGGACCCAAAGTCATGGGTAAATGAATGACTATCTTGTAGCTTGAACTTTGGGTCAAAGATCAGAAAAGTGGGATAGAATGCCATGTTTTAATCTTTCCTGTTTTTACACAATCAAGACTCTTCTTATGATGCAAAGGTGTTGGGCACCAAAACAGAGGCCTCTGCTGAACAACAGAGATGTTGAAGGGAGAGACGGAATGATGCTAACTATTATAAAACCTGAAGTTCCCAACAGTCCTCCATTCCCCTCATTTGGACCTCAACCAGCCCTGCCTCCAATCAATCGGGCCACTGGAACATTCTATTGCCTTGTCACAGAAGAGTCAATCTGGAATGCTCTGTCCCTTGAAGACTTCTCAAGGCACTAGGGCACTCTATTTGGCCAAGGCACCCACCCAGGTGTCACAAGGCCATCCCCACTAAAACAGAGGCCCATGGGATCAATACCAGAGTGAGCCCACTGGCTCTCTCTCAACCTGCATCCCCCCTCTCATCTTTCTGTCTGCTAAACATAAAGAACTCCAACTCTGTTTACCATGATGACCCTCAGAAATAATGTATTCCTTATTGAATGTCTTTGCCACCTGCCACTCCACTTAAATGTTACAAGCTGATGACCAGAGTCATCGCCTCTTTGATAAGTTCCATGGAGACTCTCAGATCCTTCACCAGGCTGGCTCACCAAACCCTCCACAGTTCAGCAGTTGTTCCCCTCAAGACGCAAGCCTACTTAGCTTGTGCCTGTTAAGGGAGCAGCAGGAACACCCCAGGAATGGGCTCTTTTGCAGCCCCTGATTGCTGCTTATGAGACCTGCACTTCTGTCTCCATCTACCACAATACTCCTGGGGAGGAAATTCACCTCTCATTGTTCTTCTCATAGTTGATTCTATCCTGGTCAGGTTTTGAATGAGGTTGCTACTGGTCTTGTATACTGATTGTAGATGTGTTCCTTCCAATTCTGGGTTATGGAATAGTTTGAGGAGCACTGGTGTTAATGCTTCATTTAGAACCTGGTAAAATTTCAGCATTGACTCCATCTGGACCTGAGTTTTTTTTTTTTGCCAGAAGAATTTAGTCCTGCTCCAATGTCCTTACTTGTTACTCATATTATTTAGATGTTTATATCTTGATTCAATTGGGTCCCTAAATTTGTCTCTTTCTCCTAGATTTTCCAACACACTTGCATATAGTTGTTCAAGACACTCCCTAATGATCCTTTGAGTTTCCTTGGTGTCTGTTGTTCAACCTCTTTTTTCAAGTCTCATTTCATTGATTTGCATCTAATCTTTCTTTTGTTAATTTAGCTAAAGGTTTGACAACTCTGTTTTATCCTTTCAAGGAATTACTCTTCTTTCTCTTGACCTTGGGTGGTATTTTTCTCTTTATATTCCATTTATTTCTACCCTGATCTTTAATGTTTTTTTTTTTAATTTTTATTTTGGAGCATGGTTTGTTATCATTTTTCTAAGACATGGGGATGCATCTTCAGGCAATCTATTTGAAGTCTCCCTTTTTTTACTTGCAGGTTCATGTTCCTACAAACTTTTCTTCTAGTTCTGCTGCTTCTGGATCCCACAGGTTCTGATATGTTTTGTTTCCATCTTCTCCTGATTCCAGGGATTTTTCAGTTGTTGATAGCATGTTGTATAGTCTTCAAGTGTTTGTGAGATTTCTGTAGGTCCCCCTGCTCTTGATTTCTAGTTTTCTCTCATTGTGATTGGAAAGGATACAAGAAATTATTTCAACTTGGGGGGATTTCTAAACATTTGCTTTATGGCCCAATATTTGGTCTACCTTGGTGAATGTTCCTTGTGCTGATGAATGGACTGTGTAAACCATGGCTGTCACATGGAATATCCTGTAGATGTCCATTAAGTCCATTTTATCTGTAGTAGAACTTAACTTGGATATTTCCTTGTTAAATGTTCATCTAAAAGATATACCTACTCTGGTGGGGGGGCACCAAAGTCATCCAGTTTTATTGTGTTGGGTCCTATGATATCCTTTTTGTCTAACAGTGTTTGATAAAATTGGGGGCTACAAAATTGGGTGTATTTACATACAGACACAACCACACTCACACACACACATATGTATATACATATAGATGTATATATATGTGTATGTACATAAAACATTTGTGATATCTTCGGGTGTGTTTCCCTTCATAAAGACAGAATGACTTTGTTTCTCCTACCTGGCTTTGGCTTAAAGTGTATTTGTCAGATGCAAGTATAGTGACTTCTTCCTGCCTCAAACTTCATTTGCTTGGAATATTATTTTTCATCATTCCATTTCAATCTTTGCTCACCTTTGCAGGAGAAGGGTGGTTCTTGTAGGCAGTACGTTTTAGAGTCTTCTTTAAAAATCCAAACAATCCTTCCCTCTGCGTCTTTGAATTGAGGAATGAGGATCATGTGTATTCAGGGTTATTTGAAAGGCATAGAGTTGTTCAAGTCATTTTCTTGACATTCTTGTGGATGTTTTGAGTATTCTGTGTTCACTTCTTCCTGGTTTATTCAACTTAGATATTCCACTGCTTTCTAAATTGATTAAGGTGACCTTTTTTAAATTTTCATTTGTGTTTCCACTCTCATAGTGAGACAGGTTCCATCCTGAGCTTTTACAATTATGTTCACCTTTCTTCCTCTTCTGGGTGTAGGATTCCCTTAAGTATCTTGATTCCACTGGTCAGTGAGGTGCTTGTGAATTGCATTAGTTTATTTTTATTTTGGAAGGTCATTATTTCTCCTCCCATTCTGAAAGCACTACCTTGCTGGGTACATTCATCTAGGTTGGGACCCCTGTTTTTTCAGTGTTTGAAAAACATCACTCCAGACCCTCCTGGACTTGAGAGCTTCTGATAGGATATCCGCTGTTTTGCATATGGGTTTGCCTTTCAATGTGATCTGCCACTCCTCTCTTGGAGATCATAATAGTAAATATCTCTTGTCTTATATTTTCTGCAATTGAATTATCAGTAGTGTAGACAGTTTTCATGCACACTGTATTTGGTGTCCTAAATGCAATACAAACATGCATGACTAACATATTGCCCCAGATTTAATAAATGTTCTGTTCTAACTTACCCAAATATGTTTTATATGCCCTTAGACTTTAGCTCTTCTCCCCGTGATATGACAAGTATTCAGAGTTTGATTTCTAATGGTGTCCCTGAAGTATTTTATATTCCCTCCATTCCTTCCTATTGTTTGTCCTCATTTCCTTCTGAATGTACTATTTGGCAAAGTTGTCCTCAAGCATTTATATTCTATATTCTGCTTGATCTGTACTGTCATTGAGGCTTTCAGTGGAGGCTTTATGTGAAATATTGAGCTTCTCCTTTCCACAATTTCTCCTTGGCTCTTTTTCAAAATATTTATGTCTAGATTCAAATGCTCATTCATATTCTGCATTAACCTTCTTAATTCTTCCAGCTGTTATCTGCATTCTCTTGGATTCCATTGATCTTTTTAAGAGATTATTTTTTGAGTGCCTTGTCTGGCATTTCATCTACTTTGAAATCTTTGGCATCAGTGCCAAGAAAGTTACAAACTCTAGGACGTGTCAAGTTGCCTTATATTTTGAATGTTATTGTGCTTTTTTTGAAATTTGCACTGCTGATGGGATGGATATCCCTTTTGCTTTAGTGTTTTCTTACCTTTTTTCTTTCTTCTTGTTCTCTTGGTCCAAGGAATGAACCCAGGGGTGCATAAACTCTGAGTTATCCCCAGAATTTCTAATTTTTTTTAATTTTGAGACTGAGTGTCATTAAGTTGCTTAAGTCCTGTTAGAGTTGCTGAGGCTGGCTTTGAACTTGTGATCATCCTGTCTCAGACTCCATAACCACTGGGATTATAGTCATGCACCACCAAGCCCTGCTCTCTTTTCTACTTTTACTGGAGGTCCTTCTTAGTAAGCATCCTACTTTTAGTGCTGTAGCCTGGGGAATCGGTTTGTTGTGTAATGTTGAGTTTAATTCCATATGCACTTTACTACCTGTTTTCCCTATTTCATCTCTGGCTGTGGCTAGTGAGGACTGACCCAAAACATTGTGTTCATAGTGTGAGGGTCCCAATCTCTGTATGTGTCAATAGAGTGGGGCCTTCTGGAATTCGTGATGGTGTAATGTAGACAGCAGAATATATTTGGTATGCCCTCTGTACTTTCTCCTACAATGGGAAAGGAAGTGCCTACCAGCAGTTGGAGGTTTCCTAGGGCCCTGCTGCTATTGGCTCTGTTCATTGTTATCAGTTCCACCACTGGCTTTTCCATTGTGGGAAAATGGACCTGGTGCAGCTCAAGTCAGAACACAGGGAGAAGCAGGGAACAGGATCACAGCTGGCCCTCTGTGTCACTTACCTCTAGTCTCTTTGACTATGTGTGACCATGTGTGAGGGGGCAGTGCATGCTGAGGGCCCTTGTAGGTGGTATGCCAACAAGAATTCCTAATAATCCAACTGTGTGGTGAGTATCAAGAAGGAGACTTGTGCCCACTTGGGGGTGAGTTGTTGTCTGGGGGTTATTACCTTTTAATTTCTTTAAGATGAAGTATATACCAATGGTAAAGCAGAACAAGTTCATGGCTGCATCAATGTGCAATTCCTCTCTGCTGGTCCAGGAGCAGAGCCCAGCATAAGGTACACACTCCACATGAAGAAAGTGCTCCACTCAATACCAAGCACCATAAAGTAGGTAGAGAGAAAAATGCAAAACTTTAGGTAAAGAGCATGTAAAAAGCAAACATAGTCAGATTCAAGATGGCGGGCTAGAGGAGGCTGCATTCCTACTTGCTCCATGGATTCCTACTTGCTTGGGATTCACAGAGCAGGAATATGGCTCTCAATGAGATTTTAGATTCAAATCACATATAAGGGGTCCCCAGTTGCCGCTCTGGAATCAACTGTGCCGGGCTGGGCTCAGCCCAGCCGCGGGCAGCTACCATCCGGGAGCACTGGAACCTGCAGCTGCTTCGGAGTCACTGACCTGGGTCTGCTCCAGCTAGCAAGTGAGTGCGGGTCCACAGCAGCGGCTTTAGAGTCACTGGCCGGGCTCCGGCACCAGCCAGCAACCTATCAGGCAGAGACCGACCATCTCCAGCTGCTTGGGGCCTCCCTGTGGCTTCTGGAGAGGTCTGGCCAGGAGCCTCTGGGATCGCTGACTCTGGCGGGGAGTTTGGACTCCTTGGCACCATTTTGCAGCTTCCCTGGCAGAGAGGGCCCATCTCTGACTGCGTGGGTCCTCGCCACGTCTTCTGGAGATGTCTGGCCGGCAGCCATTGGGATCGCTGACTCCGGCGGGGAGTTTGGACCCCTCAGTGCCATTTTGTAGCTTCCCTGGCAGAGAGAGTCTGTCTGCGGCTGCCTGGGGATTCTGAGCTGCGGCTGGTCTTCCGAGCCACTGTGCTGTGGCTCCTGGAAAGGTCTGGCCAGGAGCCGCTGGGGTCACTGACTCCAGTGAGGAGCTTAAGGCCTTTGGTACCGTCTTACAGTGTCCCCAGGAGAGAGCAACCACCTGCCACCACCTGAGCCCCCAGCGAGGAGTTCAGGCCAGCCTGGGCTCTCAAATCCAGTGTCTCCATCACTGAGCAGAGTTCTGTGACACCTCTCCAACTTGGTCTAGTGTCCAGGTCCACACCCTGGCACGGAGTCTACCACCTTGCTGTATCTAATTGTCTATCAACACTAGGCTGCCTCTGCCCAGAAGCATTGATCATTCCCAACCTGGAGGTAGTGAGACAGCACCTTTCTGGGGTCACCACTGGATCAAGCACCTCTCAAGCAACAGGTGAGTTACTGGAAATCTGCAGGGACACTTTAAGTCTTCACGGGGAAATTGCAATCCCTCAGATTCACAATACTAGAGGGGAAGATACAGGAGCAGCATGAGAAAACACGGGAAGAAAGTATCCCAATAAAACCTAGATGATATATCAATAGAACCCAAAGACAGCATGGTAGAAGGAATGACAGAAAGGGAGTTTAGAATGTTCATAATTAAAATGATCCGAGAAGAGAATGATGTGATGAGAGAGCAGATTCAGGCTATGAATAATCACCTAATAGAGCAATTGCAGGAAGCAAAAAATCACTTCAATAAAGAGATAGAAATTCTGAGAAAAAAACAAACCGAAATTCTTGAAGAAAACAAGGAAATGAAGGAAACAATAAACCAAGTTAAAAACTCAATAGAAAGCATAATTAACAGAATAGATCACTTGGAAGACAGAACCTCAGACAATGAAGACAAAATATTTAATCTTGAAAACAAAGTCGAACAAACAGAGAAGATGGTTAGGAATCATGAACGAAACCTCCAAGAAATATGGGACATCATGAAAAGACCAAATTTAAGAGTTATTGGAATTGAGGAAAGCACAGAGATACAAACTAAGGGTATGAATAATCTATTCAATGAAATATTATCAGAAAATTTCCCTAATATGGTTAATGAGATGGAAAATCAATTACAAGAAGCTTACAGGACACCAAATGCACATAATTACAACAGATCCACACCAAGGCACATTATAATGAAAATACCTAACATACAAAACAAAGCTAGAATTTTAAAGGCTGCAAGAGAAAAGAATCAGATTACCTACAGGGGGAAACCGATACGGATATCAAGATTTCTCAGCCCAGACCCTAAAAGCAAGAAGGGCCTGGAACAACATATTTCAAGCTCTGAGAGAAAACGGATGCCAACCAAGAATCTTATACCCAGCAAAACTTACCTTCAGATTTGATGATGAAATAAAATCCTTCCATGATAAATAAAAGTTTAAAGAATTCACAAAGAGAAAGCCTGCCCTACAGAACATTCTCAACACACTATTCGAAGAGGAAGAAATGAAAAATAACAATCTCAGTCATCATGGGGAGGAATTACACTAAAGAAAGAGTCAATCATAGGAGAAACAAAGTTAAGCTAAAAACCCTAAAAAAGCTAAAATGACAGGAAATACAAGTCATATCTCAATAATAACCCTGAATCTAAATGGCCTAAATTCATCAATCAAAGACATAGACTGGCAGACTGGATTAAAAAGAAAGACCCAACAATATGCTGCCTTCAAGAGACTCATCTCATAGAAAATCATGCCCACAGACTAAAGGTGAAAGGTTGGGAAAAAGCATACCATGCACATGGACTGAGTAAAAAAATGGGGTTTCCATTCTCATTTCAGATAAAGCAGACTTCAAACCAAAGTTAGTCAGAAGGGATAAAGAAGGACATTTCACACTGCTTAAAGAAAGCATAAATCAACAAGACATAACAATCATAAATATTTATGCACCAAACAATGGTGCATCCATGTACGTCAATCAGATCCTTCTCAATTTCAGGAATCAAATAGACCAAAACACAATAATACTGGGAGAGTTTAACACTCCTCTCTCACCGTTGGACAGATCTTCCAAACAAAAATTGAACAAAGAAACTAAGGACTCAATGACACAATTGCTAATTTGGACTTAACAGACATATATAGAATATTCCATCCATCAAAAAGCGAATATACTTTCTTCTCAGCAGCTAATGATTCCTTCTCTAAAATAGACCATATGTTATGCCACAAAGCTACTCTTAAGAAATACAAAAACATAGAGATATTACCTTGTATACACTCAGATCATAATGGAATGAAATTAGATATCAATGATAAAGTTAGAAACAGAAACTACTCCAAGACCTGGAGATTAAATAATATGCTATTTAATGATACATGGATAGAAGAAGACATTAGGGGGGAAATTAAAAGATTCTTACAGGTCAAAGCAAACAAAGATACAACATATCAAAATCTCTGGGATACTATGAAAGCAGTGCTAAGAGGAAAGTTCATTGCATGGAGTGCATTTAATAAAAGAATGAAAAGTCAACAAATCAATGACCTCACATTACAGCTCAAAGCCCTGGAAAAAGAGGAACACATCATCACCAAAAGTAGTAGAAGACAGGAAATAATCAAAATCAGAGCTGAAAGCAACGAAATTGAAACAAAAGAAACAATTCAAAAAATTGATGAAACAAAAATTAGTTCTTTGAAAAAATAAACAAAATTGATAAACCCTTAGCCAAGCTAATGAAGAGAAGGAGAGAGAAACTCCAAATTACTAAAATTCGTGATGGAAATGGAAATATTACTACAGACATAATTGAAATACAAAACATAATAAGAAGCTACTTTGAAAATTTTTACTCCATCAAAATAGAAAAACTGGAAGACATCAACAGGTTCCTAGAGGCATATGAGCCACCCAAACTGAATCTGGAGGACGTACACAACTAAAATAGATCAATTTCAAGCAATGAAATACAGGAAGTCATCAAAAGCCTACCAACAAAGAAAAGTCCAGGACCAGATGGATTCAGCCGAGTTCTACAAGACCTTCAAAGAAGAGCTCATTCCAATACTCCTCAAACTATTTCACGAATTAGAGGAGGAGGGAACCCTTCCAAACACATTCTATGAAGCTAATATCACCCTGATACCAAAACCAGAGAAGGACACATCAAGGAAAGAAAATTTCAGACCCATATCTCTAATGAACATAGATGCAAAAATTCTTAACAAAATTTTAGGGAATTGCATACAATAGCATATTAAAAAGATAGTGCACCATGATCAAGTGGGTTTCAATCTGGGAATTCAAGGTTGCTTCAACATCCGGAAATCAATAAATGTAATTCACCACATCAACAGACTTAAAGTCAAGAACCACATGATTATTTCAATAGATGCAGAGAAAGCATTTGTTAAAATACAGCACCCCTTCATGCTCAAAACACTAGAAAAAATAGGGATAGTGGGGACATTCCTTAACATTGTAAAGGCTATTTATGCCAAGCCCACAGCTAACATCATTCTAAATGGAGAAAATTGAAAGCATTCCCCCTGAGACCTGGAACAAGGCAGGGATGCCCTCTTTCGCCACTACTATTTAACATTGTTCTTGAAACTCTAGCCAGAGCAATTAGACAGATCAAAGAAATTAGAGGAATATGAATAGGAAAAGAAGAGATCAAACTATCCCTATTTGCAGGTGACATGATTCTCTATTTAGAAGATCTTAAGAATCCCACCAGAAAACTTCTGGAACTCATAAATGAATTCAGTAAAGTAGCAGGATATAAAATTAATGCTCATAAATCTAATGCATTTTTATTCATAAGTGATGCAACCTCTGAGAGAGAAATTAGGAAAACTACCCCATTAACATTAACCTCAAAAAAAAAAATACTTGGGAATCAATCTAACAAAAGAAGTGAAAGACCTCTACAATGAGAACTACAGAACACTAAAGAAAGAAGTTAAAGCGCATCTGAGAAGATGGAAAGTTCTCCCATGTTCTTGGATAGGCAGAATTAATGTCGTCAAAATGGCCATACTTCAAAAAATGCTATACAAATTCAATGCAATTCCAATTAAAATCCCAATGATGGACCTCATAAAAATAGAGCAAGCAATCATGAAATTCATTTGGAGGAATAAGAGACCCAGAATTGCTAAAGCAATCCTTAGCAAGAAGAGCGAAGCAGGGGGTTTCACAATACCAGACCTTCAACTATACTACAGAGCAATAGTAACAAAAACAGCATGGTATTGGTACCAAAATAGACAGGTATATCAATCATACTGAATAGAGGACACAGAGACAAACCCACATAAATACAGGTATCTCATACTTGACAAAGGAGCCAAAAATATGCAATGGAGAAAACACAGCCTCTTCAACAAATGGTGCTGGGAAAATTGGAAATCCATATGCAGCAAAATGAAACTAAACCCATATGTCTCACCCTGTACAAAACTCAACTCAAAGTGGATCAAAGGCCTAGAAATTAGACCAGAGACTCTGAACCTAATAGAAGAGAAAATAGGTCCAAATCTTCATCATGTTGGCCTAGGACCAGATTTCCTTAACATGACTCCCAAAGCGCAAGAAATAAAAGCACGAATCAATGATTGTGATAGTGTCAAACTAAAAAGCTTTTTCTGGGGAAAGGAAACAATCAGCAATGTGAAGAGAGAGCCTTCAGAGTGGGAGAAAATCCTTGCCACACACACTTAAGATAGAGCACTAGTCTCCAGAATCTGCAAAGTACTCAAAATTATTTACAAGAAGAACACTAAAAACCCAATCAACAAATGGGCCAAGGAAATGAACAGACACTTTACAGAGGAAGATCTACAAGCAATCAACAGATTTATGAAAAAATGTTCAACATCACTCGTTATAAGAGAAATGCAAATCAAAACCACCTTAAGATTTCATCTTACCCCAATTAGAATGTCTTTCATCAAGAACACAGGCAACAACAGGTGTTGGCGAGGATGTGGGGAAAAGGGTACACTCATACATTGCTGGTGGGAGTGCAAGTTGGTGCAGCCACTCTGGAAAGCAGTGTGGAGATTCCTTAGAAAACTTGGAATGGATCCACCATTTGACCCAGCTATCCCACTCTTTGGCCTATACCCAAAGGACTTAAAATCAGATTGCTACAGTGATGCAGCCACATGAATGTTCATAGCTGCTCAATTCACAATAGCTAGATTATGGAATCAACCTAGATGCCCTTCAGTAGATGAATGGATAC
>JAJEJO010053555.1:28298-93608 GCA_020662805.1 Glaucomys volans
CTCGTTATAAGAGAAATGCAAATCAAAACCACCTTAAGATTTCATCTTACCCCAATTAGAATGTCTTTTATTAAGAACACAGGCAATATCAGGTGTTGGCGAGGATATGGGGAAAAGGGTACACTCATACATTGCTGGTGGGAGTGCAAGTTGGTGCAGCCACTCTGGAAAGCAGTGTGGAGATTCCTTAGAAAACTTGGAATGGATCCACCATTTGACCCAGCTATCCCACTCTTTGGCCTATACCCAAAGGACTTAAAATCAGATTGCTACAGTGATGCAGCCACATGAATGTTCATAGCTGCTCAATTCACAATAGCTAGATTATGGAATCAACCTAGATGCCCTTCAGTAGATGAATGGATAAAGATACTGTGGTATATATACACAATGGAATATTACTCAGCCCTAAAGAAGAATAAAATTATGGCATTTGTAGGTAAATGGATGATGTTGGAGACTGTTATGCTAAGTGAGATCAGCCAATCCCAAAAATCCAAAGGTCAAATGGTCTCTCTGATAACTGAATGATGATGCATAATGCGGGGGTGGGGAGAAGGGTGGCAAGAATGGAGGAAGGATAGATAGAATAGAGGGAAGGGAGGGGTGGGGTCGGAGTGGGGCGGGGTAAAAATAACAACAGACTGTGTGACAGATACCATTGCCCTGTGTACATGTATGAACGCACAGATGGTGTGACTCTACTTCGTGTACAACCAATGAAACAAAAGCTGTACTCCATTTATGTTCAATGAATCAATAAGTAAATAAAAAAAAGAAATAATGGAATTCTTTTTGAATGTCTTTGCCACCTGCCACTCCTCTTACATGTTACAAGCTGATGACCAGAGTCATCGCCTCTTTGATAAGTCCCATGGAGACTCTCAGATCCTTCACCAGGCTGACTCACCAAACCCTCCTCAGTTCAGCAGTTGTTCCCCTCAAGACACAAGCCTACTCAGCTTGTGCCTGTTAAGGGAGCAGCAGGAACACCCCAGGAATGGGCTCTTTTGCAGCCCCTAAATGCTGTTTATGAGACCTGCACTTCTGTCTCCATCTTCCACAATGCCCTGTTTCACTCCTGGGCAAGGAAATCCACCTCTCATTGTTCTTCTCATAGTTGTGATTCTATCCTGGTGAGGTTTTGAATGAGGGTGCTACCTGCCTTGTATACTGATTGTAGATGTGTTCCTTCCACTTCTGGGTTATGGCATAGTTGGAGGAGCACTGGTGTTAGTGGTTCTTTTAGAATCCGGTAAAATTTCAGCATTGACTCCATCTGGACCTGAGTTTTGCTTTGTCAGATTAATTTAGTCCTGCTCCAATGTCCTTACTTGCTACTCATATTATTTAGATGTTTACATCTTGATTCAATTGGGTCCCTAAATTTGTCTATTTCTGCTAGATTTTCTGACACACTTGCATACAGTTGTTCAAAACACTCCCTAATGATCCTTTGAGTTTCCTTAGTATCTGTTGTTCAACCTCCTTTATCAAGTCTCATTTCATAGATTTGCATCTAATCTTTCTTTTGTTAATTTAGCTAAAGGTTTGACAACTCTGTTTTATACTTTCAAGGAACTACTCTTTTCCCCTTGATCTTTGGTTATGTTTCTCTCTTTATATTCCATTTCTTTCTACCCTGATCTTTAATATTTCCTTTCTTATTTTGATTTTGGAGCATGGTTTGCTTTCATTTTTCTAAGACATGGAGATGAATCTTTAGGCAATCTATTTGAAGTCTTCCTCTTTTAACTTGCAGGTTCATGTTCCTACAAACTTTTCTTCTAGTTCTGCTGCTTCTGGATCCCACATGTTTTGGTATGTTTTGTTTCCATATTCTCCTGATTCCAGGGATTTTTCAGTTGTTGATAGCATGTTGTATAGTCCTCAAGTGTTTGTGAGATTACTGTAGGTCCCCCTGCTCTTGATTTCTAGTTTTCTTTCATTGTGATTGGAAAGGATACAAAAAATTATTTCAACTTGGGGGAATTTCTAAACATTTGCTTTATGGCCCAATATTTGGTCTAACTTGGTGAATGTTTCTTATGCTGATGAATGGACTGTGTAAACCATGGCTGTCACATGGAATATCCTGTAGATGTCCATTAAGTCCATTTCATCTGTAGTGGAACTTAACTTGGATATTTTCTTGTTAATTGTTCATCTGAAAGATATTTCTACTCCAGTGGGGGGGCACCAAAGTCATCCAGCTTTATTGTGTTTGGTCCTATGATATCCTTTTTGTCTAGTAGTGTTTGATAAAATTAGGGGCTACAAAGTGGGTATATTTACACCCAAATGCAGAACCACACTCTCACACACACATATATGTATATACATATAGATGTATACATGTGTGTTTGTACATGATACATTTGTGATATCTTCTTGGTGTGTTTCCCTTCATAAAGGTAGAATGACCTTGTTTGTCTCTCCTACTGGGCTTTGGCTTAAAGCGTATTGGTCAAAAGTAAGTACAGTGGCTTTTTCCTGCCTTCAGATTTCTTTTGCTTGGAATATTATTTTTCATCATTCCATTTCAAACTTTGCTCACCTTTGCAGGTGAAGGGAGTTTCTTGTAGGCAGTATATTTTAGAATCTTTTTTAAAAACCCAATCCTTCCCTCTTCATCTTTGAATTGAAGAATGAGGATCATGTGTATTCAGGGTTATTCTGAAAGATATAGAGTTGTTCTTGTCATTTTCTTGACATTATTTTGGTTATTTTGAGTATTTTGTGTTCATTTCTTCCTGGTTTATTCAGCTTAGATGTTTCACTGTTTTCTAAAGTGATTAAGGTGACCCCTTTTTATTTCTCATTTGTGTTTCCACTCCCCTAGTGAGACAGGTTCCATCCTGAGCTTTCACAGTTATGTTCCTCTTTTTTCCACTTCCAGGTGTAGGATTCCCTTAAGTATCTTGATCCTGCTGGTCAGTGGAGTGGTTGTGAATTGCATTAGTTTATTTTTATTTTGGAAGGTTGTTACTTCTCCAATTCTGAAAGCACTACCTTGCTGGGTACATTCATCTAGGTTAGGAACCCTGTTTTCTCAGTGTTCGAAAAACATCACTCCAGACCCTCCTGGCCTTGAGAGTTTCTGATAGGATATCCGCTGTTTTGCATATGGGTTTGCCTTTCAATGTGATCTGCCACTCCTCTCTTGGAGACCATAATAGTAAATATCCCTTGTCTTATTCATTCTGCAGTTGAATTATCAGTGATGTAGACAGTTTTTGTGCACACTGCTATTTGGTGTCCTAAATGCAATCCAAACATGCACAATTAACATATTGCCCCAGATTTAAATGTTCTGTTGTAACTTCCCCAAATATGTTTCTTGCCCTTAGCCTTTAGCTCTTCTCCCCATGATATGAGAAGTATTCAGAGTTTGATTCCCAATGGAATCTAACCCTAACCCAATGCAGAGAACATCTCCAGAGTCAGTTCACCATCAATATCCCTGGTCCATCATTTGTCTAGACTACATTGCTGCAGAGTGCTTAGTCCTGTGCCTGCAGTTCTCCTGAGTCTCTCCTTTTTTCACCTCCACCCTTACTGATGAGGCATTTCCATATCTCTGCTGAGCCCATGGTCTGTGCTGGACATGCTCTTTCACAATCCAGGGGACTATAACGTGTCCCTCAGGACTGTACTTGTTCTCTGTGGGGCTACAGCATTCTCCCATGGTCACTTATTCCTCCAAATGAATTTCATGATTGCTTGCTCTATTTTTATGCGGTCCATCATTGGGATTCTAATTGGAATTGCATTGAATTTGTATAGAGCTTTTGGTAGCATGGCCATTTTAACTATATTAATTCTGCCTATCCAAGAACATGGGAGATCTTTCCATCTTTTCAGGCTTTCTTTAATTTCTTTCTTTAGTGTTCTGTAGTTCTCATTGTAGAGGTCTTTCTCTTTTTTATTAGATTGATTCCCAAGTATTCTATTTTTCTTGAGGCTATTGTGAATGGTATAGTTTTCCTAATTTCTCTTTCAGAGGATGCATCACTTACAAATAAAAATGCATTAATTTATGAGCATTAATTTTATATCCTGCTACTTTACTAAATTCATTTATGAGTTCCAGAAGTTTTCTGTAGGAATTTTTAGGGTTTTCTAAATAGAGAATGATGTCATCAGCAAATAGGGATAGTTTGATCTATTCTTTTCCTATTCATATTCCTCTAATTTCTTTGGTCTGTCTAATTGCTCTGGCTAGAGTTTCAAGGAAAATGTTGAACAGAAGTGGAGAAAGAGGGCATCCCTGCCTTCTTCCAGTTCTCAGGGTGAATTCTTTCAATTTTTCTCTATTTAAAATGATGTTAGCTGTGGGCTTAGCATAGATGGCCTTTACAATGTTAAGGAAAGTTCCTACTCTCCCTATTTGTTCTACTGTTTTGAGCATGAATGGGTGCTGTATTTTATCAAATGCTTTCTCTGGATCTATTGAAATAATCATGTGGTTCTTAGCTTTAAGGCTGGTGATGTGGTGCATTACATTTATTGATTTCTGGATGTTGACCAACCTTGCATCCCAGGGAAGAAACCCACTTGATCATGGTGCACTCTCTTTTTAATATGCTTTTGTATGCAATTTGCTAAAATTTTTAAAAAATTTTTGCATCTATATTCATTAGGGATATTGGTCTGAAATTTTCTTTCCTCAATGTGTCCTTCTCTGGTTCTGGTATCAGGGTGATAATAGTCTCATAGAATGACTTTGGAAAGGTTCCCTCCTCCTCTATTTCATGAAATACTCTGAGGAGTATTGGAATGAGCTCTTCATTGAAGGTCTTGTAGACCTCGGCTGTGAATCCATCCAGTCCTGGACTTTTCTTTGTTGGTAGGCTTTTGATGACTTCTTCTATTTCATTGCTTGAAATTGATCTATTTAAGTTGTGTATGTCCTCCAGATTCAGCTTGGGTGGCTCACATGCCTCTAGGAACCTGTTGATGTCTTCCAGGTTTTCTATTTTGTTGGAGTATAAATTTTCAAATAGCTTCTTATTATGTTTTGTATTTCAATTGTGTCTGTTGTAATATTTCCATTTCCATCACAAATTTTAGTAATATGGATTTTCTCTCTCCTTCTCTTTGTTAGTGTGGCTAAGGGTTTATCAATTTTGTTTATTTTTTCAAAGAACCAACTTTTTGTTTTGTCAATTTTTTGAATTGTTTCTTTTGTGTCAATTTCATTGATTTCAGCTCTGATTTAGATTATTTCCTGTCTTCTACTACTTTTGGTGATGACCTGTTCCTCTTTTTCTAGGGCTTTGAGCTGTAATGTGAGGTCATTGATTTGTTGACTTTTCATTCTTTTATTAAATGCACTCCATGCAATGAATTTTCCTCTTAGCACTGCTTTCATAGTATCCCAGAGATTTTGATATGTTGTATCTTTGTTCTCGTTGACCTCTAAGAATCTTTTAATTTCCCCCCTAATGTCTTCTGTTATCCATGCATAATTCAATAGCATATGATTTAATCTCCAGTTGTTGGAGTAGTTTCTGTTTTTAACTTTATCGTTGATTTCTAATTTCATTCCATTATGATCTGATAGAATACAAGGTAGTATCTCTATCTTTTTGTATTTGTTAAGAGTAGCTTTGTGGCATAACATATGGTCTATTTTAGAGAAGGATCCTTGAGCTGCTGAGAAGAAAGTGTATTCACTTTTTGATGGATGGAATATTCTATATATGTCTGTTAAGTCTAAATTAGCAATTGTATCATTGAGTTCTATGGTTTCTTTGTTCAATTGTTGCTTGGGAGATCTATCCAATGGTGAGAGAGGAGTGTTAAAGTCCCCCAGTACTATTGTATTTTGGTCTATTTGGTTCCTGGAATTGAGAAGGATCTGATTGATGTACGTGGATGCACATTGATTGGTGCACAAATATTTATGATTGTTATGTCCTGGTGATTTATGCTTCCCTTAAGTAGTATGAAATGTCCTTCTTCATCCCTTCTGACTCACTTTGACTTGAAGTCTCTTTATCTGAAATGACAATGGAAACTCTTGCTTTTTTACTAAGTCCATGTGCATGGTATGTCTTTTCCCAACCTTTTACTTTTAGTCTGTGGGCATGTTTTTCTATGAGATGCATCTCTTGAAGGCAGCATATTGCTGGGTCTTTCTTTTTAATCCAATCTACCAGTCTGTCTTTTGATTGATGAGTTTAAGCCATTTGCATTTAGGGTTATTATTGAGATATGACTTTTATTCCCAGTCATTTTGACTTATTTTTGGATTTTAATCTTACTTGTTTTTTTTTTTTTTTCCTTTAATTGGCTGCTCCTTTAGGGTAATTCCTCCCTCTGCTGACTTACACTGTTGTTTCTCATATCTTCCTCTTGCAATTTCTTGCTGAGGATCTTCAGTAGGACAGGCTTTCTATTTGCGAATTCTTTTAGCTTGTGTTTATCATGGAAAGATTTTATTTCATCTTCAAATATGAAGGTAAGTTTTGCTGGGTATAAGATTCTTGGTTGGCATCCATTTTCTTTCAATGCTTGGAATATGTTGTTCCAGGCCCTTCTTGTTTTAGGGTCTGGGCTGAGAAATCTGCTGATATTCGTATTGGTTTCCCCCTATATGTAATCTGTATATATGTAATCTGATGTAAGTAAGTAAGTCTATAGATATACTATGTCACATGAATAGTGGAAGTGGAATTAAAAGAAATAGGTTGTTAGAGTGAGGAAAAAGAGATTCTCCAAGGAAACATATATATAAGAGGGAGATAGAGTGATAAGCAAAATAATAAATAAAAAGGTAGGAATCTAGTGGGTATATTAAGAATAATCCCTTGTATTACAAGTGATTTAAAAAATGATCTGTGATGAAAATATACTGTACAGTTCAAACCTCTTATTTTTCAATGACCTGATGTTTGAGAGGTGCTTGATCAAGTGGTGACCCAAGAGGGGTGCTATCCCCCTACTTCCAGGTTTGGAATGATCAATGCTTCTGGGCAGAGGTGGCCTGGTGTTGATAGATGATCAGATGCAGCACAGGTGATAGACACTCGGCCAGGGTGTGGGCCTGCGCACTAGACCAAGTTGGGGTGGGGGTACAGAACAGTGCTCAGTGATGGAGACACTGGGCTTGATACCAGGCAGGCATGAACTCCGAATTAGGGGCCCAGGCAGTCGCAGGTGGTTGCTCTCTCCCTGGGAGGCTGTAAAAT
Organism: Glaucomys volans; assembly: GCA_020662805.1. Lineage (NCBI taxonomy): Eukaryota > Metazoa > Chordata > Mammalia > Rodentia > Sciuridae > Glaucomys > Glaucomys volans. The sequence continues at coordinate 35,495 of JAJEJO010053555.1, forward strand.
GGCACTGAGGGGCCTAAGATCCCCGTTGGCCCTGGGAACTCCATCCCCCACAGGCTGGAGCTCTCTCCAGGAGCTGCCACAAAATGGGGCCGGAAGCCTATCAATATACTCTTAATTGTTCAGGCATCTCTAAGCCTCACAGGTGTTAAAGCAGTTTACCACATCTGAGGAGGAGAGGCCCCACCAGAAGATGACTCACCTGCTAAACCTGGGGACCCACAATCACCTCACATATCACTTCAGGAGACAAGCTCCAGATGGGACATCTCAACCAATCATGGGGTCAATTATTGCTACTCTTGACCATACATATCACTTCCTAAACCCCCATTATATTCACTTCAAACCAGGTACAGCTTGGGTTCTCAGTTTCTGAGCTGTATTATCAGGTTGATGGCTGGGAATGTGGAGAGCTCCTCATGCTGACCAAAGGCCCACTGTGTTGGAAAATTTGAGCCACCAATCTAAGTGCATGGTAGCAGATTTCTAAGTGACTCAAGAACCAGATAGAATGCATTCTCCCAATCTTAATGGACAATGCTTACTTACCACTTCTAAGCAGAAGATCCCTGAGATGAGCAAAATCAAGATGAGACAAGACAACATAGGATGAGAAGAGTTTCACACCACTCCAGACAAATGCTATGGAGCTGGCAATGAAGTCAGATATCTATCGGCAGAATAAGATCAATTGGATGAAAGAGTGGCCTAATAGACGGACACGCTAAATTACTTGCATGGGACTCCCCAGAGAATAGATTGGACTTACTACCAGATGATGTTTTACTCAGTACTTTCGCTGCTGTGACTTAAAGACCCAACCAGAACAACTGTAGAGGAGGAAGTTTATTTGAGGGCTCACTGTTTCTGAGGTCTTAGTACATAGAAGCCTGGCTCCATTGGTCTGGGTTCAAAGATAGTCTGAACATCATGAAGGAAGAGTGTGGCAGAGGGAAGCAGCTCACATGTTGTTCAGGAAGCAGAGAGTCCATTGCCACATACAAATATATGCAAAAAGCCAGGCCCCAATTCCCACTCCTCCAGCCACACCCTGCCACTTCAATTACCACTGAATTGGGGTACAAGAGGATTAATCACTGAATGGGTTAAGACTCTCCTGACCCAATCATGTCTCCTCTGAACTTTCTTGCATTGTCTCACATGTGAGCTTTTGGGTGATACCTCACATCCAAACCATAACAGATATGAAATGCCAAAGTCACTCCAGCAGAAACCATGTGCCTTGGCCTATAGAAGCATTCTATTTTTTCTTTTTTTTATTGGTTCTTTTTAATTACACATGACAGTAGAACCCATTTTGATATAATTATTCAGCAGGGAATGTATCTTTTTTTCACAATGTAGATTCACACGATTCATATAATCTTAACATATACATAGGGTAATACTGTCTGTATCAGTCTACTATATTTCCTTCCCCCACTCACTCCCATCCCATTTTCCTCTACACCATCCATACTTCCTCCATTCTTTTCTTATATCCGCCAAAAATCCCCCCAATTATGTATCGGCATCCACTGATCAGAGAAAACATTCGACCTTTGGTTTTTGGGGCTTAGCTTATTTCATTTAGCATGATATTCTCCAACTCCACCCATTTGTCAGCAAATGCCATAGTTTTATTCTTCTTTATGGCTGAGTAATATTCCAATGTGTATATATGCTACAGTTTATAGAATCATTCTTGAGTATCAAAAGCATCTTCTGTGTTGGCTTATTCAAAATGTTTCTTGTGTTGAATAGATGGTGGCCTGGGTTTCAGTGCACCCATTCAAAGAGTGAAGGGAAGACTCACTCTTGCTGTCAGAGTGTTCACTTGTCACCCAGCTTCCTGGCTTTGAGGGGGTTGCATCATTTGTCATCTATCAGTGTTCCCCACTGCACACATTCATCCTTTTCATAGGTGACCACTACTTTATTATGCTCTTTGCTGTTAGTGAGTCTTAGGCAAATCATCCACATGAAAATCTCATCCAGATGATACAAGCCTGGTATGAAAACAGCTGGAACAGGAAAAACAAGAATAGGAAACTCGCTTTTGTTTTTTAACATAGGAAAGCATTAATTCAAGGATTGAACATATTAAGTGATTGTTGGCAACCTGCTTTGAAAAAGGAGTAGAACCCCCTAGTACATCTCTTTTCTCCTTCAGGAGTAGAGATGGTAGACTATTTTCTGTGTGAGCAAGCAAACAATAAGATTTTAGTGAAAAATAACTCAAATGCTTCTCATTTGTGGACCACTATATGTGAAGTTTTGGGGTCATCATGCTCATACTCATAGCCCTCCAAGATCAAAGCAAACTAAAATGACTACTCTTTTCCACCCCAACAAAGGACTGAGGTCAAAGGCCCAACCCCTGCTCCCAAAATTGGAGCAATTTAACCCATCTGCTTAACTGAGGAGGGGACTTGCTGGAGTCTGTAGTTGAATAGGAAAGTAGACGCTGTCATTGTAAATGTCTGGAGATGCCGTGTGGCCAAGCTGGACAATTAAAGATCATAGGGTAAGAACCAAATTCCTGGAGCTGCTCACACATTCATGTATTTATCGCCAGTTACCCCACCAGCTTTTCAGTATGCATATTAGAGAAAGCTACCCTCATGCTTCCAGGGAGAGAAGAAACCAAAGCATTAGGATCTATGTGCACCTGGCTCTGTTCTACTTTTCATGAAAAGAACATCTGCCCTCAGGAGAAACCATCTGAGCAGGGCCTAACCAGCTTGAGTTGTAGCAGTGTCTCCCTGCCTTGGGGCAAGGGAAGGATCAAAATCTAGACCCCTCTTGACTCTCATTTGGGAGAAGGAAAATATCTAACTCCAGTTCCCTCTGCACTTCCTGTCACACCTGGAAGAGGAATGACAAGAACTTGTGGAGTCACAGCCCAGGGTCTCAGGCTTACTCACTGTCTTATCATGGGATGAAAGAAGGATTCCCTCCCTCCACACCTCACCCTGAATCTCTAGAATCTCCGCATATGGACAGGAGTTTTCAGCAGAAGGAACTGCAAGTTTCAGACCTCATGAAGAAGAAATCCCTGTGGAAACTCAAAGTCATAAGTACATCAGAAACAAATACATCATTGATTAACACACCCAAACTCAGAACATCATAAAAAGTCACACTCAGGCCTATTGGTCTCAATACCTGTTTCCCAGTATATCATGTCCATGTCGGGACTAAATAGTAAAGGTGCACTAAACAAAAAGCATTGTTTGAAGGGATAGAGAAAGCACCAGAATCATTCTGAGATACATGGTGCTGTGAGTATTGCCCAAATGAGAAATTAAAACAACTAATGAAGAAGTAGGAGACATGTGATATGAACCGAGACAGTGTGTAGCATGAAAAGATAAGACAAGCCTGAGAGCCAGGTTCCAATGTAGCAGAGATATTGGAATGGTAAGAATAGGAAATGTTGAGAATGTGGGGAAAAAGGTACAATTATACACCACTGGTGGGAATGCAAATTGGTGCAACCATTTTGGAAAGCAGCATGGAGATTTTTCAGAAAACTTGGAATGGAGCCATCATTTGACCCAGTTATCCCACTCCTTGGTTTACATACAAAAGACTTAAAATCAACATACTACAGTGACACAGCCACATCAATATTTATAGCTGCTCAAATCACCATAGCTAAACCATGGAACCAACCTAGATGCCCTTCAACAGATGAATCGATAAAGAAAATGTGGTATACATATATGTATGATGGAATATTCCTCAGCTTTAAAGAAGAATGAAATTCTGGCATTTGCTGGTAAATGGATGGAGTTGGAGAATATCATGCTAAGTGAAATAAGCCAAACCCCAAAAAACCAAAGGTCAAATGTTTTCTCTGATATGTAGATGCTAATTTACAATAAGAGGGTGAGGAGATAGGGAAGAATAGAGGTTCTTTAAAATAGGTGTGGGGAGTGAAGGGGGGGAAGGGGTATGAGGGCAGGAATGACAGTAGAGTGAAACAGACATTATTACCTTGTGTACATGTATGACTGCATGACCAATGTGATCCTGCAATATGTAAAATCAGAAAAATGAGAGATTACATTCTATTTATGTATTATCTATTAAAACATATAAATGCATTCTACTGTCATGTACAACTAATTGGAGCAAACAAAATAAAAGCAAAACAAGAAAAGAGTCTGCACTGTAAAAGAAACAACATGGAGTGTGAAGAGAGATCCCACAGAAGGGGGAAAAATCTGCGCTAGCTACTCCTGTGACAGAGAATATCTAGAATACACGAAGTACTAAAATAAAATTGCACCAAAAGTAAAATGACCCAATTAATAAGTGGACAAATGAATTAAATAGGCACTCCTAAAAAGAAGAAACACAAATGACCAACAAATATATGAAAAATTGTTCAAGATCATTAACAATTAGGGAAACACAAACCAAAACTACACTGAGATTCCATCTCACACCAGTCAGAATGGCAATCATCAAGAATACAAACAATAATAAATACTGGAGAAGATGTGACAAAAACTAACACTTTTACACTGTTGGTGGGATTGTCATTTAGTGCAACCACTATGGAAATCAGTATGGAAGTTTCTCAAAAGATTAGGCATGGAACCACCATATGACCCAGGTATACCACTCTCAAAATTGAAGTCATCATACTTCCATGATACATTCCCACCTGTGTTTATAGCAGCACAATTCACAATAGCTAAATATGGAATCAGCCTAGATGTCTATCAATGGATGAATGTATAAAGAAAATGTGGTGTATATATACACAGTGGAGTTTTATTCAGTAACAAAAATATAATTATGTAATTTGCAGGACAATGGATAAAACTATGCTAAGCAAAAGAAATCAAATTCAGAAGGTCAAAGGTTTTGTTCCATATGTACAAACTAGAGAGGTAAAAGGAAAAGAAAGGTAGGGCAGATCTCATGACAATCAAAAGAAGATCAGTAGAGAAAAGAGTTCAAGGTGTGGGGCTTGGGCAGAAATGAAGGAAGTGCTAGGGAGTGATATTACCCAAATTATATTGTTACACTCTATGCATGTACAAATATGTACATGCATATTCCATCAATTGGAATTCTGACAAATCCCATCATTATACCCAATATTAATGAACCAATGAAAATGTGGAAAAAGAATCATTAGCAATTAGGGAAGCACAAATCAAAACTACACTGAGATTTCATCTCACACCAGTCAGAATATGTGCTGGAGAGGATGAAGGGGAAAAGGAACACTTCTTAACTCTTGGTTGCATTTAAAATTAATATTACCACTGTGGAAGTCAGTATGGATATTCCACAAAATGCTTAGAATGGAACCACCATATGACCCAGCTATTCCACTCCTTGGTCTTTATCCTAAAGAATCAAAGTCATCACACTCTAAAGATAAATGCTTACCCATGCTTAGAGAGCACAATTTTCAGCAACCAAATTATGGAACCAGCCTAGGTGTCCATAAGTGAATGAATGGATAAATAAATTGTGATATTTATACACAATGGAACTTTATTCAGTCATAAAGAGGAACAAAATTATGTCATTTGCAGGAAAAATGAAGGAAATTGAGAGCATTATGTTGAATAAAATAAGTCAACCTCAGAAAGTCAAGGGTCATTTTTTCTTTCATATGTGGAAACCAGGGAGGATGAAGGAAAAGAAAGGTTAGAGGTGGGGGAACCTCATGAGAAATGGATACAGCAGAATAGAGGAAAGTAACTAGAGAGAGAAGGGGACGGAAAGGGGAAATACTTGGGAACAGTATTAATCAAATTATAATGTTACATAATGTTAATTTGTACATGTGCATGTAATATATGTAACAATGATTCCCATTATTGTGTAAACTTATAAAACACCCAAAAAGAACTTGGAAAAATCAAAAATTTAACAGAATCCTCAATGTGTTGGAACCAAATTATCTAAGACTCATATACTTGTGTGCATAGAGACAGTGATTCAGTGAACTGTGGAAAACAGATGGGCTCTAAAGTCTCTTGGCCATGGCATCTGCCCTGTAAGCAGCAGGGGTGGGAGGGGGCAATGTGGGACTTCCCTTGATTCCTCAACAGCTGCTCTAAGGGGCTGGGCAATGTAATCATTGATGCCAGGATAGCTGAGTCTTCTATGGCTTGGGAGAGTCCCCTGAGTAAGAGGTTTTGTAGGGTCACAGCAAGTGCTTCCTCCCAAGGCTCCCACATGGCCAGAGAACTTAAGCCCAGCAACTCACTGAGACACTTTCTCTATACAAACAAGTATGATCTCAGTCTTAGATCATTTCATTCCAATACACAGAGTGGTCACAAGGAGAGCACTCATAAGTATGCAATTTAAGTTCAGCTCCAGCCTCAGGCTTCAGCGAGCAGGTGGAACAGCATCATGGAAAGACATTTGCAGGAACAGTCCCTTCTCTGCAGATGGTTGGAAAGAAAAGAAGTCTTAGTGCAACCCAGCTCCACTGTGGGACTCAGGAGTCTGTATCCACCATGACCTGGACTCCTCTCCTTTTGTTGCTCTCACTGTTCAGGTAAGGACATGCCTCAGAGATTTCTGTCAGTTTCCCTATCACTTATTCATTCAACCTCACCAAAGCTTAAATGTGGTCTCTGCCCCAGCACCAATGTTATTTGTACTTGCAGGTTCCCTCTCCCAGTCTGTGCTGACTCAGTGTCCTTCCTCTCTGCATCTCCAGGAACATTGGTCAGACTCACCTGCACCCTGAGCAGTGGTATTAATATAGTGGCATATCCTGGATCCAGCACAAGCCAAGGAAGACCTCCTTTGAATTGTCAGACACAACTAAGCACCAGGGTTCTGGGATACCAAGACACTTCTCTGAATCCAAAGAAGCCTCAGTCAATGCAGGGTCTTTACTCATATTTGAGCTTCAAGCCAGAAGATGAGACTTGCTAGTACTGTGCTACTGATCTTGGCACTGGAAGCAGCTATCATTTCTCAAAATGTTTCAGATAGTGAAGAAGTGAGACAAAAAAGAAGAGGAAAAAAAAAACCCTGAAGGGCCCAAACCTTTTCTCTGTGATTTTTTTTCAGTTGAGAAGCCTCTGTGGAGTCACCTGCAGTAGGAGAGTTCTTTCCAGCAAGACAGTCCATAAATGGGAGACAGAAACACGTAAGTAATTCCTGTAACTTGAGACACAATAGAAAATCTCAGCAAGACAGAGTTGAATGAGGACATAATGCCCCCAATGCACATTATCATAGCATCTGGAGTTAAAAAAGAAAAGAAAGAAAAAAAGAATTGTTACTTGTCAGCAACTGCAAATACTGACCAGTGCAGCAATATTCATCTACAGAGCAGATTCATCATCATATTCCATATAGCGAGAAACTTGTTTTGCAAGTGACCCATCCACACCTGATACAGTAACCTTACTCTGGCCTCAGATGCATTCTGCTCTTTCTGAATCAGACTCTGTTCACACAGCCTCACAGACTGATGCTGTCTTTTAGGCCCTCCCCTCCTCCTCTCCCCTCTACTCCTACATCCCTCAGGCCTCCTGACTTCTCTGAAAGTGTCAGTCTTCATCGTTCTCCACAATTGGTTTCAGAAAAATGTTCTTGCTGAAAGTATATTTCATACTTATTGGTACAGTTTTAAAAAAACTTAGAGGTGACGTGATTGGGTTATGAGAGCCTTAGCTTACTTAGTGCATCAGTCCACTGATTTGGATCAACTGGGTAATAACAGCAGGCAGGTAGGGTATAGTTGGAGGTGGCAAGACACTGGGAATGGTGTGCCTTTGGGATTTATATTATGTCTCTGATGAGCAGAGCTCTCTCTGCTTCCTGAATGCCATGTCCTGAGCAGTTTTTATCCACCATGCCCTTCCACCATGATGGCTCACCTCAGGCTCAGAGGAATGGAGTGGTCCATTTATGGACTGAAACCTCTAAAACCGTGGACCCCAAAAAACTTTTCATCCTCTAAAGGATGTTCTTATTAGGTCCTTTTGTCACAGAAACAGAAAAGCTGACCAAAATACTTGTAGAATTATATCAAAATAAACCCCAATGTTATGTATAAATATAATGCACTAACAAAAATGTAAAAAAAGGGGAAAAATGTTCTTTCTACAGTTTCCATTCTTCCTGTTTCACCCCTGGAAAGGATGATCACCTGGAATCAGACCATCATGGAAATTTTCACAGTTCTATTCCTACGCTTGTCCCTTCCCTAGATTTCTGGTTAGTAAATCCTTGTCAATCTCTTTAATATGACAACAAAATTAAAATTATTTTCTAAGAATGACATTAATGATCTCTCTCTTCTCTTTCTTTTCTGTTCCTTTTGGTTTTAGAACTATATTTTTTTCTCCCTTTGCATGCACTAACCCCTATCAAGAGGAGTCATAAAGGAATAAACAGAAAGATTATCAGTGCCTCTCACAATGGCTACTATTTTCCTTCAATCCCAGAATACCTGTTTGCTAAGAACTCCCAAAACAGGACCCCAGCCACTGCAACCATTTTTTCCCAGGTCCCCAAGGACACATCTGTTTTAGTCAACTATTTCTCTGCTGCAACTAAAAGATCTGACCAGAACAACTGTAGAGGAGGAAAAGATTATTTGTGGGCTCATATTTTCAGAGGTCTTAGTCCCTAGAAGGTCAACCCTATTCCTTGAGGTGGAACAGTATGGCAGGAGAGTGTGGAAGAGGGAATCAGCTCACATGTTGATCAGGAAGCAGAGAGAGAGAGGCTGCACTTGCCAGATACAAATATATGCCTCAAAGCCATGCCCTACCATTTCAATTACCACAAAGTTAATCCCAATCAGGGGATTAATTCACCAATTGGGTTAAGAATGTCAAAACCCAATCATTTCTTCTCTAAACCTTCTTGCATTTTCTCATATGTGAGCTTTTGGGGGACACCTCACATCCACACAGTAACATCATCTTTGGTCATCTTCCAAAGTAAAAGAAAAGGATTTTTCCTAGTCATTTGCCAGGAGACATCTGGGGACCACAGGGGCACACCAAGTCATGGCTTTTCAGTAGATAGAGAAGAAAGAAGTGGGACATGTGGTCAGCTACTTCCCTAAGCTTCTGAGACTTGAGGGCCCTACAGTTGTGGGTTTTGTCCCTGTATCCCTACATCTGCAGGAAAAGCAAGAGAAGCCGTCTCTAAGTTCACCAGACCTGTTCTTCTGACCAATTGGAATTTGTAGCATATGGCTACAAATTAGAACCAAAACCTTCCTCCCTTCATAATATAAATCCTGCTTCAGTGGAAGTGTATTTCAAGATACTGAGTTATCTTTTTGTCCAGATGCCAGATCCCTGAATGGCTATGCAGAGAACTATTCTCAGGGACCAATTATCAAGTAGAACCAGATCCCAGAGTGCAAAGAGTCATGATAGACTCAGGGGCCACTGAAACTCCTACTCTGCTTCGGAGTGAGGAGAATGTCCCTTGAAGGAACATAGGAATATTCATAGTCACTCGATATTCTCTCTCTCTCTCTCTCTCTCTCTCTCTCTCACACACACACACACACACACACACAGAGGGTATATACTGTCCTCAACTGAGTTTCTGGCTTCTTTATTCCTGCAGGACTCAGAACTCCTACTGTGCTGATCCAGGTGACCAGGAGGCAGAGTCTCCATCTACAGGAAACACCAGTGAAATCAAGGGTAACTGGTTCCTGCTGTCAGTACTGAACTCCTCTGCTGGGATGAGCTCTGATGCTCTGGAATCCTAGGGCAAGTCTCTGCTCTCAGCTGGCAGCTCAACCTCCCTGATGACACTTATTCTGTGACAGAAGTTTTAGTGCAGTTCACACAGTGCTCAAGGTCCTGGTGGACATGATACATGACTTTCCCTGTGCTATCAGGCCAGGACTGATACTTTCTCAGTCACCATCATGACAGAGCCCAGCATTTGAGCCTGCTGGGAAGCTCTGCCCCAGTCACTGTCACAGCCCTGTTACCCTGTATGCATGCCCTCTTCTCCCCACCTCTCCACAACTCAGACATGGCTTCTTCGACAGAAATTTATGGGTTCACTGGCCTTGGGGTGGTAGCAGATCCCCCTTCTCCTACCCATGGGTGGCAGAAGAGAGTTTCCCATCCTGCAAAGACTGAACACAAGGGCTGGGTCTTTTTTTTGTTCCCACTTCAGAGACAAGTCTCATCCCCAAATGGATCAGTCTTACAAACTCTGTCTGTCCTCTTAAACTAGTCTGTTCCATGCTCAGTTCTCTTGCTCAAATTCCCAGTTAACTATCTTCATTCTTCCTTTAATCTTAACTTTGCATTCTCCAGTGGTCTTTACCAGCTGGGTTTTTGTAATTGCACTATAATCTTGACACTGATGTTGATAGGAGGAAGTCCCTCACACAAATCCCTGGGTACTAGTAATGGATTTTGTATCTGCAGGAAATGATCTATGATACAAAACTCCAAAAATCATAGTTATTTTAGAAACCTATCCCATATTACATGCAACCAAGGACAATGGGAAGAATTTTCCTTTAGGTTTTCAACTAATTTACTGGATGTCCATCAATATTCCTTTTACAAAAAGCACATATTTTGAAAAATATAAAATTGCAATTCATCTCAGAATTCTCATTGTGTTTTTTGAATCAACGTTATTAAGGTGAAATTAATATAACATGATATAAATATCCATTTTTAGCACAATTTGGAAGTAGAGACATATACATCCATATGTAATTAATTATATTTATGCATACACATATATGTAATTTTAACAACCACACAATGACTATAAAGGGCTTTCCATAATCCATAGACTTCTCTTGGTCCAATTTTCTATCAGTGTGTTACCAACTTTGGTAACAGGGACCAACTCATCTGCTTTCTGGCTCTCTAAATTAGATTTCCACCTTGTAGAAATCCATCTACATAGAAACACACCAGACACTTCAACTTATTAGTCTTCTAGTGATCACAATAATTTTGAAAGCCACACATAATGTTGCTTTTCCTTGTCACACCAGGACTCCATGTACAGACATATTACACATTTTTATTTATTCACTTTCTGAGAAACATGTGACTTGTTTATAGTGTGAGCTATTAGAATAATCCTTCTGTCTACTTTCATCTATAAATCACTGCATAGGTATTCATTTTCTTTTATCTTTAGTAATTGACTAGGAGTACAGTAACATATGATAAGGAAAAATTTATATTAACTTTGTAATGAATGACAAATTGCTTTCCAAAGTGGTTAAATTTTTCCAGCAATGGATCAGAGGTCCACTTGGTTTATCATTCTTTTTTTTTTTTTTTTTTTTTTTTTTTGGAGCCAGGGATTGAACTCTGGGACACTCGGCCACTGAGCCATATCCCCAGCCCTATTTTGTATTTTATTTTAGAGACAGAGTCTCACTGAGTTGCTAAGGGCCTCGCTAAGTTGCTGAGGCTGGCTTTGAACTCGCGATCCTCCTGGCTCAGCCTCCCAAGTCGCTTGGATTACAGGCGTGCGCCACCACACCTGGCAGTTTATCATTCTTTTCACTCTGATTTATCCTTGTGTTTGTGCAATGAGATTATGATGTAACTTTGTATTATTTAAGATGATTGGTATTAATTACATTCATGGACTTATTGGCCATGTACAAATGTTTAGTGAAATGAAAAATCTAATGAAGTGGTAAATGAAGTACGAATCATTTTCCCATCTTTCATTTAATATTCCTATGTAATTTTAATTGTGTTGCTTTCCTTTTCTTATTGACTTTTTTTATATTGACCTATGATTAGACCTTGCTTCTGTTTGTAACTAACAATTTCCCTCTAGGATACTGGGGCACTGTGGGCCAGGCTACAGAAAATCAAGGACAGCTAGGAAATAGTCCTACAGGCCCTGGTCCCCACAATGTATCAGGAGTCATAAAGAAAGCTGTGGATCTGCCTTTGTGCTGAGCAGACTTGGAAAACTCAGTCCTGGGCTGTCTGCACCATGGCCTGGGCTTCTCTCTTACTCATACTTCTGGCTCACTACACAGGTCAAGGGGTAGTTTCTGGGCTGGAGTGAGGAAGACAACATGGGACTTTGGTGTGCCCTTCTTTCCTGACCACTGGGTCTCTTGCCTGTTTTCAGCTGCCACTTTCAGGCTGTGGTGAGTCAGGAATCTTCACTGCCCACTATTCCTGTAAGGACTGTCACACCTGTGCTGCTGGCCTCACCAGCAGTAACTCTGACCACTGGGTTCAACAGAAGCCCCATCAGATACCACTGGGTCTAATATAGCAGTCTGATCTCTGAAGTCCCTGTGCAATTTTCAATCTTCCTAATAGAGATAAGTCTGCCCTCACTACCACAGGGGCCAAGCCCGAGAATGAGGTCGAGCATGACTGTGTTGTGTGGTTTAGCAACCACTTCACTAGTGACACATGCAGATGGGAAAGTGAGACACAATCACCCTGACCCAGCTCCACCTTTTGCTACTAATATCTGCCATCTTCTTACAATGAGGCTCCATAGAGCCAGTATGGCTGTTCTTCATGTCTCGTAGGATGTCCTCAAGTCTATTGTAACAAGTTCCAAAGTGTCTTAACACACCATTTTATAATAACAATTTGCTCATAAAAACCAATATGATTGTATTTTTAATGAGAAAAAAGTCAATATAATGACCTATCCTCAGTTGCATAGTTATGGAGGGAGGTGGAAAAACACACAAACATACACACACACTCACAGAAACTTGCACACGAGAACATAACCACACTAATTTCAGCTGAATAGAACTTATTTACCAATGTAAATGGTTGATGGTATATTGATAACAATGCAGAGCTATGATTGTACATGTAATGGTAAACATCAGCAGTGGATTATATAAAGTGAAACTTAGAAGAAATATAATGGAAACAGGGAAAATCATATGTTCTCATCAAATTGTTAGAAAAGTCTAAAACTTTCTGAAATGATTAAAAAAAGTTAATTTCCCACACCCAAAAGTAGGTACAAATTTCTATGTAAGTGTATCACTACATAGCCTTTAGCTGATGTAGCTTCTTTCCTTACACGTTATTCTGATTGACCACAAGGGATCCTCTCTGGTGCTGGAGGAAATCCTGAATGACAGAATCAGAAAAGATGAGGCCCAAGGACCCTCTGCCTGTAGACTATTATCACTACAGATACTAAGAAGAAGACTACAGTGTACTCTGAGGTCTCTGAACTTGAGACTCACAGTAGGAGAGGGACAGAACAGGGCCTAAAGTCAAGGAGATGAGAGAGATAAGGCTCATTTCTCCAAGTCAAGCCTCTTTCATGCTTGATTTATCTTTACTCCCCCCCCAAAAAAAAAACACTAAAAGAGCTTCAAATGAATATTTCAAATTGTTTGGAGACCAGATATTAGAAAGGAGTGTAATTGTGATATATTCTATCAAATCATTATAAGCAATTAAGCATATAAACAGGACTCTTAATCCTTACTAAGTTAGCAGAGTGAAAATGCTGAAATCTTCAAGTCTTTCAAAGGGGGTGCCCATCTCCTGTGAGCCATTCTCCCTGACAGTATCTCTCAAAGAACTCAAGTTTGCTGAAGGGCACCTGGGTTGGTTCCATAGTTTTGTTATTGTGAATTGAGTTGCTGTAAACCTTGATGTAACACATCACTGTAGTATGCTGATTTTAAGTCCTTTGGATATAAACCAAGGAGTGGGATAACTGGGTAAAATGGTGATTCCATTCCAAGTTTTCTGAGGAATCTCCACATCACTTTCCATTGTGGTTGCACCAATTCATGCTCCCACCAGCAATGTATGAGTGTACCTCTTTCCCCACATTCTTGCAAACATTTATTGTTGTTTGAATTCTTGATAATTGCCATCCTGACTGGAGTGAGGTGGAATCTTAGAGTACTTTTGATTTGCATTTCTCTAATTGTTGAGATGTTGAACATTCTTTTCATGCATTTGTTGATCGATTGCATTTCTTCTTCTGTGAAGTGTCTGTTCAGTTTCTTAGCCCATTTATTGATTGGGTTACTTTTTTATGTTAAATTTTTGAGTTCTTTATATATTTTGGAGATTAATGCTCTGAGATGCATGTGGTAATGACTTTTTCTCATTCTGTAGGCTCTCTCTGTGTTATTGATTGTTTTCTTTGCTGGAAACAGCAAAGAAAATGTCATATATGTGACTATATTTATATATATGAATATATATATATATGTATGTATACATATATATATATATGACTATTATTCAGCCTTAAAGAAGAATGTAATTATGGCATTTGCAGGTAAATGGATAGAGCTGAAGAATATCATGCTAAGTGAAAGAGGTCAATCCCCAAAATCCAAAAACCAATGTTTTTTCTGATATGTGGATGCTAACTCACAATAAGGTTGGGGAGAACCTAGGGAAGAATTGAGTTACTTTAGATTAGGTAGAGGGTGGGGAGGGGATGTGGGGGTAGGAAGCAGAGTAGAATGAATCAGACATTATTACCTTATGTATATATGTAAATATACAACCAGTGGGATTCTACATCATGTACAACCAGAAGAATGAGAAATTATACTCCATCTATGTATGATGTAAAAAAGTACATTATACTGTCATGTATAACCAGTTAGAACAAATGAAAATAAATAATATTATCCTATTCCTCTCTGTAGACTTACTAAACCAATTCTTAAACTCATTTTGCATACACTGTCATATGCCCAAGGAAGTCCAATGCAATGTAAAATGTAAAAGCACTGGACTACACAGTATAACAGTACCCTGAAGGCTTTGCAGGAACTAGAGTATGTTGAGTATCAAAGAGTAAAATTATAAGTCACTATCAGTTTGTGAAAGATTGTAATCTCAGTGATATATTATGTCCCTTTTGTACATTTATATATAATTAATGTATGAATGCTGTTTTAATTTTCTGAATATGCATATGTGACACATCTATCTGCATAGATAGGATATAGTACAAATATTTACACACCAAAAATACCAGATAGAAGGAATTTCTAAATATCTATCTTACATACAAAGTAATTTCTAATTTTTCAAATATATTTGTGCCCTTAATAAAAAAAAAAGCTGAAATTTGAGTTTGCAAGAGAAGAACAAGAATAACAGAGTAGGACCAGGTCTTAATAATGATCACTTGTAAAGAGAGAGCCTAAAGAATGGGAGAAAATCTTTACCACATGAACCTCAGATAGAGCATTAATATCCAGGATATATGAAGAACTCAAAAAACTTAACAACAACAAAAAAATTACCCAATCAATAAATGGGCAAAGGACCTAAACATACATGTCTCAAAAGAAGAAATGTGAATGGACAACAAATATATGAAAAAAATGGTCAACATGTTTAGCAAATAAAAAATGCAAATTAAAACTATACTGAGAGCTCTGGTCTTCCGGCACCATTTTATGGTGTCTCCTGGAGAGAGCTCTCGCCTGTGGCATCATGAATCCCCAGCCCCAGTGGGGATCTTAGGCCCTTTGGTGCCATTTTACAGCGTCCCAAGAGAGAGCGACCACCTGCGGCTGCCTGAATCCCCAGAGCATAGCTTCGGACTTCAGGTGCCATTTTACTCCACTTCACACCATCTCCTGGTGTAAAATGGCCTGTAGCGGCCAGAATTTCCAGCCGCAGTGGGGATCTGAGGCCCATCGATGCCATTTTACAGCGTCCCCTGGAGAGAGCAACTGCCTGCAACTCCCTGAACCCCCAGTGCAAAGCTCAGGCCTGCCTGGGCTATTAAACCCAGTGTCTCCAACACTGAGCACAATTCTGCGCCATCGCCCCAACTTGGTCTAGTGCCCAGGCCCACAACCTGGCTCGGTGTCTAGAACCTGTGCTGCATCTGATCATCTATCAACACCAGGCCGCCTCTGCCCAGAAGCGTTGATCATTCCCAAACTGGAGGTAGTGGGACAGCACACTTCTTGGGTCACTGCTTGATCAAGAAGCTCTCAAATATAAGGCCATTGAAAAATAAGAGGTTTGAACTGTATAGTATATTTTTATCGCAGAAGTTTTTTAAATTAATTGTAATACTACAATTATTCCTAATATACTCACTATATTCCTACATTTTTCTTTTATTAATTTGCTTATCACTCTATTTCCCTCATATATCTGACTCCTTGGAGAATCTCTTTTTTCTCATGCTAACAACCTGTTTTTTTCAATTCCACTTCCACTATTCATATGACATATCTGTAGACTCACTTCTTATCTCAGTAGTGTTTTGTCCTACACAACTCCTCATTCTCCTTCTCCAACATTAGGAATTGCAGCCCTTATTGCAAACTTACTGGTTATGCTGTAGATAATAATTTGACCTCATCTCTGTTTATTAAGACAACACTGTTAATATCCTAATAGGGACTATTTAGAGTAACAATGCATATTGTTTATATGGTGTGCTGCCAATATTGATCTCCAATTCAAGAGGAGGTATTGAAAAGAGGCAGGAACCCTATAAGTCTTTAAGGTGAAACTGCAATACCTAGGATTCACACTACTAGAGGGGAAGATACACTAGCAACATGAGAAAACATTGGAAGAATATGTCCCAAACAAAACCAGATGCTATACCAAAAAAACCCAATAACAACATGATAGAGCATTGTCAGTAAGGGAGTTGTACATAATCAAAATGATGTGAGAACCAAATGAGGAGTCCAGAGAGCAAATGCAGGCAATGCTAAAAAAGCAATTGCAGGATGCAAAAGATCATTTCAATAAAGAGATAGAGATTCTGAAAGAAAAACAAACAGAAATCCTTGAAATGAAGGTTACAATAAACCAAATTAAAAACTCAATAGAAAGCTTAACCAATAGGCTAAATCACTTGGAAGAGAGAACCTCAGACAATGAAGACAAAACATTTATTCTTGAAAACAAACTCAACCAGACAGAGAAGATGGTAAGGAATCATGAACAAAACCTCCAAGAGTTATGAGACATCATGAAAAGACCAAATTTAAGAGTTATTGGGATTGAGGAAGGCACAGAGACACAAACCAAAGGAATGAATAATCTGTTAAATGAAATAATAGAAAATTTCCCAAATCTGACGAATGAAATGGAAAATCAAATTCAAGAGGCTCATAGGACACCAAGTGCACAAAATCAGAAGAGATCGAAACCCAGGCACATTATAATGAAAATACCTAACATACAAAACAAACATAGAATTTTAAAGACTGCAAGAGAAAAACATCAGATTACATATAGGGGGAAAACAATATGAATGTCAGCAGATTTCTCAGCCCAGACCCTGAAAGCAAGAAGGGCCTGGAACAACATATTCCAAGCACTGAAAGAAAATGAATGCCAAGCAATAATCTTATACCCAGCAAAACTTACCTTAAGATTTGAAGATGAAATAATATAATTCCATGATAAACACAAGCTAAAAGAATTCACAAATAGAAAGCCTGCCCTACAGAAAATCATCAGCAAAATATTACAAGAGGAAGAAATGAGAAACAACAATTAAGTCAATATAGGGAGAAATTCCCCTAAAGGAACAGCCAATTAAAGGAAAAAACAAGTAAGATTAAAATCCATAAATAAGTCAAAATGACTGGGAATACAAGTCATATCTCAGTAATAACCCTAAATGTAAATGCCTAAAACTTGTCAATCAAAAGACATAGACTGGCAGATTGGATTAAAAAGAAAGACCCAACAATACGCTGCCTTCAAGAAACTCATCTCATAGAAAAACATGCCCAGAGACTAAAGATGAAAGGTTGGGAAAAAGCATACCTTACACATGGAATTTGTAAAAAAAGCAGGGGTTTCCATCCTCATTTCAGATTAAGCAGACTTCAAGTCAAAGTGAGTCAGAAGGGATAAAGAAGGACATTTCATACTACTTAAGGGAAGCATAAATCACCAAGACATAACAATCATAAATATTTATGCACCAAACAATGGCGCATACATGTTCAACAATCAGATCCTTCTCAATTTCAGGAACCAAAAAGACCAAATCACAATAATACTGGGGGACTTCAACACTCCTCTCTCACTGTTGGACTGATCTTCAAAGCAAAAATTGAACAAAGAAACCATAGAATTCAATGACAGAATCGCTAATTTGGACTTAACAGACATATATAGAATATTCCATCCATCAAAAAGGGAATACAATATCTTCTCAGCAGCTCATGGCTCCTTCTCTAATATAGACCATATGTTATGCCCCAAAGCTACTCTTAGCAAATACAAAAACATAGAGATACTACCTTGTATTCTATCAGATCATAATGGAATGAAATTAGGAATCAATGATAAAGTTAAAAACAGAAAATACTCCAACACCTGGAGATTAAATAATGTGCTATTGAATGATGCATGGATAACAGAAGACATTGGAAGGAAATAAAAAGCCTCTTAGAGGTCAAAAAGAATAAAGATACAACATATCAGAATCTCTGGGATACTATGAAAGCAGTGCTAAGAGGAAAATTCATTGCATAGAGTGTATTCAATAAAAGATAAGAAGTCAACAAAACAATGACCTCACATTACAGCTCAAAGCCCTAGAAAAAGAGGAACAGATCATCACCAAAAGTAGTAGAAGACAAGAAATAATTAAAATCAGAGCAGAAATCAATGAAATTGAAACAAATGAAACAATTCAAAAACTGACAAAAAAGGTGGTTCTTTGAAAAAATAAACAAAATTGATAAATCCTTAGCCACACTAATGAAGAGAAGAAGAGAGAAAATCCAAATTACTAAAATTCATGATGGAAATGGAAGTATTACAACAGACACAATTGAAACACAAAACATAATTATAAACTATTTTGAAAATTTATACTCCAACAAGATAGAGAACCTGGAAAGACATCAACAGATTCCTAGAGGTATATGAGCCACCCAAACTGAATCTGGAGGACAAACACAACTTAAGTAAATCAATTTCAAGCAATGAAATAGAAGAATTCATCAAAAGCCTACCAACAAAGAAAAGTCCAGAACCATTTCGATTCACACCCACCCAAGTTCTAAAATATCTTCAAAGAAGAGCTCATTCCAAAACTCCTTAAAATATTTCAGGAAAGAGAAGAGGAGGAAACCCTTCCAAACTCATTCTATGAAGGTAATATCAACCTGATACCAAAATCAGAGAAGAACACATCGAGGAAAGAAAGTTTCAGACCAATATCCTTAATGAACATAGATGCAAAAATTCTTAACAAAATTTTAGCAAATCGCATACAAAAGCATATTAAAAAGATAGTGCACCATGATCAAGTGGGTTTCATCCCTGGGATGCAAGGGTGGGTCAACATCCAAAAATCAATAAAAGTAATTCACCACATCGACAGACTTAAAGTCAAGAACCACATGATTATTTCAATAGATGCAGAGAAAGCATTTGATAATATACAGCACCCTTTCATGCTCAAAATACTATAAAAAATAAGGAAAGTAGGAACGTTTCTTAATATTGTAAAACTATCTATGCTAAGCCTACAGCTAACATCATTCTAAATGGAGAAAAATTGAAAGCTTTTCCTCTGAGGACTGGAACAAGGCAGAGATGCCCTCTTTCTTCACTACTATTCAACATTGCCCTTGAAACTCTAGCAAGAGCAATTAGACAGACCAAAGAAATTAGAGGATTATGAATAGGAAAAGAAGTATATACCTATACCAAACTATACCTATTTGCTGATGACATGATTCTCTATTTAGAAGACCCTAAAAATTCCACCAGAAAACTTTTAGACCTCATAAATGATTTCTGAAAATTAGCAGGATATAAAATTAATGCTTATAAATCTAATGCATTTTTATTCATAAGTGATGCATCCTCTGAGAGAGAAATTAACAAAACTACCCCATTCACAATAGCCTCAAGAAAAATAAAATGCTTGGGAGTCAGTCTAACAAAAGAAGTGAAAGACCTCTACAATGAGAACTACAGAACACTAAAGAAAGAAATTAAAGAAAATCTGAGAAGGTGGAAAGATCTCCCATGTTTTCAGATTGGCAGAATAAATATTGTCAAAATGGCCAAACTACCAAAAGTCCTATACAAATTCAATGCAATTCCAATTAAAATTCCAATGAGGGACCTCATAGAAATAGAGACAGCAATCATGGAATTCATTTGAAGGAATGAGATCCAGAATAGCTAAAGCAATTCTTAGCAAGAGGAGTGAAGCTGGGGGTATCACAATACCAGACCTTCAACTACATTACAGAGCAATAGTAACAAAAAAAGCATGGGATTGGCACCAAAATAGACAGGTAGATCAATGGTACAGAATAGAGGACACAGAGACAAGCCCACATAATTACAGGTATCTCATACTTGACAATGGAGCCAAAAACATACAATGGAGAAAAGATAGCCTCTTCAACAAATGGTGCTGGGAAAACTGGAAATCGATATGCACCAAAATGAAACTAAACCCATATCTCTCACCCTGTACAAAACTCAACTCAAAATGGATCAAGGACCTAAGAATTATACCAGAGACCCTGCACCTAATAGAAGTGAGAATAAGTCCAAATATTCATCATGTTGGCCTAGGACCAGATTTCCTTAACATGACTCCCAAAGTGCAAGAAATAAAAGCAGGAATCAATGATTGGGATAGAGTCAAACTAAAAAGTTTTTTCTCAGCAAAGGAAAGAATCAGCAATGTGTAGAGACAGCCTTCAGAGTGGGAGAGAATCTTTGCCACACACACTTCATATAAAGCACTAATCTCCAGATTCTACAAAGTACTCAAATATCTTTACACCAAGAACACCAACAACCCAATCAATAAATGGACCAAGGAAATGAACAGATACTTTACAGAGGAAGATCTATAAGTAATCAACAGATTCATGACAAAATGTTCAACATCCCTTGTTATAAGACAAATGCAAATCAAACCCACCTTAAGATTTCATCTTACCCCAATTAGAATGTCTTTTATTAAGAGTACAGGCAACAACAGGTGTTGGCGAGGATATGGGGAAAAGGGTACACTCATACATTGCTGGTGGGGGTGCAAGTTGGTGCAGCCACTCTGGAAAGCAGTGTGGAGATTCCTTAGAAAAATTGGAATGGATCCACCATTTGACCCAACTATCGCACTCCTTGGCCTATACCCAAAGGACTTAAAATCAGATTACTACAGTGATGCAGCAACATCCATGTTCATAGCTGTCCAATTCACAATAGCTAGATTGTGGAACCAACCTAGATGCCCTTCAGTAGATGAATGGATAAAGATACTGTGGTATATATACACAATGGAATATTACTCAGCCATAAAGAAGAATAAAATTATGGCATTTGTAGGTAAATGGATGATGTTGGAGACTATCCTGCTAAGCGAGATTAGCCAATCCCAAAAGCTCAATGGGTGAATGATTGCTCTGATAAGTGAATGATGATGCATAATGTGGGGTGGAAGGAAGGCAAGAATGGAGGAAGGATAAGTAGCATAGAGGGAAGGGAGGGGTGGGGGGGCAAGAATAATAACAGAATGAGACAGACATCATTGCCCTGTGTAAATGTGAATGCACAGATGATGTGACTCTACTTTGTGTACAACCAGAGATGCAATAGCTGTACTCCATTTGTGTTCAATGAACCAAAATTAAATGTGTATAAAAAAACTACTCTAAGATTCATCTCACTCCAGTCAAAAGAGCAATTATCAAGAATCCAAGCAACAATAAATGTTGGCGAGGATGTGTTGAGAAAAAAAAAGGTATAGTCACACATTGCTGGTGGTACTGCAAATTGTTGCAACTATTCTGTAAAGTAGAATGGAAATTCCTCAGAAAACTTGTAAAGGAATCACTATTTGACCCAGTTATCACACTCCTTGGAATATTACTCACTCCTTGGTATATATCCAAAAAATTTAAAATCAGCACAATACAGTAATGTAATCACATCAATGTTTATAGCAGCACAAAGGGAGCCGATCCAGGTGCCCTTAAACAGATGAATTGATCAAAAAATGCTGGTATGCAAACATAATGGAGTGTTACTCAGCCATAAAGAGGAATGACTTTAAGTCATTTGTCTGAAAATGGATGAATCTGGAGAATATCATGCTAAGTGAAATAAGCCAATCCCAAAAAACCAAAGGTTGAATGTTTTCTCTGATATTCAGAAGCTAAACCACAATAAAGGGGGCAGTTATAAAAGAACAGTAGTTCAGTGGAATAGACAAAGGGGAATGAAAGGAAGGTAGGGAGAATGGGAAAAGAAAGATAGTGGAAAATCTTTCCTGTGAACATATATGAATCTTCCACAGTAAATCTCACCATCATGTACATCCACAAGAAATTAATATTTAAAAAATAACTATGGGAAAATGGCAGGAAGATTAAGGGAAGGAAGAGAGAAAGAGGTAGAAAGTGGGAAAGGAAAGAAGAGGTACTGGGGTCTGAGTGAGAACAAGAGACATTCCATGCATGCTAACACACAACCAGTGGGGAGGGAAGAACAGAAGTTCAGTGGACTAGACAAAAGAAATAAAGGGAATGGAGGGTTAATAGAATAGAAAAGATAGTAGAATATATCAAAATTATCTTTCGTATGTTCATTTGTGAATGTACCACCAGTGAAACTCCACATAATGTACAATCACAAGAATGGGATTCTAATTAGAATAAGTTGCACTCCATGTATGTATAATATGTCAAAATGTGCTGTACTTTCATAAAGATCTAAAAAGAACAGAGAAAAAATACATAAAACAGATTAAACTGTCATATATAATTGAAAAGAACAAAAAATGATCAGTGTGTCCAATGGATTCTGATATCATTTGAATATTTTTCTTAGTTTGTCCCCCAAGAACCTGAGTGTCCAAACCTTGATTATCAGTGTGGTGATGCTGAGGAAGTGGTGGACTCTTTAGAGGATGGAGCTTAGTGCACACTCCTTGAGTTACAATGTTTATGAGAGACAACTATATATAAATCATTCTCAATTCCAATAACTCGCTTCAGCAAGCAGAACTCTGCAGTATTCTACACCATGGCCAAGATCACCCTCCACTTGATTTCCTTCAATCAGTTAAGCAGTCCTTTACTGTGCAAATCCATGCATTCTAGGGGCATATTTCCACTGCCTTTATTACTACAATCTGGACACAAGGCATTACTAAGTTGGTCATCTCATGTTCTCTATAACATTCCAGACTTCCTATCAGAGTCCTGGGTCAGATGGTGTGGACTGCCATCCATGTAATATGGATGATTGTGTAAAATATAATAAAAACATGAAATATTATATATACATATTTAAATACATACATAGATATGTATTTTATATGTGTATATAAAATATTATATATACTTATATAATGTACATGGGATTATCTATGTGTGTAATACATATGGGCCCAAAACTATACTGCAGAAAATCTTACTAATAACATAAAACTAAAATTTTATCAAAATATTACCAAGTAGCATCTATCAAACTGGTAAAGTTTCATTTGCCCACAAAGGAAGATAGGGATTGAGATATTTTCATGACCTCTGAAGGATGATGAGCATGAACTTTTTGAAGTGCTATGAACCATATGTCAGATGTTGTGCTTAAAAAGAGAGCCTTTGAGCTCTTAGTGCTGATTACCTGACATGG
This sequence comes from Glaucomys volans, assembly GCA_020662805.1. Classification (NCBI taxonomy): domain Eukaryota; kingdom Metazoa; phylum Chordata; class Mammalia; order Rodentia; family Sciuridae; genus Glaucomys; species Glaucomys volans. Next base: position 59,119 of record JAJEJO010053555.1, read on the forward strand.
TAGAAAAATACGCAAATTTTAGACACCATGCCATTGGATTCATTGATCGTCTAGCCTACCAAAGCATTTCACATCAGCATGATCCTCCAGAGATGCAAAACACTGAAGAAAAGGAGGTCTTGCCTTGATACACTGACATCAGGCAATCAGGAAGCTCCTCCATGCTCCGTTTTGAATTGATTAACTCCTATTGTCCTGGATTTTTCTTCAATGGTTTTGGTTTTTTAATCAAACCATTATTGTTGTAATCCAAGTAAACAGGGCCTGGTGATGGGATCATGTCTCTGCACATTCATGATGGAACAGTACCATCACTGTGGATGTGAATATCCTTCATCTACTCCCTAAACACTCTTTCCTTTTCTGCAGTGTTGCAGGAGAGGATGTTACAATATATTTTCAGGAACCTGCAATTAGTAAGTACTGACTTGTCCATCCGTGATTCTCTGTGTCAGGAAGCAGCAACAGAGGCACAGTGTGACAGCAAAATCACCAAATACTTGCAAGACCCAGAACAGTGAGAAATTCTCTCATTGCAAAGCACCCCACACTATTGGGTTTGTACATAATGATGCATCTTAGGCAAACATTGCACCGCCACTAGGAATATGGTGTTCTTTATTTTTCCTCAAGCAAGACCTCATTTCCACTTACATCCAGATCACAGTCATATCTCTCTCTAATCCCTATGGAAGGATCCACTTGAATCTTTGCTCCCAGAATCCTCTGCATTCTCACCACACTGCAGTCTTCTCACAGTGTCCAATTGTCTTATTTTCCTTCTACTAACCCAGAATTCCTCAATGACAAAGTCCCTTTTTAACATTGGTTTCCTTCAGAGCAGGGGCATGGTCATGGATATCTGTGGTCTGGCAGTGATCAGGCTTTCAGGTTGATGCCATTAATATTTCCACTGAGAACGTAAGGTCTGCCCATTGAGCAGCAGGGGGCGCTGTGGGACTGTCTCCATCTGCACAGCTGTGCATTCCTCAAACACCACAAGGATGGATGGTGGAGCTGTACTCCTTGGTGTAGATGCAGCAGTTTTGTCCTCTCTGGGGGTGGCCTTAACATCTGCCTCCCTGAGATCCTTCCTGCCATCAGCCAGCACCTGAATAGATGCAGGGGGAGGGATAGGACAGGTGGTAGTAGGACCACTGTGAGACTCGTGGAGGGGATAAGATATCTCACTCCCATTAGGACCTCAGGAGGGATGTGTCCACAATGGCCTGGGATCCTACCCTCCTCCTGATCTTGTCTCATTTCTCAGGTAGAGGCAGCATCCACACTTGAGTCAGACCCCACTGCCTTAGATCTTCCAGCAACTCAAACTCTGATCCTATATGCTCACCCTTGAGTGTCTGGGTGAGGTTCCCTCTCCAAGTCTATGCTGACTCAGCCATTCTCCTTCTCACATGTACCCTGAGCCTTGGCTTCAGTGCTGGTGACTTTGGAAAATGCTAGTAACAGTAGAAGCCAGGAAGCCCTTCCCACCTTCCCAATTTCTCCTTTATTACTTCTCAAACTCAAGTGAATAGAAGGACTTTGGGATCACCAACTTCTCTGGATGCAATGATACCATCTAATACAGGTGTTCTGCGCATCTCTGGGCTGAAGAATGAGGGTAAAGCTATTATTGTAATATTTGGCATGACAACTCTAAGGCTTGCACAGTGGTCCAGACCCATGGAGAAAAGAGACTAAAACCTCTGATGAGTTCTTTCTGCTTGGTGCAGTCACTGCTGCGCTCCTTGGGACCACATCTAGCTCAGGTGGTGGGCTCTTCTTATTACTTCAGTCAGCATCTGATTTCCTGGGATCACCATATGGGAAATGTCTTCCTCTTTTCTTCATTGTAAGAAATTAATTTAATCCAATGGTAATACCTTCTTATCCTACAATGGCATATGTTAGTCCTCAGGGTTCAGTTTCTCTCCAGGAGGAAAACAGGTAAGGAAGAAGGAGGTTGGCTCTTGCTTTCCCCACCAGAATCTAGACCTGACTCAGAAACATGTGGAGTCTGAAAGCTTCTGGGCAGCACTGGGTGTGGCACACTCCAAGGGCAACCCTATTGACCAGCTCCAAGAGTGAGGTTACCTTCCCCTGTACCTGCTAGTTCCAGACGGTCTCTGGGAAATATTCTTCTATCTAGAGACTCAGAAAAATCAAGTTCTGTATCTCTAGTGATGCTGAGAAAGCTGTTTCTTTGACAGTAAGATGATAATGTGTCTGTTCAAAGTGAGCACAGAGACTCCTGGTGACAGACACTCCACTTAATCAGGCTCTGAAGTAACGACCTCTGTTCTGCACAAAAGGAGAATCGTCTTCTCATACCAGGACTTCAGGGAAGCTGCACACCACCAGAGATAAGGGGCTTACTAAAATAAAGGTGAATAAAGATTCATCCTACAAGAGCGCTGAAAGAGGATGAAAGAGATGCTGGGTGCTGTGTCCTTACCCTGGAGTTTTAGGAAACCAGCTTTGGGGCATCATGCCAAAGCCCGGTCTCTCTTCCCTCTCTCTGCAAAAGTGACTGACTATATGGAATTATGGATGTGCATCATTAGAAGCACCATCCCTGACCTCAGATAATCTGCAACATCCTCTGCTCTTCCACAAGCATCTATCAAGACACCATAAACTGATGTGTTTATAAGCAACAGACGACTATGTTTTTATACTTTTGAAGGCTGGTAATTCCAAGACCCAAGTGTCTGCAGATTTGGTGTTTGCTGATGGCTCACTGTCTGGTTCACAGATGGCACCTTCTCGTTACATTTACACATGGTACACAAATACTGTCTCAATTCTCTTTTATTAGGGCACTAATCCCATTCATGAGGGTTCTGCCTCCTAACAGGCCCTCTTTCCTAAAGCAGTCAGTCATTGTATTGTGATTTCAATATGTAAGTTTTGAGGGGAACCAAACATTTTTATCATGGTATATGGTAACCTCACCTTTCCATGGTCACTCCTGGGGCATGAACACTGATTTCATGCCCCCAATTCACCCAGCTTCCCTGGTCCATCCCTTGTCTTCTCATTGGGATGATGAGGGTGTATAAAATGTTTGAGCCTTGCTGAGTTCATTCTTATAAATGCCACTGCAAAGTCTTAGTTGTGTGAACAACACAGGACGTGGTGATATTTGCATTTATATATGGTAAACAAAATGCGGTCAATTACTACTCTTGAATATAAACATTTTTTAGATGACGGGCCAGTCAACCAAATCTAAGGAAGAGAGTCATTTCCCTTGTGTTGGTGGACAGCTCATTTTGTTGGGATTGTCACTGACCATGTGGTGATGAGACTTTGTTGAGTATCACAGAAGCCCTGAACCTTTAAGTGTATAGGAAACATTGGTTAGAGACCAGCTGTGTTTGCTTTGATTCTCTTCACTATATAGCCATTGTCTGAAGACCCTTTTGGCCCTATGATTATGGATGGATATCATTCTCTTTGAATCTAAAGACAGTCATCAGGTGATGCACAACTCAGGGGAACATTGAGGGAACATTATATTCATATACCAGCACTGAGAGACTTCTCTGGGTTCTGAATATAACTACAGCACTACGTGGAGGGTGCCACCAATTAGAGATACTATTTGTGCACCCTCCGTGGGTTAGTATCCCGGAAATGAGGGGAAACTTCTTTCTACCATTGTCATTTCCCAGACTGAGGAAGATGACACAGCAGAGACTTCTAAGGGAGAAAGATCTTGACTTTGTTCCTCAGCCTGAGTGTAACAAATAAAATAGATTTGGGGATGTCAGTATTTCTTATTCCACAGAAAAAAATCTGACAAGTAGAGCAAAGTATCACCTAAGAGAGATAGTTCATCAAAAATGATATGTCTGACATTACTCTCTCTCTCTCTCATTCATATATGTATATATGAATATGCCACAGTGAATCTCCACATGACATACAATCACAGGACTGGGATCCTAATTTGAATAAGACATACTCCATGTGTGCATAAATATGTCAAAATATACTCTACTGCCATGTATACTTAAAAAGAAAAAATTAAATTAAAAAATGACATCCCATAACAGAGTATTTTCTCAGCAGAAATTTATAATGTAGTTGGCATAAACTAACTAAATTTCATAAATTGTAATCAGATTTTCCACAGTGATGCATTTTCTGACACCAGAAAATTTCAAGGTACCAAGACCTGAAAGGGACTACGACTTTGGAGAAGCAGAGGTTGTGACTTTGTGCTGGCCTCTCTCTACATGCTTATTACCTACAACAACTTTAAAAATCAAAACTTAGTTGTAGCAGAGAACCACTGACAGGACCAACAAAAATAGCAGAGTTTCCATGGATTAGATTATCTTGGGGTCAAGTAAGAAACTGGGTATAATATCAAAAATTTTGAAAATTTATTTTTATTTTTTTATTTTATTTTTTTAAATTGTGACATATTGGGGATAGATGTAAGAGACTCACAATCTAAGAAAATAATTCTAGAAAGTAGACAATGTCATTGTTTGCAGTCATGATGGAATAGGAAATAGAACAATTCTCTCATCTCAAAGAATAAGAAAATATACATGTACAGAACACCCTTCTCAAAGAATAAGAAAATATACACATGTACAGAACACCCTTCTTAGAATACAGTAAACCCAGTAGCACAGCAGAGATTCGGGATAGGAAGAATGATTTAGTGGAAGTGAGGAGGGAAGGCAGAGACTTGATTTCAAGACAGGTGGAGCATCTCATTGATACACATATGGTAGAGAAAAAAATCAGGTATAGTCTCATAATCAACTATTCAATCCATCTAAGACCCTTGTTAGAGAATTTGAGAGGAAAGATTGATGGGTTTCTTCTCTGTGTCCATAGAAGAAATGTATCTGCACTGGGAGTGGACCAAGGAGAATGAGTGTCTGAGAATGCATGTACCAAGTTGGACTTTATTCTGGTACAATCTGGCACACCATGAGACCCACAACTGCAAGGCTTAAGATTCACTGTGGCTGGGCACGGTGGCGCACGCCTGTAATCCCAGCACTTGGGAGGCTGAGGCAGGAGGATCGTGAGTTCAAAGCCAGCCTCAGCAACTTAGTGAGGCCCTAAGCACCTCAGTGAGACTCTGTCTCTAAATAAAATACAAAATAGGGCTGGAGATGTGGCTCAGTGGTGGAGTGCCCCTGGGTAAGAAAAAGAAAAAAAAGAAAAAAAAAGAAATTCACTGTGCTTTTTAACTTTATAGTTAATTTAACATTAAAAGAGATTAAAATGGAGATCAAAACACAATTAAAATAGGGAAGATGTGCCATGTGACCAGCAGAGGACACTGTGGGACTACACAGCTGCTCTTTAAGGGTTAATCACTCATAGGAGCCCTGGTCTGGGGGATGGGCCCGTGTTAATTAAAAGGGACATAGCAGTGTGTTAAATCTGGCATATCAGAGGCCCCTGGGCAGGGAACTTTGTCTTGTTTCAGCAGGTCCTTCCTCCCAGGGTTCCCCTAAGTGGTAAAGCAAACCTTCATTCTCCTCAGTCTATAGTTTGAGCTGTGCTCTAGCCCTGAAGCTGGCAAGGGGGGTTGGGGGGCAGGGGCAGTCATGATGGAAACATTTGCATGGACAGCCCCTCCTCTGCAGAAGGTGGAAAAGAAAAGGAGAACTGTGATAGTTTGGACTCCACTGTGGGACTTAGGAGGCTGTGTCCACCATGGCCTGGACTCCTTTTCTCATCCTGCTGCTCTCTCACTGCATAGGTAGGGAAAACCTTCAGTAAGCAGTTCTCAATTGACCATTTGCATCAACCCTTCAAGTTAAGAACCTATGAGAAGTTTTACTATGGATACTATCTTCTCTATTTTTCTCTGTTTGTAGGTTCCCTCTCCCAGCCTGTGCTGACTCAGAAGCCGTCTCTCTCTGCATCTCCTGGAGCAACGTCCAGTCTCACCTGCACTCTGAGCAGTGGCTTCAGTGTTGGTAACTATTGGATATATTGGTTCCAGCAGAAGCCAGGGAGTCCTCCCAAGTATCTTCTGAGCTACTACTCAGAGTCAAGCAAGCACCAGGACTCTGGGGTCCCCAGTCGTTTCTCTGGATCCAAAGATACCTCAGCCAATGCAGGTGTTCTGAAGATATCTGGGCTCCAACTTGAAGATGAAGCTGACTATTATTGTGGGGCCTGGCACAGTGGTACTTCTCACAGTGAAACAGGCAGATGGAGAAGTGGGACAAAAACTAATTTTCCACAGGTGTTGACCTATGCACTCATGTTTTTATATTAAAATACATCATTTTTTCATACCATCTCCTTCCCCTCTCATTTCCCTCTTTGTAATTTAAAGTTCCTACATTCTTCTATCACCCCTACCCCCCCACAAACTGATTATATGTCATCATCCACTTGAATGTTTTCAAGGAAAACATTCAGCCTTTGTTTATCTGGGATTGACTTATTTCACTTAGCGTGATATTCCCCATTTCTATTCATTTATTAGCAAATGCCATAATATTATTCTTCTTTATGCCTGAGGCATCATTACCTAATGGACATGTATGATTACATGAATGGTATAAATGTACATCATGCACAACCATTGAAATGAAAAGTTGTACCCCATTTGTGTACTATTCAAAATGAAGTCTGTAAAAATTTAAAAAAAATAAATAAAAAATAAATTAAATAAATGAATGGAGAAAGGAAAAAATATAGCATTTTATACAATTATAGATCTTTCTCATACCTCACTTCTTTCTCAGTATTTGAAAAATAACTACAAAGACTGAAGAATAAATTATCAAAACAATGCAATCAAACTAGAGCTAGAATCCGAACAGTATTTTGCTGGCAACCTATATTAAATTCAGCCATGTATTAATCAGGGTTCTCTAGAGGAACAGAATCAACCGGAAGTATGAGTATACAAAGGGGATTTATTAGATTGGCTTACATGACCAGAAGCTGGATAGACCAAAAAGGCCATCTGTAGCTGGAGAGCTGGCAGAACCAGTAAATGTGCAGTCCAAGACACAGAAGCCCCAGAACAAGAAAGATCAGCAGTGCTACCCTAGTCTGAGACCAAGGCTTCTGGAAACTACCTGGAGAATCACTGGTAGAGTCCCCTTTGGAAGAGTAAAGAAGCAAAAATCCAATATCCTCAGATGATCAAAGCAACAATCAAAATCCCATTTAAGAAGAGCTGAGCTTGCATCTGTGCCTGCTTCCTGTTCTTCCAGGTTTTATTCCATCCAATTGGGTGGTTCTGCCCCTGGTCAGGGAGGAACTCCACTTCAGTTCACTATCCCACATTCCAATCATTTCTAGACAAGCCCTCATGGACACACCCAGAAGCCTCTTAATCACTGGCATCTCTTAATCCAATCAAGTTGACAATTCAAATTGACCATTACAAGCCATAACCAGAAGGCAGCCCCCAGTGAAGTCTTGTTCAGTTTTTGAGTGAGCCAAGGTGCATCCTACACTCCAGGGCCTCCTTCACAACTTTTAGACATTGCACTGACTTCAAGGACCCTCCCTAACACCTCTTAAGGGCCACAGCAGGGACAGCACCAGGCCTTGCTTAGAGTATTCTGAAAAATAAAATTGAATAAGGACAAGATTTCAATATGATTGGTGTGGGAGGAAAAAGATCAAGGAATAGCTGACTGAGAGTGCAGAAGTATAAAGATTTTGTCATCTATTAGTTTGCAAAGTCAAATACAGTGCAGTCAGGAGAATCTCCTCTCAGGGACTTAGCAGAGGATAGGGAATGGTGCAGACTGAGGAGAGGCTGTAGACAGAGTGTGCAGACATTCAATGTTGGCATCTTGTGAGAGGTGAGGGGCCCTCAGCTGTCAGGAATGGGCTGGAAATGCTCAAGGTGAATAAGTTCAAGGTGCTGTCAACCACATGTCTACATTTCTCTTTGAACATTAATTGTGTTTCACTGCTAGAAACCAAGTTCCTTGAGAATTTTATTTGTCACTGCCTTATAAACAGCCTGCTGGCTGTCACAAAGGACAAATTCAACATGTGTTTGTAAAATGAATATTCGCCTAGAAAGGAATCCCAAGGGTAAGAGTAGATTTGAGGCAGAAGTCTTGATTGGTGCTGATTTCTGAATATTCTGGGTTTCAGTTGTCTGAAGAGGAGATGTTAAATAAGAAACTCGACCTCAGGATCTGGAAAACAAGAGAGGAATATGGAGGACTGAATGCTGTTGAAGGTGACCAGTAGGAAAGACTAGATAATATTAGTACACATGGAGGCAGTGGAGGAGGACTTGCTGTAACTTCATGTTCTGAGTGAAGAAACCACAGGTGTAGGTGTAAATGGAGCAAAGTCTGAGCACAGAAGACAGACTCCATGAGACAATGCACCATAGAGCAAGGTAAGATATATGAACATTTAGTAACATTTAAATGATCTAAAAGCTAGTGAGTTATGCATCAACAAAGTGTTAAACACAGATATTAAATTATTCAATATGACATAAGAAAATCTAATATCCAACCTTTCCATCCACAATCCCATATATAATTCTCATAGGGTAATTTTGGAAAAAGAACAAGAAGTTTGTGAGCTTGCCATTACAGAACAGATGCTTCTGTACTGGATGGAGTGGCTGGTGAAAGCAATAAAAGATGGTAAAGAAAGGATATGCCAGTATAGACTTGCTTATTATATAACATGCCATGTGATTGACTCTGCATCTCTAAACATTCCATTCCATTGTGATTTTATTCAGTATACCCAATATTAAAACAACAAAATTCACTGAAACAAGGGAAATCTAAATATAAACCAATTTACATAGGAGTAGTTGAAATTCATTGATGAATTCAAAATGAAAGAAGTGTAAAAAAGTGTGCATTTTAAAATTTATTCTAGAAAGCAAACTAGGATTGCTATTTATTTATTAAATTTTTTTGGAAAAATCTAAAAGAAATGACAGGTTTATGGAGGCTACAGGACATATGTGAATTCTGTTCTTTCTATACAATTTTCCTGTGAATCTAAAACTATTTTCAAAAATAAAGTGCATTAATTCAAAACAGATATTATGATAGACAAATAGACACTATAACACATATCCATGAAGGGATTTGATGTTTATAGCATATTTTTCAGGTAAGCTAAAACTTTATGATGTCATTTATATATGTTTGCACATCCCATAGACAGGACTCCTTTTGAGAGTAACTACAGTAATAATGTATTTACAAGAATCAGATTGTCTTAGAATTGTATCATGAGGTTTATAAATAGAAACAGTGACCTGATAAGCTGCAGAAACCAAATGGGTTCTCAGGTCTCAAGTGCCATGGTGAGAAAAAAGTTGGGTTTTAAGGTTTCAGGGCCATAGTGGATGGTGTGTCCTGTGACCAGCAGGGAATCCTGTAGGGACTTGCCTGTAGTCTCTACCCATCTGCTTAGTAAGACCATTCACTCAAAAGACACCTGGCCTTGCAACTCTGCCCTGTGATAACTGATGGGCACTCACAGAAGCCGTACACTCTATGGTTTGGCACATTTCCCTGAACAGCAACCTTTATCTTATCAAGGACTGGGGCAATCATGATCCTGACATTTACAGGAACAGTTTCTGATGGAGAGTGGGAAAAGAAAGGAGGACTGAGACAATTTAGCCTAATTGAAAGGATTAGGGAAATGTTTCCATCATGGCCTGAGAGCCTCTGCTTTTGCTATTCTTCTCTCACTACATAGGTAGGGATAGGCCTCAAGTGTCCAGATTCACCCATCCTGATCTTGTGTCAATCCCCTTTAGGTCTTATCTTGCAAGGAACTTAATTCCAGCTCTAGCTTCATTTGCCATGACTACCTCTGTTTGTAGGTTCCCTCTCCCAGCATGTGCTAATTCAGTGTGGAAGATCTCTGTATCACAGGAAGTATCAGCTAGACTCACCTGCATTCAACCAGCAGTGTCAGTGTAGGAAAGTACTGGATATATTTCTTACAGCAGAAGTCAGTGTGCCTCATGGCATCACCTGAGTTTCAAGTCAGACTCAGTTGAGCAAGAGGTCTGCAACACTCCTAGACACTTCTCTGAATGTAAAGATGCCTTGGCCACTGCACAATGAAGCTCTAGCCTATGGATGAGGTTATTACTTTACCCTATGGAATAGCCGACACTGTGCTTTAAACTCATGTGAGGTAGAAAGCTCCCCTTCTGCTGCCGGAACCTGTTAGGGCCTCTGACAACATCTAACTCAGCGAACGACTTCTGTCTCCAGATGGTCAACCAGAACCTGATGTTCCCCCAGACAAGTAGATATAAACATGGCATATATTTTTTGAGTTTAACTTTTAGATTGATTCACTGCTTAGGTAATCTCATTAATATTAATTTTAATATCAGCAGAAGTTCATTGCTTGGACATAAAAAATTACTCGGTATATAAAATGGAGGAAGTTTAAAGAGGTTTATTTTGACCATGCCTAGCTCAGGAGTGACTCAGAGATCTGGCTTAAAATATTCAATCTGAGCTTCACGGTACAATACCAACATGCAGAAAGGAATTCTGTCCTTTATCCTAACAGCACCATTTCATGAAGTTTAAAATAAGAGCAATGCAGTCTATAGAAACATCACTTGGAAGTAATTCAGAGCATATCAGAAAAAATCTGAAAGTTTTGTAAACAAAATTCCAAGGCAGTGGCAGAGAAATTAAAGACAATTTAAAGTAGTGGATATTTCTATTTGTATATTTGAAACCTCAATGTGGTTATTATAGTTCTTCCCATTTGATCCAAAAACAAATTTCTTGAAATGTCTTTGGCAAGCAAATAAATCTGCAGTGGTAGGAAATTTTCTCAGCAATGAAATCAAAACTATAATCAAAGATATCAATGAAATAAAAGCCCTGGGAAAAAACTGCTCAAGTTTGATGTGGCCTGACTTTCTGAGCAAAGGGAGGAGGTTGAATTTTAAATAGAGAGACACATTTTGTTATAGGTGATCAAGGACAGATCAGGTTTGTCAAAGAAGAGGCACAGACCAGCTATGAGAACACCCCACACTGAAGCGACTGCTCAGGTTCCAGATGAATCTAGCAGATGCTCCAGGAGAAAGAGAGAGGGTGGCAGAGTCAGGTCAGGCTGGGCAAAGGAAATTGTAGACACAGCCACTGATGAATCTTTGGGCAGAAATTAGGGTTAAATTTCTTAGGGATCTCTGCTGGAGAGAATGACCCATTCCAGAACTTTCCCAGCTTTCCAAGTCCTGGCACTTCTTGTGCAGTGATAGAGGAACACAGGAGGAGGAGAGTCCAGGTTATGGTGGATACAGCCCTGTGAGGCCTCAGAGCAGGGGTGGGTAGTGCACTTTTGTGTTCTCCAATGACCAGGGAAGTGGAGGGCTATTCACACAAACTTGGTTCCCCTACTGGTGACTTCTGTTCCACACTGAGCCCCGCTAAAGACAGAGCTTGGTTCTTTAGATGAAAAGAACTGTGAGTACCCACTATGCAGATACTGAGAGAGCCTCAGAGTGCACTCTACTGCTCACTGGAAAGATTTCAGCTTTCCACTGGAAATAATGTTACTGGAATCTGCCTGGATGTCTGGTCACTGGTCAGTCAACAGACTTCCACAGACAAACCCTTGTCTCCCTAGTGAGACGATGATAATAATAAACAGCTGCTGCCACTATGAAATTAATAGATTCTAGGAGAATAAGATGGGGAATAAGATTCTTGTATCATGACAGAAGACAGTAGAAAGGAGAGAATTCAAAGTGTTGGGAACCAAGACCTGGAGAGTTCCTTCCACAGGGACCAGGATAAAAGCAACTGTGATTGATGTCTGTGAGTAGAGAATGGGGTCCTGAATTAAGACTCTCACAGTTCTAAAGAGAGACATATATTCTTTCAAGAAATAATCATATATGTTAAATGGAATGGTATATAGAGGGAATGACAGAATACATCATTCACAGGAGCACCAAGCAAATACAACAGAAATGTAAAACTTGCAGAGTATATAGGTCCCTATATGTCAGAGTAAGGTGATGTGCTTGCTTCATGCCTTGCAGTTCTTAGGGATTATAAGCAGAAGATAAGAATGATGAAACTTACACTTTAGAGAAATGTCCCTGGTGTCAGTTTCAGAAAAGTTTCTGAAGCCAGCAAAGCAGGCAAAGGCATTTTCGGATATTTGAGGGCCGACCTCAGGGGTATATGAGATAGGGAGTGAAAGATGTTCAGGAGGAAGAAAATATGTGTGCCAGAGATTCCGATGGTAGGCCAAGGAGGGATGGTGAAGAGATCAGGTAAGTTTTGTCCTCATTCACTGTCATGCAGGGAGGGTTAGGGATAGAAAAAATAGTGAAAGAATTAGAGAGGCTTTGTGTACCAGGATGACTCCTTGTATACTATTTGCACTACAAAGATAAGGGCATCCATGCACAATACACATCAGTCTGGGGGGAGTGTGGAGAGCTGAGAGAGGGGTGCACAGGGATCTACCTCTACTCATAGAAGAGAAAGGGAAAGCTTAAAATCAATTACAACATAGATGGTGGAATGCCTCATTTATTTGTCCATGTGCTTCTTCAATTATATAAATAATACATATTCATTAAGCAACTCTCCTTCAGATTTGGCCTTCTGGCATCAGTAGGCTTACTTGGTTAATCATGTTGTGCAGGTATATTTTAAGTAAGCTACATTAGTCTGCCTGTTCATTCTGTTGATAAGAGTACATGCTAACTAAAATCTGCCTTTATGGATATAGACTTATTATTACTATTTTACTCCTGATGATTTGTTCAGCAGAAATTATACTATTATGCAAATAGTATTATATTAGATATATAATATATTAGATAATGTAATTCATGGCTCTTATGTGTTCATTTTGAGTATCTATCATCTGTTTAAATGTCCCTTTTTTCCTGTGATAAAATTTCTTCAAATTGTTTGTTATAATATCAATATAGCCACAGCATCTTTCCATTTCTAAGTGATTCCCTTATGTTCATGCATCATTTTAAATTCAACATATCTAAATCTTTATTTACATTTTGTATCCTTTTTCTAGTGTCTCAATCCATTTACATTTAATATAATCACTGATATGAGTTTGTGTCTTCATGATTGGAAACAAATTGTAGATTAAGGGTTTCAAATACCACTGGGTCCTTGTGAAGACAGAAGCTGAACTGCATCCCACATGAGGCAAGAGGCTAAAGAGACAAGGCCAAATATCTGGAAGTCAGATGAGGGGATTTCATCTGGGCAGGGTAGCTTTATTCCTCTTTTCTTGCTTTTTTCTTGGCATCATCCTCCACTGGGAAGGAGTCTCCCCCCACTTTTGCAAAAGGAAATTCAAGGACATTCAGAGTAGTAGGACTCTTCCCCTGAATGGAGATCAGAAGTATAATGGATATATACCTGATCAATATGTAAAGAAGAGGGATTCTCATCAGGGTGTAGCCTGAGTGAGGAGGGAACTGGCTACAAACCCTGGGACCTCCCTTGGACAGACATCAGCTGTGGGACAAGAGCAGGTGAGTATTTTCACCTTGTCTCTGATGTGAACTACAGATAAGAGAGACAGCCTTGAGAAGTTGTAAGTTCTGCCTCAAAGAACAACATGAAAGTGTGTGTGTGGACTCCATGGGGATGTCTAGTGGTATGGATACACAAAGAACCCATACATCCTAAAACTAGACTGTGGGCATTGCAGTTGCTTCCAATTATTTGTACTTGCAAACATCACTGTGGTGGATAGCCTTCAAGTGTCAACTTTGAAGTTGACACAATCCTCTACACAAGGACGGTGCACAGATTGTGTCACTCTTTGTCAATATGCAGGTCTTTTTCACTAGCAGATAGAATTCTGCATCTCCTTAAGTTGCCCTTGCTCTCCTACCCTGCACTGACCCATAATGTAATCAGAGTTGGTCTGCGCTACTCCTGGACAACAGAATAAAGAAGACAGTTCTTTGCATTGCAATCTTTGTCTTTCATTCTACCACGTCAATGAGAATTTTCCCAAAGATGCCCCTTAATTGTCTTCATGACGGGAATAAAAACAAGCACACGGAGAATAACCACCCATCACATGTAGTATGAGAGCATGAATTTATCCCAGTGGTTTTAATTCACTTGATTTGTGGTTATCTGTTACTGAGCATCATATGTTTATCCAGCATGGTACAATGTAAAATTTCTAAGATTATGCATCTTTAACCTCAATAGATATTGCCAAAATGTGTTTTCAGTCAGTGGACAATTCAGTTTCAGGTCCCACTTGTTCTGCATCAGGTGGCTCCGCAGGATTGATTCTGACAAGTGGAACATAAATCAGAGAGCTGGGAAACTGCTGTTCCTGCTTCAGAGTATGGGCAGTGTCTTCCTTGCTGTGAAAGCTTTCTCAGACTGTCATGCCACTTTACCCACATGAACATAGGCACATTCTTCTTAAATGAACATGTGTTATTTTTCAGGATAAATTATATATTAAGCCAAAAGTCCTAACCAAGTCAAATTCCTGTCAAATTTAGCAAGGAACTCTCTTAAACAAGATGGTGGATTAGCAGGAAGTGGTTTTTCTCACAGTTCCATGACTCAGGACTCTCACAGAAAGAAAATTACTTCCCTGTAGTAGGAAAATTACTTCCCTGAGAATTAGTTTCATTCCCTGGGAGATGAATGAAAAAAAAAAAAGAAAGAAAGGAAAAGAAAAAGAAAAAACGCACTCCACTGATACTCAATATTGGAGAGACAGCCATGAGGACTGGGAAATTTGGGGTACATTTGACACCGCTAAGGAACAGCATTGGAGCTAAGCTCCAGGGGAGTGGGGAAATTAATACACAAGGTAAGAGAAGACTGGAAAATGCTGGGGAAATCTTGGCATGGGGAATCCCAGGATCAAAAGTGTAGCCCATTCTGGGTCAACCAAGAGGGTTTTTGGCCAAAAAAACTGGTGTACAAAAGTCATGGTCTGCCAACCAGGGACTGGGAGACAATGCTGGGAATGTTTTAATACCTACTTGAGGCCGCAGTGGGAACTCAGACCAGGAACTTAGATCTGTGAATTCTGGTAAGAAACCAATACAAGTATCCAGCAGACACCAATCATGAGATCTTAACTGAACTCAGCAAATGAGAAGAATCTCTGGCACAGAAAATTTCTGGCATGGAAACCATCTTGCATGGGGGTAATACAGATCAGAGAGACTGGAGAAAGTCCATTTCCTTCTCTCCAGCTCCATTGAACCCAGCAGCTTACAGGACTGGCAGCAGGGAGAAACTGAATGTGGAGAAAGGACTGAAGTGGGTGCTCAGAAACAGTCCCCGAGAAGCCAAAAAAATGGCAGTATCCCCAAACAACAGAACTGGTTAAGGATTGATTCCCCTTCCCAACAGTGGTGCCCTGGGGAAAGTAGTAGGTACACCCCTAGAAGTGAATTGATTCATAAACACCCCAAAACCCCCAACATAATGAAGCACCATGGACAATACCAGACTAAATCCCTGCCTCTCAGAGCTTCACTTGCAGAAACTCATCTCACAGATCCCAAAGAAAGACAGCATCCAGGAAGTGAAGCCAAAAGCATGCTCCACTGCTTCTCACACAATCTCACTGAGAAGGGAGCTGAAAAACAGAGGAAGTTTGGCAGAGACAGTAGTCAAATACTCTCATTGAGCATTCTGCTATTCTGTTTTTGGTTTTATTTCATTTTATTTATTTTTTTAATGTATACTGATTGATATATGATGGACACATATATTTGTACACATATATATTTTTCTGCTTTTTCAGTTTTAGCCTATATTGAAAGCAGCTATTTTTTTTCATGCTCTTGTTTTTGAGGGTTTGGGTTTTTGATTAGTATATTTTGGACTGATTTTCTATTGTCTTTTTCACAACTGTTTTAATAGTTTCTATTTCTCTCTTTTTCTTTGCCAACAGCCAAACTATATTTTTTCTCTCTCTCACTCAACCTTTAATTCCTTTACTTATATTTTCTATTCTTCACCCCCCCCTTTTAAACACATCCTATGTCACCTCTGCATTTGTCCCATTTACCTCTTAAATTTACAAGCCCTTCCTACCACCCCATCGCTTCTTCTTTCCTCTTAAACAACTTAAACTGAATACTTATTTAAATTCATATATATTTACTTTTTCTCATTTCTAACTTTGTATTTGAGGCAGTTACTTTTCATTGATCAATGTTTTGAGAAGTAAGGTGTTTGATTAGTATATATCAAAATCAATTTTGTTCTTATAATCTTTTGGTTTTTTGAATTTTGTATTTTGTATTTATATTTTTATTGTAAATTTTTTCTAATTTTTATTTTATATATTTTTTCTCTCACTTATTGGTTTCCCTTGACTCTCTCTTTTCCACCACTAACAACCAGTCTCTAGTGTTCTCTTTCACTCTTCCTTTAATTGCTTTTTTTCTCTTTTTTCTCCTCCTCCATCATTATTATCACATCCTACATTACTTCCATTCTATCCCTGATCACGATTTGAAATTGTAAACCCTCTTGTATACTTACTACTTTTAACATGAGCAATAACTGATTATATCATTTCTAACTACCGTGGCAATCAATATTGTAGACTTCATAGCAAGAGCTATTCAGTTTAATGCTGTAAATTTTTGCATTGCTTATTGTATTTGTCTGTCTCCCCTTAAACTGTGAGATGTTAGAAACATTAAGAACACTGTAAGTCCACAAGATAGAAATTCTGCTGCTTCAAAATCAATTGATAGACGGGTAGACAAAAAAAAAAAAAAAAAGAAAAAAAGAAAAAAGAAAAGAAAAATCAAGGGAACTTATGACCCCAAAAAGACTAAAATACTTCAAAAACAGAATTCATTGACATCACAGTGGAAGAAATGTCAAGAAGGTGTTAAGAATGTGCATAGTTAAATTGATCTGTATGGTAAAGGATTATGTAAAGAGAAAATTACAGGAAGCAAAAGATCACTTCAATAAAAAGATAGAGATTCTGAAAAGAAAAGCATAAATCCTTGAAATGAAGGAATCAATAAACCAAATAAAAAATTCATTGAAAAGTATCACCATGTGACTAAAACACTTGGAAGACAAAGTTTCAGGAAATGAAGACAAAATATGCAATCTTGTGAGACCACAAAGAGAACTTCCAAGGAACATGGGATAACATGAAAAAGACCAAACTTAAGATTTATCAGAATTGAATATAGGACTGGTATGAAGGCTCAGATATACAAACCAAAGAAATGCATGATCTTTTCAATGAAATAATATCTCAGAATTCCCCAAACCTTAAAAATGAAACATACAAAGAATAGAATTTTAAAGTCTGTCCGAGAAAAATGACATGTCAAATTTAAAGGGAAATCAATTGGATTTCAGTTCAGAAGGTTAAGCTAGATGACTTGGATTTACATGCACCAAACTCTGAAAGAAAATGGATGCCAGTGAAGAATACTATACCCTGAAAAATTAAATTGCAAGTTTGATGATGAACTAAAAACCTTCCATGATATACAGAAGTTAAAAGAATTCACAACCTGAAAGTCTACACTATAGAACATACTCAACAAAATATTTCATTAATCAGATATGAAAAATAAAACTGAAAACCAGCAAATGAGAAACTACACTAGAAATATAGTGAATCAAAAGAGAAACTCATTTAAATTAAATACCAGAAATAATTCAAAGTGAGAGGAAATTAGAATCATTGCTCAATAATAACATTGAAAGTAAATGCTTTAAACTAATCAATCAAAAGACATAGATTGCTAGATTGGATTAAAAAACGAGACCCAACAATACACTGTCTTCAAGAAACTCACCTTATGGCCAAAGACATCCACAGACTGAAGGTAAAAAGATGGGATAAACTTACCATTCACATAGCTAGCATAAATGAACAAAGATTTCTATCATCATATCTGATAAAGTGAATTTAAAGTTAAAATTATTCATAAGGAAAAAAGAAAGCCATTTCATACTGCTTGAAGGAACTGCACATCAACAAGACATAACAATCTTAAATATATATGCTCTGAACAATAGAGCATTTACATACATAAAACAATCCTTCACAATCTCAAGAATCAATCACAACACAATAATACAACAAGCCTCTCTCATCAATCAATATTTCTTCAAAACAGAAACTAAATAAAGAATCTATAAAACTGAATATACAATTAATAATTTAGAATTAATAGACACATACAGAATATTTCATCCATCAATGACTGAATAGACTTTCTTCACAGCAGCACACAAATCCTTCTCTAAAATAGACCACATGTTAGACCACAAAGCAAATTTTAGCAAATACAAAAAATATAGAAACAACACTTTGCAATGTATGAGATCACAATGGAATGAAATTAGAAATCAATAATAAAATATAAAATAGAAGCTACTCTAAAACCTGGATTGAATGACCAAGGGTTAGCTGAAGAAATCAGGAATAAATTTAAAAATATACTTAGAGGTAAATGAGAATAGTAACACAATATATCAAAATCACTGGGATACAATGAAGGCAGTTCTAAGAGGAAAGTTCATTGCATTGAGCTCATTCATTAAAAGAAGAGAAAATCACCAAATAAATAACCTAAGTTTACATCTGAAAGCCCTAGAGAAAGAAAAACAAATCAACAACAACAAAGCAGTAGAAGACAGGAAATAATTAAAATCAGAACCAAAACTAATGAAATTGAACAAAAAAATTTCAAAAAAATAATAAAACATAAAGACCCTGAGCTTACTGAAGAAAAATTAGGCCCATCTCTAATCACGTTGGGTTAGGAATCAATTTCCTCAATAAGACTCCGAAAGTGAAAGAAGCAAAATAATAAATCAACAAATGGGATGGTATCAAACAAAAATCTTCACAGTAAATAAAGCAATCAAGAACTTGAATAGAGAGCCTACACAAGGGGAGAATATCCTTACCACATGCACCTCAGATAGAATATTAATCTACACGATATACAAAGAACTCAAAAGACTTAACACCAAAAAAATAAAAATAAAAAATAAAAATCCAAATGACTCAATCAATAAATGGGCAAAGGAACTGAACAAGCACTTCATAGAAGAAGGAATACAAATGGTCAGAAGTATATAGAAAATTGTTCAATATCTCTAGCAGTTAGAGAAATGCAAATTAAAACAACACTGAGATTTCATCTCACTCCAGTCAGACTGGCAATTATAAAGAAAGCAAGTAAGAATAAATGTTAGTGAGGATGTGTGGGGCGGGGAAGTACACTCATATATTGCTGGTAGGACTGTAAATTGGTGCAACCACTCTGGAAAGCATATGGAGATTCCTAGAAAACTTGGAATGGAATTACCATTTAATCCAGTTATACCACTCCTGGGTTTATACGCAAAGAAACATACTACAGTGACATAGCCACATCAATGTTTATAGCATCTCAATTTAAAATAGCCAAGCTAGGGCCAACCTGGGTGCCCTTCAACAGATGAATGGATAATCAAAATGGGGTATATATGCATAATGGAATATTACTCATCCATAAAGAAAAATAAAATTATGGCATTTGCTGGTAAATGGATGGAACTGGAAAATATCATGCCAAGTGAAATAAGCCAATCCCAAAACACCAAAGGCCAAATGTTCTCTCTGATATGTGGAAGCTAATCCAAAAGAAGGGTGGGTAGGGAGGGGAAAATAGAATTTCGTTGGATTAGACAAAGAGGGATGAAGGGAAGGAAAGGGGAGGAGAATAGGAAAAACAGTAGATTAATCAGACATAACTTTCTCATCCTTGTAAATGAATGCATGAGCAGGGTAACTCCACATCCTGTATCCTAATCAGAATAAGTTATACTCCATATATTTATAATATGCCAAAATATACTCTTCTGTCATATATATCTAAAAAGAATGAATAATAAATAAATAAATAATCCACATTCCTATCATACAATCTTGCCTACTTATATCTAGCAAATTCTGAAGGAGCAAAATCCCGTCAGTTAAAACAGACATTATTCCCTCATTTGCATGTATGACTGAGTGACAGATGTGATCCTGCAATATGTTTATTCAGAAAAATGAGATTACACTCCATTTATATATGATCTATCAAAATGTATCAATGTATTCTACTGTCATGCACAACTAATTAGAACATGTAAAATAAAATAATTAAAAATTTAAAAATTAAATATTTTAAGTTCAAGAAAAAGAATAGTATAATCAGAAAAATGAGAGATTATACTCTATTTATGCATGATGTATCAAAATGTATAAATGCATTCTACTGTCAGGTACAATTAATTAGAACAGATCCAATTTAAAAATTTTTTAAAAATAGCACAAAGTTTAAACCAAAAAATGAATAGATGATAGATAGATAGATAGATAGATAGATAGACAGATAAAAGGAACAGTTATCTGTTGAATGACTCAGGCCAGACAATGAGGACACCAGGGGATGCTGTGAACATTCTCAGAGGACAGATCAATGCACTGGGACATATTCAGTTGATTACTAGTCCGTGTATGACATTAGAGCAGTCACATCCTCCCACGGGACAAATCCCCAACCTACAATTCCCGGGGTCTACCTCTGACAGTGCAACTGTGATCAAGACCAAGTACCAGGGTGTGGAAGAAGTTGATTAAGTGTTCATATGGGCATAATGGGCAACACGAATACCACCTTGGTACAGAAGACTCCTGGTAGTGAGAGACTAAGAAACCACAAACAAAATATCAGAATCCAAAATATCAGAGTCACAGTATTTAGGAATAAGACTAGGGATGTGTGGATGGAGGCAGTGACTTGATAAGCAGCATAAACCAGCTGGCCAGGCTCTGAGGTTTCCTGGCCAGGGTAAGCGTGTACACTGTGACCAGCAGGAGGAGCTGTGGGACTACTCTGTGGACTACACTGCCAGAAGCTCAGTAAAGACCACTCAGTAAAGGGCACCTTGGCCTGAGAACTCACCCTTTTGCTCACTGATTAGAACTCACCAGCTGTGTCGTGTCTTCTCTAGCTTGGAAAGGTACCCTGAGCAAGGACCTTGGTCTTGAAGCTGAAGGTGTTTTCCGCCAAACCCCCCCCCCCATAACCACTGACAAACCTTCTTTGGTGAAGTATCAAGTTTGGAGAAGAGATAAAGAAAATACAAATCACTTCCCCACGTTTAGTTTAATAATCCAGTGCCACTTTGTAATGTTTCCCTTATTGAGTCCTTTACACTGATGTACATGTAGGCCTTCCTTCTTATTACAAATAGGGAAAGACCTGCTGGAATATAAGGTCCATGGTTGAAGTCCTCTAAGAAATAACAGGGCACTGTTGGTCAATCTCTGGGGGAATAGAAGCAGGTGGGAAATTGGCCTCCAGGCCCTGAACCCAATAACACATGGTCACTGATGTGTGAAAACTAACTGGCTGTGATCTGGCTGAGTTCCCTTTGGAGAGGAGCTCATTTGAATGAAAGTTCCACCCCTCCACAGGTGTTGAGAGTTTTAATAAAGGCTGTGGAGCTGCCTGTGTGGTGAGCAAACTTGAAAAGCTCAGCCCTAGTCTGTCTGCATCATGGCTTGGGCTCCTCTCCTGCTCATACTTCTGGCTCAATGCACAGGTCAGGGGGAACTTTAGGGCTGGAGTTGGGTTGAGGGTGGGGAAGGCATCACTAAACCTTCATGCCACAAATCCTCTCCTGATCATTGGGTCTCTGTATTCAGGCTCCACTTCCCAGGCTGTGGTGACTCAGGAAACTT
Organism: Glaucomys volans; assembly: GCA_020662805.1. Taxonomy (NCBI): domain Eukaryota; kingdom Metazoa; phylum Chordata; class Mammalia; order Rodentia; family Sciuridae; genus Glaucomys; species Glaucomys volans. The sequence goes on from JAJEJO010053555.1 coordinate 80,866, forward strand.
TACTGACCACAACTCCAGGAGGGACAGTCACACTCACCTGTGGCTCCAGTACTGGGGCTGTTACCACCAGTAACTATGCTGACTGGGTCCAACAGAAGTCCTACCAGGTACCTCAGGGTATAATAGGTAACACCAATAATCGGGTCCCAGGAGTCCCTGCCCGATTCACAGGCTCCCTGCTTGGAGACAAGGCTGCCCTCACCATCACGGGGGCCCAGCCTGAGGATGAGGCCACATATTACTGTGCTCTGTGGTTCAGCAACCATCCACAGTGGCATATGCAGATGGGGAAGTGAGACACAAACATCCTGGCTCAGTCTCTCTCTTTGCTCCTGATATCTCCCATCTTCTTACAATGAACCTGCATTGAGCCAGTGTGGGCTCAGTATACCTCTTCTCCATTGTCCCAGAAAATGCCATGGAACCTATTGTTCAGGGCTCCAAAATGTTTTCGTTTTAACACACGCTTTATCATAAAGTTGCATTCTTGAAAGTCAATGTATAAATCTCATCTGTTGCACAATTATGGACAGGCATGGCAACACACACACACACACACACATGCACATTGATTTGAGCTAAGCAGCATTTTGTTGCCATGAGAAAAGTTTGGTATAATAGTGATACAATACACACTAATGGTTACATGTGTATAAATATAGCAGAGTATTATATAATATGAAATGTAGAGTAACATGATTGAAACAGGAAAACATTACCTCTACTTTTTACCAAATTTTTGAAAAGTATGAAGTGATCTACAATGGACAAAAAAGAAAAATAAACCAAAGGAAAGTGATCTAAAGAAATAGAATTATTTGATTTTCCATTTCACTCTTTAGGTTTGGGAAAATTTTCTGATATTATTTCATTGAATAAGTTGTTCATTCCTTTGGTGTGTATCTCTAGGCCTTTCTCAATCCCAATAATTCTTAAATTTGGTCTTTTCATGATATTACATAATTCTTGGTATCACAATAACATAAACAGCATGATACTGGCACCAAAATAGACAGGTAGCCCTGTACAGAATAGAAGACACAGAGACAAACACATGTAAGTACAGTTATCTCATTCTAGGCAAAGGTGCCAAAAACATACAATGGAGAAAAGATAGCCTCTTCAACAAATGGTGCTGGCAAAATTGGAAAACCATATGCAGTAAAATGAAATTACACCCCTATCTCTCACCCTGTACAAAATTCAACTAAAAATGGATCAAGGACTTAAGAATTAGACCTGAGACCTTTCACCAAATAGAAGAAAAGTAGGCCTGAATCTTCATCATGTTGGCGTAGGACCATAGTTACTTAACATGATGCCCAGAGTGCAAGAAATAAAAGGAAGAATCAATAAATGGGACAGATTCAAACTAAAATATATTTTCTCAGCAAAGGAAACCATCAATAATGTGAAAAGAGAGCCTACAGAGTGGAAGAAAATCTTTCCACATGCTCTTCAGAAACAGCACTAAGCTCCAAAATTTATAAAGAATCTAAAAAGCTTTACACCAAAATTACAAATAACCCAATCAATAAATTGGCTAAGGAACATGGCAGACACTTCACAGAAGAATATATACAGGTGATTAACAAATATATGAAAAAGTGTTCAACATTTCTAGAAATTAGAGAAATGCAAATTAAAACCACCTTAAGATTTCATCTAACTCCAATTAGAATGACTATTATCAGGAATACAAGAATAACAAGTGTTGGCATGGATGTGGGGAAAAATGTATGTAATATTAAAAATAATACATTATCAATTATTAGCAGCAAAGGAATTATGTACAGATTGAAATCCATTGAGATGATAACCCATAATATTATTGTAACTCAATATATATCAATATATATTAGAGCATATATTTAAATCAGTTCAAACTAACTGAGGCTCCTACTCAGCTTATTTCCTCTTCATTAAGTGGACATTTTAATAGTAACTGAACAAAAAGGTCATTCTCTAAGAAGTTTATTTTAAATATCCAAGGCAGTGACATGTCTGTGATTGTCCTTCTCTTTCATGGAAAATTATATTTTCATTGTGTTTTTCATTCCCTTTGGGTTTCTCATGTGAAATAGCAATCCCCTCAAGAACACAGATATTGTACTGGGGTTCTAGCTCAGTGGTAGAGAGCTTGCCTAGCATGGGTGAGGCAGTCAGTTCAATTCTCAGCACTGCATAGAAATAAATAAATAAATAAAAATAAAGATCCCTCAACAACTAAACATACATATTTAAAAAAAGAATGCAAATATTATTAGTGCTAGTGATATGGAACAGAGCTCAGTGTTGAACACAAAAAAATCTGTCAATATGCATTGAGTCTCAATGGAAACATGCATAAAGAGGAAAAACAGAATGGAGGAGACAGAAAAGGGTTTCTATGGAAAAGTAAAATGTGCTCAGAGATGGAGAAGCCCCCAAAAGATCCCAAGTTTAGGTGAAGGTGGCAGAGGAAAATGGACCCTATGTCTCTCAGGTGGACTCAGAGTCTGTGTTCTGTGTTGTTCCATGACCAACCACCCTCTGGTGATACTAGGTGATAGACTTCTGCGTCTACAGACCCTGAAGAAGTGGTACACGAAGAGGCTATAGATGGGGACATATTTGCATAACCTCCTCTAGGTCAGCAGGGAAGGGATAAGAGAGCCCTAGAATAGACCACACCAGATTTGGATTCCCGAAGAGTTGTATTCACCATGGTCAGGACCATTCTTCTCCTCCTGCTGTTGTGTTACTTCTCAGGTAGGGGCAATCCTCACATATCTAGGACTAGGTGCCTGACCTGAGACAGTCCTCTAGCTAGAATCTACCAGCAGCTCTACCTTTGTCTTGATTGCTCACCCATGACTCTCTGCATTCACAGGTTCCCTCTCACAGCCTGTGTTGACTCAGCTGCCCTCCATCTATGACTCTCCTGGAGCAACTGTCAGACTCTCCTGCACCCTGAGTAGTGGTTATGTTGTTACTGGCTATCACATATCCTGGTACCAGCAGAAGTCAGAGAACCCTCCCCGGTTTCTGCTAAGATACCACTCAGACTCAGATAAGAACCAGGGATCTGGAGTTCCCAGCCGCTTCTCTGGATATAAAGATGCCTCAGGCAATGCAGGAATTTTACTCATCTCTGGCCTTCAGCCAGAGGATGAGGCTGGTTATTACTGTCTAACACTTCATGCTAACAGTGGCACTTGCACAGCGCTCCAGACCAAGGGGGAAGTGGGATTAAAAACTCCCCCTTGTCTGATACCAAGTCTAAACTACAAGGTGACTTCACAACACTTTTTGGGCAGACAATGGAGTTTCTATTAATTATAAATATGAAAATCCTTTCTCCTATTCCTTAGGCAAAATATTAATTTCTTATATTGCAAATATAAGAAATTATATTCTTATATTCTCCTTACCTTGACATTTTTCAATGGCATAAATCACCTCTTTTGACTTCTTCCAGGGATATGAGGGATGACTAAAGGACTCCACCTGTGTCCAGCCCAGCATCTAGGCCTGACTCAGAGACTTGTATGGTCTGAGAGCCCCTGGTCAGTCATGCATTCTGTCTGCTCCAAATCCAACCCCACTTATCAGCTCCAAGATTGAGGTTACCTTCCTTTCACATGCTAGTTCCAGCTGGTTATGATTTGAATCTGAAATATTCCACCAGAAACCCAATTGTTAAAGGCTTGGTCTGCAGCCATAGGAGCTCCTGGGGGTGGTGAAACCCTTAGGATGTGAGATCTATTTTCAACGAAATTAGATCATTTGGGGAGTGCCCTTGAAGAGGGTATTAGACCTTTGGCTTCTCTCCTCTTTTTGTTTGCTTCACAGCAGTCATGAAATAAAAAGAACTCCTCCACTATGCATTTCTACCACATTATTATATGCCACTATAATAATAACACAAATAACACAAACTAAAGTCTACAAATCTGTGGGCTAGGATATACCTTTTTTCTTTATCTCTACTTTTATCTTTAGTTATTTGTCACAGCAATGGAAATCTAATTAATACACACTCTCTGGGGATACCTTTTCCTCTTGAGACTCAGAAGAAGTGATTCTCTGTGGAATCAGGGATGCAGAGCTAGCAGAATCTCCTCCATAGTGAGCTGTGACTATGACTGTGACCTCCCATTGAGCACAATGAACTGTAACATCAGTCTTTCACCCCACTGAGTCAAGTTCTCTAAAAAGCTGTACTCTTCTATACCTTAAAGTATCTGCTGTTCGTATGGGTACTTCAATGAGGTGGAACCACTCAGGAACTATTGACATACTCAAATCAGAATACCCTTCCCACAGGAATGTTGGGGGTGAATCAGAGAGATGCATTAGCTATGTCCATACTCTGGAATTTCAGAAAGTTGACTCTGGAAACACTCTGTCCTGGCCTGACCTAAACTCCTCACCCTTTATCTGCATGTGATTTGCTGAAGGGTTTATGGAAATGGCTCATCAGAAATACCTTCACTGTCAATCGTTCTGTGCCCTGGTACAGTGTGACCTTTGTCCTGACTTCAAAAAATAGAGTGAAACAAAATGCTCTGAGAGTGGCTCCAGAGTCTCAGGTTGGCCTGTCATGAATTAGTCTTGACTGCCTTCTGCTCCTCCCCTTCTGTCTTAGTCCATTAGGGTGGTTAATTCTCCAGACACTTAGGGTTTCAGTGATGGAAGACAAATTCAAGGACACAGGCACCCATGGGTTTGCCACACTCACCATGAGATACTGTGTTAATGATTTTGGTGACTAACTCTAATGGAAAATTATATGTCCATTATATAATTATATATATATGCATATATATGTTTATTCACATAATTATCATGCAATATCAATTGTGAATTAGGTTACTAGAGACAGTAATGGTATAATGGTATTAGTATTTATACTGTGAGTTGAAAAATACCTGACATACAGTAAGTGCTACAGAAGATCTGTTGAGTAGTCAAAAAATAATATGGGACTAGATGGCACAGTGCTCAAGCAGATTGGGAAAATTCTGGGAAGTCTTTTTACCTCTTTTTGCAACTCCAGCACTTCTGCGCTTCCCCAGTCCCACTCCATGCACCTGATGCACATGACCCACCTGAAGAGGGAGACCATGGGCTCTGAATTCCACTCTGAGGTTCTGCCTATTGGCTGCCTCCTAGGAAGATTGTGGCCTCCATCACCTTCCCCAGGTGGAAGAGAATAGGATCAGTAGGCCTTTCTCTCTAAAATAACAAAAGGATTTTCTTGAGGAGCCAAGTTTATGTTTTTTATTAATGAACTCTGCCCCTTCTAGGATGAATACGGTACAGTGAAATGGGCTAAGGAGACTGGCCTGCCATTGTGGGAGGGGGTATGTGATGAGAGAGGGAGACATCAGATTCCATTGGGTCCATGCAGAGGTCATGGAAGGGTCGTTAATGGTCCCTGCTGTTTTGCCTAATGAGTGCAGGATGTGTTTCCTGTGAGGGTCACTCACCTATCCCCCCAATCACACAATAATATGAACAATAGGACAGAATGATATTGTTCATCTCAGTTCTCTTCTGAGGAGGCCATGTCTTTGAAATATAATGAGCACCCAGCAGCACAACAAGGATGTTGTAAGCCTCTGCCCCTCTGTGGGGACTGAGAGGTGTAGGGCAATGCTGGTGTCTGATGTGTCTCTGGTCAACAACAGGAAATTCACCCCAGCTGCAATAAGCCCTGGCACCTGGCCGCTGGGAAGCCAGGCCCTGAAGTACTGTGCCCTCTGCTCTGTGCTCACTGGACCCAGTAGCTCTGTCATCTGGGATCTCAGGAGAGGCACCACTCTACATTCAGCTTTCACCACTCTCAGGCTTTGAAGTATTAGGGGAGGGTGATGATTTGCATGAGGGTTTTTTTTTCTGTCTTACATGAAGGACAGAATAAAAGACTGTGGCCAGTTCTGCTCAGCTGTATGCTGAGGAAGCATATCCGGGGTACCTCCAACATGGCCTGGATCCATCATCTCCTCTCCTTCCTCACTCTCTGTTCAGGTGACTCTCTATGGAAAGAAAAAGTGATGGTGGGACAACTCAGGTTGATCTTTCCCATTTGGGGGGTAAACAGTACAGGTATTAACCCCAGGCTCATCTCTCTCTGTTACTACCCTCTCTGTTCCAGGGTCCTGGACACAGTTGATCCAAGAAGCTTCTATGTCAGTGTCTAAGGGGCAGAAGGTCACTCTCTCCTGTGCTGGAAATAGCAACAATGTTGGAAGTTATTATGTAGGTTGGTATCAACAGATTCTAGATGCTGCCCCAAAAACTGTGATGCTTGGAACTACTAGGCCTTCAGGAATCCCTGATCGCTTCTCCGGCTCCTACTCTGGCAACACAGCCACCCTGACCATCACTGAGTTCCAACCTGAGGATGAGGCCATTTATTACTGTTCAACATGGGACAAAAGCCTGAAAGCTGACACAGTGCTCCTGATGCATGGGGAACTGAGACAAAAACCTGCTCTTGCCTCATGAGAGGCTGATCATCCCATGACTATGAGAGAAGGGTGACTATTTCAGACTGCTCATGCAAGGTCTGACTCTCATAGCATAGGCCCATTTTTTAAAGAATTCATCAGTGGGCTAGGAGGGGTGGGCTCATGCCTGTAATCTAAGCAGTTTTGAAAGCTGAGGCAGGAGAATCAATTGTAAGCTCAATGGTAGCCTCAGCAACTTAGCAAGGCCCTAAGCAACTTCATCAGACCCTTTCTCAAATTTTAAAAAAATAAAAATGCCTGCAGGTATGGCTCAGTTGTTAGTGCCTCTGCGTTCAATCCCTGGGAAAAACAAACAAACAAGTAAAAAAGAGTTAGTCATTGTTAATCCCTTTTGTGTTGTTTATAAAACAGCTTTATTATCACATAATTTACATACCATAAGTGCACCTGATCAAAGGGTATATTCAAGTTTTTAGTGTATTTACAAAGTTGTGTAATCATCATTATTATATGTTTTAATCAGCTTTGTCACCACTTTGATCAAAAGATTTGAAAAGAACAATTTGAGAGAAAGAAAATTTATTTGAATCTCATGGTTTCTGAAGTCTGTCTGTACATGGCCAACTCAATTGCTCTGGCCTGAAGTGAAAAAGAACATCATGGTGGCAGGATGTTGCAGAGGAAAGCAATTCCAAACACTGCACCTGGAACGGGGGAGTCCAGTCTCCAGGGACAAAAGCATGCTCCCTGTAATCCACCTCCAATCACACACTATCTGCCTACAGTTACCACCCAGTGAATTCGTATCAGGAAATTAGTGCTCTGATTATGTTGAGGCTCTTTTAATCTAATCTTTCATCTCAAACCCTCTTGTATTGTCTCACACATGAACTCTCACATCTAAACCACATTATAAAATAAATTTCGAATATTGTCATCAATAGCACATGACACAATTAATCTCATAGATAGCATTATAGTTTCTTGGGTTTGCAACTCTAAATTTGTTTTTGCTATGATTTAAAATAATGCACAGAAATAAAATTATCGTACTTTGAACACATGATATATGAAAATTTATACTGTGATATTGGTAATGTATGTTTATTACCAAATATTCTGCACTGCATAGATATGCAATACTGTGTCTTTTTAATAAAACCAATAATTGGATACTTGGAATGGTCAAACTTTTTCACAAATATGCACAGCATTGCTAAGGACATTTGATGTATAATTTTCTATGAACATATCCTTTCCTTTTTCAAGGTACAGAACTACAAGAGGAGTTTCTGAATCATATGATAACAACTTGAGGAACTGACATCTTGTTCCCAATTGTAGATGGACTAGTATATTTCCAAAAGCAATACATGAAGTTTGTAGTTCCTTCACATTCTCAACACATGTTTTCTGTATTTTGATGGTGGCTCTTTTAGTGGGGAATGAAGAAGTTTCAGGATATGGTTATGATTTGCATTTTTCTAAGAACTGGTGATGTAGATCTCTTTTAATGTGTTACAATTTTCTCTTTTGTCACATTCTGAGGAGGCAAAGGGCTTGAGGACCTCCTAGGAATCATCGACAATAAGAAACTTTCAACTGAGCTATGATGAAGCAAACACACAGGCTACTCACCTCTACAGAGCAGAACATCCTTTTTCAAGAACATATTTCTCTCAGAGACAGGAGAATTGGCCAAATGAGGCAATTCACCCATGCTGAAACCAGAAAATAGAAACATCTTGTAGAATCTGCCTGAACCAGGCACTATAGCCTCAGGACTCACACAGGGCTCAAGATCTGCTACAGGGCCTCTTCATGGGAGTTTCATCACTCAGTCAACAAGGAGACAACACCAGCACCCTCATTTGTCTCCTGATGCTTTAGTATCTACTGCTTCACTGGGAAGAAGGATTTGGATGCAGACTTACCTCCAGCGCTTTCTCCTATACTCCAGAAGCCATATTCATTATTATACAGCCCCCATAGCATCTGGAGAAACACATGATAAGGAGTGCGGAAGGCTAGGCTATGTGTAAATATGATTTCTATCAAGAAGAATGAAATATAAGCTGAATTTATATCAATATAAATTTGTAATTCATCAATATAAATTGACCATACTCATGGATAGGATAACTTCATACTGTACATGTGAAAACATATGCTCATTGGATATATAAAGTGAGAAATACATTTTAATAAATTTCAATCAAAATTTTTCAAAATCCTGACTTTCTTCCCCTAATAGTTAAATATTAAATAGTTAAATATAAGTATTAAATACTTGAATATGAATATAAATATGAAATAGTTAAATATTAAAGGTAAATCCAGAAATAAGCTGCAATATTTCATGAAAACACAAAAGGTGTGGAACACACTGTTAAGTATTTAGAAATAAGTTAAAGTACAGCTTCAACAGCATGAGGATATTGCTGGAATAAGAAAATTAAATTTGATTAAAATTTCAGAAACAGAACTATGTATGAATTTTGACTGATACCATGTACCAGTCAGACACAATGAACTCAATTGACAAAAAGAAGCATAGTTGTTTTTAAAGTTTACTTCTGAATTTAAAAAGAAAGTACAGTTCAGAATAATATCTATGGAAATTATCATTTATAAAAATGTGGAAATATGATCAGTCTCATCCCAAATGCAGTAACTTGATTAGGATTTAACAACCCATTTTGTTACATTGGAAAAATTCACACGAACATTGGAAACATTTTTTTTTTCTTCAAACAGTGGATTGTGTCAATGACCTGGCAAGCTGCAGAAACCAGTTGGCTTCTCAGGTTTCAAGGCCAAGGGAATGTGTGTCCTATGAGCAGCAGACAGTGCTGTGGAACTGTCCTGTGATTCCTATACAACTGCTTGAAGAGGATCATTCAACCAAAAGAGCCTGAGCATATCATCATTGTTCTGTACTCGGCAACTATGTCCTCTCTGGTTTGAATGATTCCCCTGAGCAAGGGCCTTGATCTTGTCTCAAGAGGAGCTTCCTCCCATGTCCCACATGGTAGAAAGCAAACCTTCATCCTATTCAATCTGCACTGTAATCTGAGCTCCAGCACCATGTCTCACAAAGGAGCTGGGACTGTCTTGGTGGGAACACATTTTCATGAAAAGCACTGCCTCTGCAGGGTTGGGTAGGGAACAATACTGGATATGCCTGGCTCCATATGAGGAATAGGAAACTATGTCTATCATGGCCTGGACTCACCTCTCCTCCTGCATGTCTCCTACTGCTCAGATGTGAAAAATCATCAAAGATACTGAGAAACTAATCAGTTCATTCTGGCCATTCTGTCTGGAAAGATAACCTTTGTCCTTGTCCTGTCATTCATATATGCCTGGTTACAGGTTCTTCCTCCCAGTCTCTGTTGACTCAGCCACCCTCCCTTTCTGCATCTTCTGAAAATCTACCAAACTCATCTGAACCCTGAATACTTGCCTCATGTTGGTGGCTTTACCACCAACAGACCTATCACTTGCATCAACCCGTCAATCTTTGTATATATTAATCAGATTCAAATAAGTTCCCCAGGGACTTCTCTGGATTCAAATATGCCCCAGCCCAGAAACACTTTCTGCAGATCTCTGGGCTTCAGTCTGATGATTAGGCTAATCAAAATTGAGAATACATCCTGATGTATTTCCCTGGAAAACCAATCAAAGGTTTCATAATAAAAATAAAAATAAATTCCAAATCTCTTATGAATGCTGATAGAAAAATTCTTCACATATACTAGCACAATGAAGTAAGCAACATATTTAAAAGATTATCAACTAAAAGCAAATGCAATTTATTCAAGACTGTAATTGGAGTCCACTTCATGCCTTGAGTCCTAATGCATGTCCCCAAGTGGCTTATTTTAAAAGTGATATTTCCCCCTTCCCTTCTTTTTCCCCTCTTCCCCTCCCTAACACCTGTGAAAACAAGACTAAAATTTTTCCCCCATCCTATGCTAAGCTATCCTGTCTTTCAGCCTGAAAAAGTGTCACTGCCCATAAGAATAAACTCCAAAGCTGGGAAACTGAGCAATGGTTCTCCCAAGAAGACATGATAGCATGAATTAATTATGTCTACTGACACTAGTAATATTCCTCTTTTAAAAGCCTTGTGTTTACCCTGTAGGGAAAATCACAGCCTCTGGGACCAGAGACCCCATGTTTCTCCTTTGCTAGCAAATCAACAAAACATTTTTCTTTTTCTCCAAAACTTGTCTTCATTACTGGATCAGCACTGGAAATAAGGACTGAGGTTTGGTATTAAGAGTACAAGGGTGGCTCAAGAACTGAAGAGCAAATAGCTGGGCATGGTAGCACATGCTTATAATCCCAGTGATTTAGGAGGCTGCAGAGAAAGATCAAAACTTTTAAGAGCAGTCTCAATAAATTAGTGAGATCTTCAGAAATTCAGCAAGACCCTGTCTCAAAAAATAACAAGGAGCAGGGATGTAGCTCGGTGGTCACATATTCCTGGATTCAATCTAAAAAGTCAAAAAATGAAATGGGGAGAACAGCAAATATCTTAACACACACCATTAATAGAATGATAAGTAGTGGGGGGAACATGATCTTCATAATGTATAAAAAACTATATGAGCATAGACAAGACACTCTTTTTGTTATTTTGTTATTTTTTTAACTTACACATAATAATTGTACATATTTATGGGATTCAATGCAATGCTTTGACATATTCAACAATGTTCATATCAGGATAATTAGCACATCTATCACTTTATACAAGTATCATTTCTTTGTAGCAAAAACATTCAAATAATAACTTTCTGCTATCTATTTTGAAATCCATAATGCATTATTGTAAACTATACACACCTTACTGTGCAATGACCATGAAAGTTTATCCCTCTTTTCTACTTGTAAATTTTACCCATCAACAAATACTCCCCATCCATCCTTGTCCAATGCCTCCCAGTCTCTGGTTACTGCTATTCTACTCTGCACTTCTGAGGTTAACTTGTGACAACATGGAAGGATCTGAAGGGCTTTATGTTAAGAAAAACAAGTAAACACCAATTATTAGCAAACACATTCAGTAAATTAAGAACAGAGGGAAAACAAGCCAACAAAATAAATGATAGTCATGCATATTGGAAAAAAAAACAATTTGTATTCACAAATGACATAATCATGTTTCTCTGATGTGTATCACATATGTTTGTATGTTCATAAATACACCCCTTAATGATGCACAAAAGAGAATAAATGAGTGAATTAAGGAAACATGCTAGAACAGGCTAAATATGCAAAGTTCTGCTGTACATCTACATACAATCAAGAAATAAAGAGAGAAGTTCCGTTTCCAGCTTCCTTTGGCCTCCAGCTGCTCCTGGAGAGGTCTGCCCAGAGCCCCTGGGATCTCTGACTCAGGAGGGGAGTTGGAACTGCTCTGAGTTTGGCGGCTTCCCTGGCAGAGGGTGTTCATTTCCAGCTTCCTGGGGCTGCCAGCGGTGCCTGGAGTGGTCCGGTGGGGAACTTAGGGCCTTTGGCGCCAGCTTACAGGGTCCCCAGGAGAGAGCAACCACCTGCCACTGCCTGAACCCCCAGCTAGGAGTTCAGGTCAGCCTGGGCTCTCAAGCCCAGTGTCTCCATCACTGAGCACAGTTCTGTGACACCACCCCAACTTGAACTAGTGCCCAGGCCCACACCCAGGCCCGGAGTCTACCCACTTGCTGTATCTAATTGTCTATTAACACCAGGCTGCCTCTGCCCAGAAGCATTGATCATTCCCAACCTGGAGGTAGTGGGACAGCACCTTTCTTGGGTCACCGCTTGATCAAGCACCGCTCAAGCAACAGAGGGGAAGATACAAGAGCACCATGAGAAAACACGGGAAGAAAGTGTCCCAATTAAACCTAGATGATATATCAAGAGAACCCAAAGCCAGCATGGTAGAAGGAATGACAGAAAAGGAGTTCAGAATGTTTATAATTAAAGTGATCCGAGAAGAGAATGATGTGTTGAGAGAGCAGATTCAGGCTATGAATAATCAGCTAATAGAGCAATTGCAGGAAGCAAAAAATTACTTCAATAAAGAGATAGAAATTCTGAGAAAAAAACAAACAGAAATTATTGAAGGAAACAAGGAAATGAAGGAAATTATCAACCAAGTTAAAAACTCAATAGAAAGCATAATTAACAGAATAGATCACTTGGAAGACAGAACCTCAGACAATGAAGACAAAATATTTAATCTTGAAAACAAAGTCGAACAAACAGAGAAGATGGTTAGGAATCATGAAC
>JAJEJO010053555.1:98608-144377 GCA_020662805.1 Glaucomys volans
CATCTCTAACTCCAGAAAACTGGGAATGGAACCACCATTTGACCCAGTTATCCCACTCCTTGTTTATACTTAAAAGACTTAAAATCAGCATACTACAGAGATACAGCCACATCAATGCATCACAATAGCTAAACTCTGGAACCAATGTAGATGCCCTTCAATAGATGAATGGATAAAGAAACTGTGGTATATATTCACAATGGAATGTTACTCAGCCTTAAAGAAGAATGAAATTATGGCATTTGCAGGTAAATGGGCAGAGTTGGAGAATATAATGCTAAACAAAATAAGCTAATCCCCCAAAAGCAAAGGTCCAATGTTTTTCCTGATATGTGGATGTTGATGCATAATTGGGTAGGGGGGAGAATGGAGGAACTTTGGATTGGGCAGAGGGGAGGGTGGGGAGTGGAGGGGGTATGGGGATGAGAAGGATGATGGAGTGAGAGAAATTATTACCCTATGTACATGAAAGCTCTCAAGGCAGCGGGTAGCCAAAGATGTAAGCTTGCCAGGTGGGTTCAGGACCACCAGAGTCAGAAAAAAGTAGTGGATTGAGATTTATTAGAGTCTGGGTTCCCGGGCAAAATCTCCAGCCCTCCTTGGGTGAAAGTTGGGGTGGGAGAGCCAGAAGAAACACATGTGGCTTTGGCTGCTCAGTGTTTTTATACAGGGGAAGGGGCTAGGGGTTCTGCCCAGGAAAAGGTGGACCCAAGGTGGACGTCAGGATCAGTAGGTCTGCCTCATTGGTCACTTCTGGCACAGTGTGTTGCTAGGTGGTCTTGTCCTCTCCCCCTGTAGCTGCCCAAATTCTACCTGACATCCTGACATTTTTGGTGATATAGGGTGCTGGAGTCTGTCTGGCTGCTTCCTGCATGGTTGGAGACATCATGGGAAAAAAAGGTTTTGGGGTCTGAGTTGGTGGGGAGGTGACTATAAGGGTACAGGAGCATTTGGTTGTATATCATTCTAGCAACCTCAGTCATGCAGCTCTAGGCAAACTCAGAAGCTGGAGAGTTTAACGTTTTTCTCAATGAGTTCAGTTTCTCATTCTAGTTTTGTTGATGTAGTAGTAGTATTCTTCCTCTAGGAATAGACATTTTTCTCCTTTGTACACTGTCAGAAGATCTTGTGCTCAGCGGTTCTGTAAGGAAACTTGGGTAACAGATGTTATTTGTCTCTGTAGGGATACCAGGGTTTTGAACAGGCCAGATCAATTCAGCATCACTATATAGAGTTAATAGAGGAACTAAATTGGAGGGCACACAGAAAGAGAAGGGCATATTGGTATCTAATTTTTTGTCAGAGTACCATTACACCAGAAAAGGAATCCTGGAAGAGCAAACATGGGAGAAGAGACCTGTATGACTTACTTGCAAGTTACTGAGTTAGAGGCACTGTAACAGTCTACAAAGTTCTCTGACAAGTTGTAATAAGGGGAACACCCTCCAAAAGTGAAGAGCGGTTCTTTTGAGGCTCTGAGGAAGTATTAAGGGGGGTACTCATAGGAACAGCTGTTAGTGGGTCTGGGTCCAAACCTGCACAAAGAAAACAATCTGAGATATTATTAACTCTGGAGAGATTGAGAAGTCTAAGACCTTGATGTATCAGAGTAAGCCAAGAGAAAGGATTAGCATTAGGTTGAGTAGCTGCATCGATCTTGGGTTGGATCTCCTTTTCCTGCTTCTAGATGGTTAGGTGAACCTGAGGAACCACCTGAATATGAAGTTTTAGATTCTAAGTGAAGCCTCGGGATGGTTGGCTATTGTCCCTGTGTAAACTTTACCATCAAGGATTGGGGTTGGTAGGGGATAAGGAATCTTCAGGTGATGTTGAGGCTTCTGGAGACTAGTTGAACAACCTGAGAGGTGAAGGTTGGACTGTTGTCTGACTGGATGGATGCAGGATGTCTGAATCTGGGAATAACTGCTCAATGAGGACAGAGTTGATGATGTCAGCAGCTTCCCTGGGGATAGGGAAGGTTTCTATTTAGCCTGAAAAAGTATCAAACAAGGTAAGTAACAGAGCTTTTTTGCATTTGGGCATATGGGTGAAATCAATCTGCCAGTTTTTGCCTGGAAAACTGTTTATGCCAGCTGATGAGACCTAAAGGATGTACGATCCGCCCATATGAAGACAAAGAGGTAATAGGAGTCAGGGAGAAGAGGAACTGTAAAGAACACATCGTTGAGATCCAGTACTGTGAAGTGAGTGGTAGATTGAGAATGTGGGAACAAAGAGTGTAAGGTTTAGGAACCACTGGGTGGATGGGAATGACTGCCTCATTAATTAGGTGGAAGTCCTGGACTAAACGATAAGCTCCTGAGGATTTACATACAGGCAATGTAGGAGTATTATGAGGGGAATCAGTAGGGATGAGGAGTCCCTGAGTAACTGACCTATGATAGATTTAAGTCCTTCCTGGAAACTGAGGACATGAAGGAAACTTAGTATGAGGTTTCAGTTAGATTAGGACTGCCTTGTGGTGGGAGGCAATGACTGGCTTGGAGGTATCCCAGACTTGGGGGTCAACCAGGTTTGGGGGTAACAGGAGAATAGGTGGTGTGGGAGAGCTATAGAATGTAAGAAACAGAGGTAGAAAAAGGTGAGTGCTAGTAATATGCCTGGGAAGAAGTTGTAGGGTGGCTCTTAGGAGTTGGAGAACACCTCTGCCAAGGAGGGGGACTGGACAGGAAGGAATAACCAGGAAAGAGTGTGTGAAAAGATGTCCCTCCAGGGCATAAACTAGTTTAACTGTTCTGTCTGGGAAGGACGGTTTCCATCAATCCCCATAACTGAAAACTGGGAAGGAAATAAAGGCCCAGAGTGGTCAGGCAAAACAGAATAGGTAGCTTTTGTGTCCACAAGGTTACCCTGGAGCATGCCCTGGGTTCAGTGATCCTCGGGTCCAGGCTTCTTCAGTCTTCTTCAAATCCCAACGGTTGAGGGGAAGGGACCACCTGGCTGGTCACACCCCTGCATAGAGGCACTAGGGAGGGACCAGCCATAAAGTAGTCAATTTTCCAGTGTCCTGCTTAGTTGCAGGTGGACACGACTTGGTTGGAGCCATGGGTTTGCCCCCGGTGGAGAGGACAGCTGGTCCTCCTTTGGAGTTCTTGCTGGAGAAGCAGGCCGCAGGTTAGCTATCAGGGATTGGGACTGGAGTGCTACCTTTTTCTGTAAATGAGCCTGCCTCTTGGGCATTGTAGACTTTAAAGGCCATTTTTACCAGATTTCGGATAAGGGTCTGTGAGCCTCTGTAAGGCGGTTAAGGAATAAAGCTGGATTTTTATCTGGATTTGGGGTAATTTCCCTCAGTTAATATAAGTAGAAGAAAGATAAATGGAAAAAGATAAATGTAAGTGAGGAATTAAGAAAGCATATTTGGAATTAGGCAGTGGTGATTCTGCATAAGCATTGCATAAACAGCTTTGTTCAGCACAGAACTGCCATGGATAAAAATGGTTAAGACAGGTGAGGGGAGCTGGTAATTGCAGCGGTCTTCATGAGGTGAACGTAGGGCTTTCAGCACCTGTGGATATGAATGGGTAAAGGCTGAAGGGACAGTGGAAGAAGTGCAACAGCTCTGGGGAGAGTGTTTGGAGGGCCCTGTGGGTGGGGTTTGGTGGAGGGGGGCACGGACAAGCTGAACCTGAGCACACAGTGGACTCCTGCATGTGTGGGTCCCAGGTGGTGGCTGTGTTGCGGCACCTGGCTCGTTGGGTGTTGGTAGGGGCTGGGCAGGGGTTGGGCAGGGGCTGGGCAGTAGTGAAGGATGTGCTCTGGGAGCACGTTTGGTAGAGCGTGGGGTGAACTGGGTGAAGTTCTGCCTTGGACAGTTCCTCACTGTGCTCTCTGCACTCAATCGCCATCTCCCCAGGCACTTTCAGCTGTGAGCCCAGCCCAGTTCAGGGCGGGTGGGGAACCCAGCTGGCTGCATGCTGTGCAGTGGCTGGCGGGCGAGCGAGCAAGGGGTAGCATGCCAGAGGGAGGGAGTGTGCTGCTCGGCACCATGTGGCCATGGGGTGGTGGTCCTGGGGGCTCAGCACAGCATGTAGATGCCCCATGGCACACAGCCTCAGAGGAGGTTCTCATTTATCAACTTTGGAAATGAAACAAAGGGGTGGAGTTGGAGGAGGAGACGAAGGAGGTGAAGGGGGAAGGAGCGGGCATATGGTCTCCATTATGGGAGGGAGGCCTGGATATGAGTTCCACCCTGTGGGCAGGAGGGTCAGGCATACGGCAGTCGCAACTTCCAGTGGTCTCGACAGAAGATGAGGGGCGGGAGCTGAAAGCATTTCCAGTGGTTCTGAAAACATGAAGGAAAGGAACAATGGGAAAGGTTTGGGTAGGGAAACAGGCAGAGAAAGGAGAGGTGGAGGGGCAAGACGCAGACTTCAATAAAACCAAGGCCCCACCTGTCTGTTTAGCAGCAGTGATAAATTGGCTATTCCCTCTGGTGGCCATTTAGTGAAATTACAGTAGCTGCAGCCAAATGAGTTTTGGAGTCTGGGGGTGGGAGCAGTTCCCGTGTTTCCTATAACCTTCCAGTGTTACTCCGGGAGTGAACACTGGCAGAAAGAGCATCCATCTCCTGGTCGTGCTCACCCCAAAAATGGAAAAGACTGGCTGTGGATCAGGATGTCTCTTGGTCCATGGGGGTCCAGAATGGAGAAAACAGGGGGCTAGCGGAGTCTGGGACATCTCCCAGTTTACCGTGCCCAAACAGCAGGGGTCTGTGGCATGGGTAACTTTTGGATAGACCAGTAATGGAGAGTAACTGGAAGACAATAGGAAAGGCAATTTACCCCAATTCTATTGGCCCAGATAAAGAGAAAGCAGCACAGAAATCTCCTGGTTCTTTTGAATGAGAGAGCTGATTTTCCCCCAGTGAAGATCAAAAGCCCTCTCCTGGGTTTCAGTGCCAATTGAAAGCTCGCAAGGCGGTGGGTGGCCAGAGATGTAAGCTCGCCAGGCAGGTTCAGCAGAGTCAGACAAAAGTAGTGGATTGAGATTTATTAGAGTCTGTGTCCCGGGCAAAATCTCCAGCCCTCCCTGTGTGAAAGTTGGGGTGGGAGAGCCAGAAGAAATCACACGTGGCTTTGGCTGCTCAGGGTTTTTATACTAGGGAAGGAGCCAGGGGGCCTGCCCAGGAAAAGGTGGACCCAAGGTGGATGTCAGGGTCAGTAGGTCTGTCTCATTGGTCACTTCTGGCAGAGTGTGTTGTTAGGTGACCTTGCTCCCTCCCCCTGCAGCTGCCCAAATTCAACCTTACTGTACCTACATGTATGACTGTATGAATGGAGTGATTCTGCATTGTGTACAACCAGAGAAATGAAAAGGTGTGCTCCATGTGTACCACTGTCATATACAACTAATTAGAACAAATAATAAAAAACATGAATTATTTAAAAAATAGATAAAATGAAATATATGAGCAAGGAAAAAATATTAATTAATTAATCTCGTACATTACCAGGGATTTTGGAAACCCTGTTTCAAGCATTTCTGCCTTAGGTTGTTTCTTACCGTGTTGTGGTTTGTTCTATCAGTCTAGAAGTCATCCTCATCTTACATAGTGGCCAGAGTTGTAATTTCCACACACCTGTTATATAGTGTGTTTAGGTCTTGGAAAAGGAAACTCTTTTATTTAACCTTTGCTCAAGACCATGTTTTACTTTAAATAACTTATACCAGTTTTGGCCTATTTTTTGAGTCCTCCTGAAGCAGGAAGATAACTCTCCCATAGGCAGCCACGACAAGGGACATGGAGAAGGACAGGAGGGGAAAGGGACATCATGCCAATCTGAAAGGAAACATCAAGTCTGGAGGACATCCTGTGACTTGCTACTCCATGACACCTTCAGCCACAGTGAGTCTGTCTTGCTTACAACACCTGTTTTTGTTCTTCACAGCTTCAACCACAATGGCCCTTCCTTAGCTACTTTTGCCTTTACCTCTAGCAATGGCTGACCACAAGCAGACCTCCCAAAATGCTTCCTCTCGACCACAGATGTGTCAATCCATGAAGTCGGACTTGCCCTCTTAATTATGTAAATAAGGGATTAAAATCATGCATTTCTGATTCTTCATAAAGATAGGAGCTTAAAAAGCTTTATTGATCCATGCCTCACCCCACCACTCACTTGTGCTAGGCCTTTAGATTTGCCTTTGAGATCCTTTACACAGCAAATACCTATTTTGGCATCCCTCCCTGGGGGCTCCTCCCCTTGGGGAGCTCTGCTTTCTTTCTGTTACTCAAATAAATCCTGTTACTTTGCTCTCAAATTTGTGTCCATAGATTTCATTCCTTAAATTTGCAAGGCAAAAATCTGTCTAACTCCATGTTATAACCACTACTGTCATTTAAAAAATAAATGCAAAGAATGGATATGCTTTGGCAAGGCAAAAATAAAAACACTTAAGTTATTTCCATTTAAGATAACTCTTTAAACAATGTGAAGCTACAATAAATAACTATATGAGTCATGTGTACATGTAGTCAATTCCATTAGTCTTTCAAAGCCCTCAGATAACATTGAGATCATTCAACATCAAAATTAATTACAGATAGGATAGGATTTCAACAGAAGCTAGAAGTATAAATACAAAGAGGGAGAAGTAAAGAAATTAGCAATAAATGTGGGTCAACTGAGGAGATAACAATGGTAATGTCTAAAGGGTAAATGAATACTGTAGTATTGTTGTAAGATGAGGGTGCAAAATATCTTCAAGTCCAGGCAGGCCTCTAGGGGGTGCTGAGGTGATGACTTAAGGAAGCTCTTTTGGTTCAGCTATATTATACCCTGGACAGTACAATGTTAAAGCAATATCTTCCTCCCATCGGGCAAATCCACAGTCAAGGCCACCTGTATCTACCTCTGACAGTGAATCTGCTCCCAGGAGTGAGGGCCAGATGGCAGAAAGGGATGGTCAAGACCTCACATTTACTTACACTGCACAAGCACATCCCCTTCATGCAGGGACTATGAGAAAGGCCAAACCCAGTTCTGAGACCAGGGAGTTCTTCCAAGGTCCATACCATGGTTTGGTTCTCCCCCTCTCCTCCTTATTTGCTGTAGAAATTATTGTAGACTTCAGATAATAGTCTTTGGAGTGATCTCTCTTCCTGTGTTTTTTATGCTAACTTGTGTCTAGTTTTGGCTTCAGGGTCCCAGGGAGAAAAGTAACTTTTACCTGTATGACCATGGGACCATCACAAATGACCTCTATGCACTCTAGTTTCAGAAAAATTCTGGTCATATCTGAAGGACACTTCTTTATAACAAACAGCAGACCCACGTATATGTCTTTGGTATTCCTAGAATCCCTTTGTGTGACTGAGACTGGGTACAAACAGGATCACGTGATATTAGAACCACATATTCGGAACCTGAAGTCTCAGGCAACCTCACTTTGACTAGCCATAGAGAGAAAGGTGAAGGAAAGGGTCTGATAGACTGCTGCTTTTTTGTGTTCTAATATGGAGGATGGGGCTGGGAATGTTGTTCAGTAATCAAGCTCTTGCTGGGCCGTGGGTTTGATCCCTGGCACTGCAAAAAGAAGAAGGAGAAAAGAAGAAGAGAAAGAAGAGAAAAGCGAGAAAGAAGCGAAAAGCAAGAAAGAAATCATAAGTTTCTAAAGTAGATAATCTTTATTTTAATTTCTTCAGTGGAGGTGTTCCACAGGGGAAAAAAACAAAATTCAAATATTTAATCTTTCAAAATGACAGTTAACTGCTGGATTAGATCTGAGGCATCTTCCAGGGCAGTTGTCTTTTCAACTAAGCACAAAGGGAAGGAATTCTCCTTTCTACATTACTAAAATTCATTTAATTAGGTTTTATCACAATATGATGCAAGTAAATTGCTAAACATTAAGATATTAAAAATTATAAAATTTTTGGAAGGGTTTTTTTTCTCTGGTATTAAATGATAAAAGACTTCCTGTTAAAAGCTGTGTAAAATCCTAACTCCTACTAAAACAGAATGTGACTTCATTTTAAAAGAGTGTCATTGCAAATATCTTTACTTAAGATGTGACAAAAATAGAGTAAGGGAGTCTCTTTATTCAGTATGCCTTGTGTCTTCACCAGAAAATAGTCATGAAAAGAGAAAGAGATTCAGAGAGACCTTCATGCAAACGTGTATGCAGGAATTGGACTCAACAGCCACAGGGTAAGGAACACCAAAGATTGTCCATAAACAACCAGGAACCAAGAAGAGGAAAGGAAGGATTCCTCCAGATATATCATAGAGCCTTGACCTTGCCTGTGAATTTTTGGGTGACTGGATTCCAGAACTGCACATGAGACAATAACTTTTCTTTTGCTATTAACCACCAAGTATATGGTACATGTCTAATGTCATCCTAAAAATTTAATATGCCAGTAACCCACATAGCAATATTTCTGAATTTGCATTCATTTCTTTTATCTTGACCCACAATTTATCCATACAAGCATATTTGTGCTGAAATTTCTAACCTTTATGACTTATATTACAATTGATCACAATTTTACAAGAAATGGCTCAGACACAAACTATGTAAATATATGATTATTCCTTTAACATTAAGTGTATGGAAACTACTGTCAAATTACAGTTTTTATCTAATTATAATTGGGCAGCTGCAGGGGGAGGGAGCAAGGACACCTAGCAATGCACTGCATCAGATGCAGATCTGCTGACCCTTATGTCGACTTGGTCCACCTTTCCTGGGAAGAACCCCTAGCCCCTTCCTCCATATAACCACCCTGAGCAGCCAAAATCACGTTTTTTTTCCAGCTCTCCCACCCCGACTTTCACTCTGGAGGACTGGGAATCTTGCCCATGAATGCAAACAATAATAAAGCTTAATTTGGCTACTTTTGTCTGACTCTGGTTTGGCCACCTGCCGGGGAGTTTACATTCCAACCACCTGGTAAACTTACAATTTGGCCCAAACCCACCCAGGCAATCTTACATTACCCTTCCTCATTATCTCAATGATCTCAATTTCCCAAAGCCAAGGAATTCCTAGAATTCCTAATCTCCAACTAGTTTGAGGATAATTCAAAACACAGAAAAAATATATGACATTAAAGACCTTATTTGGACAAACATCAGCAAACATGCAATAATGATATATACAAACCTTTATTAAAGTTTCATTTCTTTTCTTTCTTTTTTTTTTTTTGTGGAAACAGGGATTGAACTCAGGGGCACTTGGTCACTGAGCCACATACCCAACCATATTTTGCATTTTATTTAGAGACAGGGTCTCACTGATTTGCTTAGCACCTCACTAAGTTGCTGAGATTGGCTTTGAACTCACCATCCTCCTGCCTCAGCGACCCCTCCCAACCACTGGGATTACAAGCGTGTGCCATCACACCCAGATTAAATTGTCATTTCTATAATGAAGAGGAGGGAGATATTTCACATTATTCGCCTAGTTCAATGTTTTTCTTAAATGCCTCATATAAATAGAACCATGTGGTATTTGTTCTTCTGTGGTTTGCTTTTCCCTTAGCCTTGTAACCAAAGGCTTGGTCCTTGTCCCCAGTGCCAATTAATAATGACATCATGGCTTTGAGAAAAAGGTAAAAATTGCTTTATTGCTTTGCTAGCAGAGGAGAAACCTGTCCTGAAGGATGTGATTCTGCCCATCAGGAGGACCTGGGGGATTTTACAGGAGCCTTTAAAGGCTCCAGGTATGCCGTGTCTGGAGGATCCCAGGGTGCCCTGATGGTGCCTCAACATTCACATATTCATTTGGGAGATATTCACTTCTGAGATCCTCTAACAGATATCTCCTTCCTGTGAAGCACAGATAACTCAGGGTAATCTTATTTCTTGCACCCATGTTAGGGAGTGATAGAGGGAGAAGAGGAAAAGGGAAACCCTTCCTTTTAAAAATAAGCCTCAAAATTCTATTAAAAGGCAAGATGGACCACTGTTACAGCAGGATCCAGCAATTTCGCCTCTGGGCACATTTTGAGAGAATGGAAATCAGGATTGAATGATGCCTACATTCTCTTATTCAGGGCAGCACTACCCATAATAGAAAGGAAGTGGAATCAATCTCTTCCATTGAGGATAGGAATGGACAGAAAAGAGTGGCACACATACACATGGAATAGTATTCTGCCTGAAAAAGAAGGAAACCCTGCCCTGTGTGTGCCCATGTAAATGCATTTGTACTGAAGTAGCATAGACATTTGGCTGGGGCAAGATAGAAAACCCCAGACAACCAACCTCTCACACAGATTACAGCTAAAACTCTTAAATAAGGAACAAAAACATGAAAACTCTCACAGGTAAGCAATCTGAGGCAGATGGAGGACTAAGTTGAATAACAACCCTGAATGGGTTTTACTTTTGGAGATATTTTACTTCCTTGTCTCCAGGCATCCACAGAGCAGGTAAAGTTCATTAGACACCAGGGGTAAAGAAAACCTCAGGGAATCAACTCCCTGTTTTTAACCAGATAATTGGGAAAGGGCTTTGCTTGTTGAGGAGTAAGGGGTCACACCTCCTCTTCTTTGTTTGTTTTTCCCCAGTTACAAAATTGTCCTGCAGTTCCAACAATGGCACAGGGACCTAAAAATGAGAAGTTGACTCTCTCTAGCAAAGGAAGTAGAGACAACTATTTCTTGAAGAGTGTGAGGGAAGCATCTTTCCTGTTTGTTGGGGAGATTTTTTTCTGGATATTTTCTTTTCTTTTTTCATTTTTTTCCTTTCTTTTTCTTCTCTTGCTTTTCTGTCTGGGAGTTGAACTGATCATGTGGAAGTGCACAACAGGTCAGGGGGCTGAAACCCCAAGAAGTACATGAAAGGGGGGCCCTTAGGAGAATGGAGGTAGAACTCCAAGGAAGAGAGTTGTGAACAAATGCAACTCCTGGATTTATTTTGCATATGCAGAATATGGGATTAGACCCCAAAAAAGCAGAGAAAGGACTTGGAGAACAACACTGTATGACAAACCACCACTCAACTCCCACCTCAACCCCTGTGTGGTGCAGGCAGCACAGGGACACATTCACATAACAAGGGCCTGGAATCTGCACTATGTGGAACACAGGTGAACTGAAGGCAAGACACACATGTACTTTGACCCTGACTGTGTTTTAATAGGAAACAGAATCTCACCACACCATAATCCAACTGTCCAGGACACCATGCAAATTTACACACCAAAGCATACAGGGAATTAGGAAAATCTTGGACCAATTCAGTCCTGAAGTAACCCACTTAAATGAATCATTATAGAAATTATCCATTATAATAAATTTCAAAGAAGTAAATCTTTCTAATAGAAAGAAATAACTTCTCAAAAATAGAGGGTCACAGAACCTGAGAATAAACAGAAATGTCTGAGAAAGAAAGGGAAAGAACAAAGATTGAACAAAAATGAACAGTACTCAGAGATGTGTGAAATAATAGCAAATGTTTTACCTCTTGTCCCACAAGCATGCCTGGAGGAGCATAAGGTGTTGAAAAAATGACTTTCATGAGGGAAAGAGTGGTTGCAAACATCACAAATGCATGAAACCCACACCCAGAAAGTTGAGAAAGTCTCATTTTGACACATGATCAATACAATGGAAAGCAAAGATGAAACAGAAAATGACAAGTTGGATAAAAGGGCACATCCATTTGAGGGTCTGTGACTTCTCATCTGAAAGCATGAAGCCAGAGGAGACTGAAATAAGACCTTGCAGTGCTGAGGAAAAAAGATCAACTAGGGACATTATTGAGGAACAACCAAACAAAAGCAAACAAAAAGGTTAATGGAGATGAAAGAAAACTTAGAGAATGCATCACTAGAGGACTTGCTGTCAAAATACGTGGAGGGAACTTCTTTAACTCCTTATGGAATGACACAAGAGGGAAACATGGAACCTCAGGAATAAAAGAAGGGGAACAGAAGTGGTTTTGTTAAATGTGATAGATATTTCAATTAAATTCCTTAATGCTTATAAAACCTCTTTTTTTCTAAAAGCCAAGTAAATAGGTACTGATAGGCATGCTGCTGCAGTGTGTAGGTGGAAATACCACAAAAACTTAAGATTGACTCAAAAATGGACAGAAAAACGTATTTTGCAAGTGACACATCTGCACCTGATATATTTATTCTCACCCTGGTCATAGACACGTTCTCCTCCTTTTGAATCAGACACCAGTTCATATGGCCTCACAGACTGTTATAGGTGCTGCCTTTTAGGCCCTCCCCTCATCATCTCCCCTCATCTCCTGCATCCCTCAGTCCTACTGAGCTCTGTGAAGGTGTCAGCCTTCACCCTTCTTCACAATAGTTTTTCAGAAAAATGTAAAAATTCTCTTGCTCAAATGATATTCTATGCCTATTTGTGTGGTTTGAATGTGAGGTGTCTCCAAAAAGTTCATGTGTGAGACAATGCAAGAAAGTTTAGTGGTGAAATGACTGAGTTATGAGAGTCTTAGCTTAGTCAGTGGATCAGTCCACTGATGTGGATTAACTGGGTGGTAAGAGTAGGCAGGTCAGTAGAGTTGGAATGGGTCAGTCACTGGGGGGTGTGCCCGTGGTGTTTATATTATTGTCTCTGGTGAGCAGAGCTCTGCTTCCTGAATGGCACATCCTGAGCAGCTTTCACCTGCCATGCCCTTCCACCATGAAGTTCTGCCTCACTTCAGGCTCAGAGCAATGGAATGGGCCATTTACGGACTGAAACCTCTAAAGCTGTGAACCCAAAATAACTGTCCCTCCTCTACATCATTTTTATCAGGTCTTTTGATCACAGGTAGGCAAAATCTGACTAAAAAACTTGTATTATTATGGCAAAATGAACCCCAATATTACGTATAACTATAATGCACTAATAAAATGATGAGTGTATCTGTTTTCAGGGTGCCTCTCCCAACCTGTGCTCTCTCAGTCATCCTTTCACCTTCCTCCCCAGGAGCCTCAATTCAACTCATCTGCACCCTGAGTAGTGAGCACAGCACCTACACCATTGCATGGTATCAGCAGCATCTAACAAAGATCCCTAAGTATGTGAAGCATGTTAGCAGTGGTCAAAAATACAGCAAGGGAAATGGAATCCCTGACCACTTCTCAGGCTCCAGTTCAAAGGCTGACCACTGCTTAAATATCTCCAATATCGAATCAGAGGATGAAGATGACTGTATTTGTGGTGCAGATCATAGAATTGGTGTGCCATGTGGGTAAAACACAGTCACCCAAAACAATTGGAAGTGTGGCAAAATTTTTTTTTTCTTTACGAAGTTTACCACAAGGTTTTCAGCAAGTGTGTGGTTTGAACATTCAAAAATGGTGGATTTCTAAAGAAATTTTATAAGGAGAGAACCAGATATATTCTATTCCTGAATAAAAGTTGCCTAGAAACCACGTTGTTGGGACAGATTCCCACAGAGTACTCCAATATGCAAATACTAAAATAGATCCTGTTGGCTCTCTTGATCTGTTCATTGTCACCACATGAAGTGTAAGGACATTCTCTTTTCTAGATTGAAAATGTGGGTTCAATACATCCATCACTGCTTCTAAATTGAGGTTAATTTCCATGACCACCACTTCTTCTGACCTAAGAAGTTCTGAATTTTTATCAGGGTGGTAGAAAGGTGCTAAAAAATTATCTAAACTCTAGATAATTGAATATGAAGATGATGAAAGTTTGTAGATATGGACAAGAAAATTTTTCAAATGCTTGACTAATTTTTAAAGATTTCTCAGAGATTTAATGATTGGTTCTGGCACTGACTAGGGAGAAAGTATTATCTTCACCAAAACTGAGAGAAATAGGAGTTCCATGATAAACTCTGACATATTTCTGGAGATCTAGAATTTCACTCACATGCTCAGGGCTATGTGCTTGCCCAGGTAGGAAGTAATAAAGGCTTAATCAATCTTCCTGGCTGAAATTGAATATCCATGCAAGAATGAAAGAAGACAAAAGCAGAGTTGAAAACTGATGCAGAATTGAATTTGTGCCCCAACACAGATTCTTTGATGAAGGCTAAGAGATTCATTGCCCCTGTTCATTTAAGGAAATTTCTACTAATAGGCGAAATACTAGTGTACCTTAACAAAGGCTTCAGTTACCAATATGCAAAGAGTTCAGAATTACAGAATTACCTCCCCAAAACATGCAACAATATAACATCAACAAAAACAATTTCAACAAAAAATACAGGTAAACCAATAACAGCATATACTGTCAAAGAAGGAAAAAATGTGATTTTGAATGGCCCTCATATATTGGCTAAAATCTACAGTTCTGGAAGGAATTTTACTGAAATCGTGTTGCACATTCATAGGGGAAAAGAGCAAATCAAAACAAAATAAAACAAGAACAAACAAAAACACACAAAAATGAATGGATAGAAACTATCCCTAAATAAACAAAATCTGTGATTACTTGACAGAGACTTCAAATTCGCTATCAAAAATACCTTCAAAAACTAAAGGAAACCATGTCTATGAACACAAAGGAATAGATGGAGGAAATACCTCATCAAATAGATAATATTAATGTAGACATAGTGAAATTATACTAATTAATTAATATAGTTAGTTATGTAATTATTAATAAATTGATATTAATCCTTCTGAAATACAGAAAAAAATAGAGTTTTAAGAAATGTTCAGAACCTGAGTGAACCATGTGACCCCATCAGTGCACCTATATACACAAAATGCCAGTTTCAGAAAAATAAGTATGGGGTAAAAGACAGAAAAAAATACTTGAATAATGATGAAGAAAGACCTCAGAGATCTATTGAAAATCAAAAATAGCTACAAATCTAAGTGACATAGCAGACATTGATCAGAGCTTCTATCTTCAAGGCCCACTGAAATCACCATAAGGCAATGAAATTTACTAAATTCTAATAACAAGACAATTGGGTCACAGCAGTTATTCAAAGAACACGTCAATTTGTTTCCAGCCTTTATGCAACAAATGTTCACATGTCCAACCCTCCCAATGTGAACTCTGGGATAGAATCACACAGTGAAACAAGCTTTTTTCAGAGCACAACATTGGAAAACTAGAAGATAAAGGCTATGGAAGCTCAGAGAAAAAATATATTCACAAATGAACACACACACACAAGTACTCATGCACAAATGCAGAGGCCCTTAGTTGCACACCAATGACCACACAAGAGGTCATAGATTTCTCTCTGGTGTCACATTCTTGGTCCTACTGATACTAAGGATCTTACTGATCTGGGGAAGCAGAACTGAGAAGTCAGAGGTGCAGAGATGGCTGGGATTCTCACATCAGAGACAAGGTAGCAGCATAGATCAATACCTCTGTATCTTTGTAAATGTTTCTTTTGGTTGAGCAGAGCATGGTAACATGCAGGGAGATTCTAACTTGGAGACTAGGCCATGGGAGAAGGCCTGCTGCCTTGAATTTCTTGGTTCTCCTAATGTTTCAATAAGGGCTAACTGCAAATATTCCCCCAGTCCTAGCTTAAACTATACTTAACCTAAGTAATTACAAGTACATTGTCATTCCTGTCCAAGCCTAGAAGAGGTGACCCTCACAAGATTATAACTTCAATGAGCCAGCAGATGCTATCTGAAATCTTTCTTACTTTTCAAATGCATGTAAAGACTCCCTGATAGGCTGGACTGCAAAGTCCTAACACAAGGGTCTTTACTTCTTAGTTCTTGCCCGTAGCACCAACCCCAGCACAGAAGCTATATGACTGATGCCAGGAAGTTCTTCGGGGGGCCTTAGACCAACTCACCTCTCTCTTCTCCCTTGTATTTCTCAAGAATAACTACAGAATATGCAGGGAAGACAACATCTTGAGGTAGGGGTGTGCTGGCCAGAACACAGTTAAGTTTCTGAGTTAAGTTTCCTCCTCCCCACATCTATGGTTGGTCTGGTATAAGTGAGCAGGCCCAGCCAAGATCCTGTCTGCTCTGAGGCAGAATTCCTGAACCGTGTGGGACCAACTCACCCTGAGTACCAAGTTTCTCTTGTGCATTGCTGCCAAATCCTAAGTGATGAATTCATGTCAAGGAATTTCTGTGTTGGTGCTCTGATTATATTCAGACAAGTTGGTAAAAAAGGCAAAATGAGTCTGCTTTGCACTTGGCACATGATGAATATTTCTGGTGAGACCAGATTCACTATTCTCTTCTAAAGAATAACAACTAGAGAGACGCTGGACAAAGGCCAATTCTGAGTCAGGTATATCAAGAGGGGCTAGTCGAAATCCTGTGCAGAGACAAAGGATCAGTCAGCACCAGGATTTGGCAGGAACACTTGGATTCACATAACAACAGGATATGGCACCTTAGAGTCTTTGGATGAATCCTGGGCTGCCACAGGGTATGTTGTAGTAGCAAAGGGAAGAAAAAAACACACAAAATCAAACTCATCATAGAAGATTAACTTCCCAACATCTGAATTATTGTTCTGTTGTGGGAGCTCAACAGCAGGAAAGTTCCTGCCTTGTCATGTGCAGAGGGTGTGAGAACATCTGAAGTATAATCTTTGCATAGAAATCTGAAGGACAGAGTTCTGAACAACTCCACAAGGCATAGTTACCCTGAGCCCTTGTCACTGTCCTTACAAGTCAGGGCAGGACAGTGATCAGAGCTTCCACATGAAACAGTCTCCCAGGGATTAATCCCTGTCCTTCCTCCACCAAGCATTTTTACCTGCTGCCTAACTATAGCCCCAATGAGGGTCTATTTCCAGGGTCCCTCTCCCATCCTGTGCTGACTCAGCCATGATCTTCATCTATCCCTTTAGTACAGTCAATCTCACCTGCACCCCGGGTTGTGGCTGCAGTGGTCACAGTGTAGACTGTCACCAGCAGAACCCTGGGAAGGGCCCTCAGTAAATGATAGGAGCGAGCAGTAATGGTATGTGATCTAAGGACAGTGCAATCCCCAGGTGCTTCTCAGGTTTCTCTGTCCTAGACCAGCACCTATCCAGCCACAGCATCCAGAAAGAGAGTAATGCTGACCACAATTTTGAGGCAGTCCTTGGCAGTGAATTCAGTTCCATGTAAACAATGGTGACATAGGTAGAGGATAGTAATATCAGAAACTCTAGCTGATCTGCCATATTCAAGATGAAATATCATATATTTCATCCTTCTATTGTGCATCATTTTCAACCTTCTGCAGGCCACTCTTCTCTAGTTGGGGCATCCTAAGCCTGGAGCTCTGAAGCCTGCCACCATAAATGTGCTGCTCTTGTTTTTCTGGAGCACTGCATGGAATGTGTCACCTTTTAGAGATGCTTATCTGTGGAGCTTTGAGATGTTGTGCTCGTGGTCAAGGGCAGAAACTTCTCTCCATTCACTTCTGTCATTTGCCTTTGACTGAGGATTGCAGGTGTTGAAAAAATGGTGACTACCTGGACAATCCTACCTGTGGAAGGATTGTCTTTGCTCCTCAGCCTGAAGGTGATGAGAGAAATTGAATGAATTTGGGGGCATTACTGTTTTTTATTCCAGTGACAAAAGATCTGAAATGCAGCAGATTTCAAACTAAGACTTAAACACTTATAAAATGAAATCACAGAAATTTTAATTCTGGATGGTACAGTATTATTTTTCCTGAGAAATATAATGTCAATGACAGAATACAAATTAAAATTTGTAAGTAAAAATCATAGATCTTATAGATCATGCAATTATTCAGAGTCATAGCTATTGTTTTCACTTCTGCAGGTGTTTATTCCCTACAGGAATTATCTAAATAACTTGTTCATAACAGCCAAGGATCACTGTTTTTTTTATTTGCTTATTGATTCATTGAGCACAAATGGAGTACAGCTACTGTTTCTCTTGTTGTACACAAAGTAGAATCACAACATCTGTGCATTCATACATGTACACAGGGCAATGATGTCTATCACACATTCTGTTAATATTCTTACCCCCCCACCCCGACCCCACCCCTCCCTTCCCACTATGCTATCTATCCTTCCTCCATTCTTGCCACCCTCCCCCACCCCCCACATTATGCATCATCATTCATTTATCAGAGAGACCATTTGGCCTTTGGATTTTTGGGATTGGCTGATCTCACTTAGCATAACAGTCTCCAACCTCATCCATTTACCTACAAATGCCATAATTTTATTCTTGTTTATGGCTGAAACTGTGGTATATATACACAATGGAACATTGAGAATATTTTTGAGAGTGTAACCTTAAAAAACACAGAAATTTGTATATTCTGAGTATTCGGGACTCAGGGAATGCTAAGCAAAACTAGCCAGGAGGAAAGGATATATGTAGATCAGGCCAAAGGCACCTGGATCTCTGGGTTTCACATACTGAATTCTTCCTTTTTATCATCCCCAGATCATCCAGATGCATCATATGTGGATAGCACATTTTGCTTCTGGAAACAAATGGATTCTTAAGAAAATGAGTTGTTTTTGTTAAACGCAACTCTGCTTTAGTAGCAGGAGTACCACAGAAAGCCTCAGCAGTAGGTGTTGCTCACAGCAGGACTGGGAGGAATAGGCAGACATGAAAAGTGAAGAGTGAATTTATATCTCACCTCCCCATGAGCAAGAAGAGCTCTTTGTGACATGAAGGTCATATCCAGGTATGTGTCACTGATTATTAGCTTTGTCCTTAGGGTAGACCCCACAGGTGGCAAAGGAGACCTTGTTGGCAAACCCAGAGATGGAGAATCAGGCTGGGACACCTGAAAATTGATCATTGCCATACTATGTCCCAAACAGAGGATGTTCCTTGGAGCCCTTAAAAAACTCACTTAGTTTTCTAGTTGTTGTGGTAACCCCCACTAACTCTGCTTCTCCTTGTCCAGAAGTTCACTTTGACATCTGGCTTTTGTCAAGCCTTTTATGTGAGAGTTAATTGAAGCAATAATTAGAAATTTTCTGCTCCCTTATATTCCTCCCTTATATTCCTATCATCTTACTTCCTGAAAAACTCAGAGTGAAAGAGGAATGAAGGACACAGTGCTTGCTGGATCAGGAAGACCAACAATAGGAATTCCTATAGTCCTGAATAATGTCAGCTATAGGAAAGTCACATATTTGGAACCTACTTCACTCAACATCCTGGGAGCAGCCTAAACATTTTCTCAGCAATGGTGGAGCCTACCATTCATTTTTCATGTTGCACAAGGAGATTTGCTGTCCTCAGCTCCCAAATTCTTCCTTGCCTAACCCCTTTTTGCCACCACATTTAAAGCTACAGGAACCCAAAAGTGAGCTAAGCCAGCTGAGCTCTGAGCTTGGAATTCCTCCTGGGTACTCTCATCCCATTATGACTGCAGACAATGAAAGGGTCTGATTTTCAGAACTTTTCTCTCAGATTGTGAGTCTCTTGATTCTAATCACCCCTGAAATTCCACAAAATTGATCAAAATTTTTCACATGAACTCAACGTACTACTTCACTGACTGAAAATTCTAATCTACCACACTTTTGGTCTCTTCTCTGGTCTTAACAGTGATCCTTGGGAGCTCCGGTCTTCCCGGCCACTGCACAGCATCTCCTGGGTGCTCTGGTCGGGAGGGGCTGGAGTCTCCAGCTCCGGTGTTGAGTTTGGACCCTTTGGCACCATTTTGCAGCTTCCCAAGCAGAGAGCGACCATCGGGGACTTCCTAAGCCAACAGAGCCAAGCTCCGGTCTTCGCCGCCACTTCGCGGTGTCTCCTGGGCAGTCTGGCTTGGAGGGGCTGGAGTCTCTGGCTCCGGCGGCTTCCTCTGACAGAAGCATTGATCATTCCCAAACTGGAGGAAGTGGAACAGCAGCTCTCTTGGGTCACCACTTGATCAAACACCTCTCAAACATCAGAGGGGAAGATACATGAGCAACATGAGAAAACACGGGAAGAAAGTGTCCCAAACAAACCTAGATGATATATCAAGAGAACCCAAAGACAGATGGTAGAAGGAATGACAGAAAGGGAGTTTAGAATGTTCATAATTAAAATGATCCAAGAAGAGAATGATGTGACGAGAGAGCAGATTCAGGCTATGAACAATCAGCTAATAGAGCAATTGCAGGAAGCAAAAAATCATTTCAATAAAGAGATAGAAGTTCTGAGAAAAAAACAAACAGAAATCCTTGAAGGAAACAAGGAAATGAAGGAAACAATAAGCCAAGTTAAAAACTCAATAGAAAGCATAATTAACAGAATAGATCACTTGGAAGATAGAACCTCAGACAATGAAGACAAAATATTTAATCATGAAAACAAAGTCGAACAAATGGAGAAGATGGTTAGGAATCATGAACGAAACCTCCAAGAAATATGGGACATCATGAAAAGACCAAATTTAAGAGTTACTGGGATTGAGTAAGGCACAGAGATAAAAACCAAGGGTCTGAATAATCTGTTCAATGAAATAATATCAGAAAATGTCCAAATATGACGAATGAGATGGAAAATCAATAACAAGAGGCTTACAGGACACCAAACACACAGAATTACAACAGATCCACACCAAGGCACATTATAATGAAAATACCTAACATACAAAACAATGATAGAATTTTAAAGGCAGCGAGAGAAAAACATCAGATTACCTAGAGTGGAAAACCAATACGGATATCAGCAGATTGCTCAGCCCAGACCCCAAAATCAAAAAGGGCCTGGAACAACATATTTCAAGCTCTGAAAGAAAATGGATGCCAACCAAGAATCTTATACCCAGCAAAACTTACCTTCAGATATGATGATGAAATAAAATCCTTTCATGATAAACAAAAACTTAAAGAATTCACAAAGAGAAAGCCTGCCCTAGAGAACATACTCAACAAAATATTCGAGAAGGAAGAAATGAAAAACAACAATCGCAGCCAACATGGGGAGGAATTACCCTAAAGAAAGAGTCAAACAAAGGAGAAATGAAGTTAAGCTAAAAACCCCAAAAGAGCTAAAATGGCAGGAAATACAAGTCATATCTCAATAATAACCCTGAATGTAAATGGCCTAAACTCATCAATCAAAAGACATAGACTGGCAGATTGGATTAAAAAGAAAGACCCAACAATATGCTGCCTTCAAGAGACTCATCTCATAGAAAAACATGCCCACAGACTAAAGGTGAAAGGTTGGGGAAAAACATACCATGCATATGGACTGAGTAAAAAAGCAGGAGTTTCCATCCTCATTTCATATAAAGCAGACTTCAAGCCAAAGTTATTCAGAAGGGATAAAGAAGGACATTTCATAATGCTTAAAGGAAGCATAAATCAGCAGGACATAACAATCATAAATATTTATGCACCAAACAACGGTGCATACATGTAGGTCAATCAGACCCTTCTCAATTTTAGGAACCAAATAGACCAAAACATAATAATACTGGGGGAATTTAACACTCCTCTCTCACCATTGGACAGATCTTCCAAACAAAAATTGAACAAAGAAACCATTGGACTCAATGACACAATTGCTAATTTGGACTTAACAGACATATATAGAATATTCCATCCATCAAAAAGTGAATACACTTTCCTCTCAGCAGCTCATGGTTCCTTCTCTAAAATAGACCATATGTTATGCCACAAATCTACTCTTAGCAAATACAAAAACATAGAGATACTACCTTGTATACTATCAGATCATAATGGAATGAAATTAGATATCAATGAAAAAGTTAAAAACAGAAATTACTCCAAGAACTGGAGATTAAATAATATGCTATTGAATGATGCATGGATAACAGAAGACATTAAGGG
The DNA here is from genome assembly GCA_020662805.1 of Glaucomys volans. Classification (NCBI taxonomy): domain Eukaryota; kingdom Metazoa; phylum Chordata; class Mammalia; order Rodentia; family Sciuridae; genus Glaucomys; species Glaucomys volans. The sequence continues at coordinate 120,297 of JAJEJO010053555.1, forward strand.
GGAAAATAAAAGATTCTTAAAGGTCAACGAGAGCAAAGATACAACATATCAAATTCTCTTGGACACTATGAAAGCAGTGCTAAGAGGAAAATTCATTGCATGGAGTGATCTTAATAAAAGAATGAAAGCTCAACAAATTAATGATCTCACACTACAGCTCAAAGACCTAGAAAAAGAGGAACAGATCATCGCCCAAAGTAGCAGAAGACAGGAAATAATCAAAATTAGAGCTGAAATCAATGAAATTGAAACAAAAGAAACAATTCAAAAATTGACAAAACTAAAAGGTGATTCTTTGAAAAAATAAACAAAATTGATAAACCCTTAGTCACGCTAACAAAGAGAGGGAGAGAGAAACTCCAAATTACTAAAATTCATGATGGAAATGGAAATATTAAAACAGACACAATTGAAATACAAAACATAATAAGAAGCTACTTTGAAAATTTATACTCCACCAAAATAGAAAACCTGGAAGACATCAACAGGTTCCTAGAGGCATATGAGCCACCCAAACTGAATCTGGAGGACATACACAACTTAAATAGATCAATTTCAAGCAATGAAATAGAAGAAGTCATCAAAAGCCTACCAACCAAGAAAAGTCCAGGACCAGATGGATTCACAGCCGAGTTCTACAAGACCTTCAAAGAGGAGTTCTTTCCAATACTCGTCAAAGTTTTTCATGAAATAGAGGAGGAGGGAACCTTTCCAAACTCATTCTATGAAGCTAATATCACCCTGATACCAAAACCAGAGAAGGACACATCAAGGATAGAAATTTCAGACCCATAACTCTAATGAACATAGATGCAAAATGTCTTAACAAAATTTTAGCAAATCACATACAAAAGCATATTAAAAAGATAGTGCACCATGATCAAGTGGGTTTCATCCCGGGGATGCAAGGTTGGTTCAACATCCAGTAATCAATACATGTAATTCACCACATCAACAGACTTAAAGTCAAGAACCACATGATTATTTCAATAGATGCAGAGAAAGCATTTGATAAAATACAGCACCGATTCATGCTCAAAACACTAGAAAAAATAGGGATAATGGGGACATTCCTTAACACAGTAAAGTCTATCTATGCTAAGCCCACAGCTAACATCATTCTAAATGGAGAAAAATTGAAAGCATTCCCCCTGAGAACTGGAACAAGGCAGGGATGCCCTCTTTCACCACTACTATTCAACATTGTTCTTGAAATTCTGGCCAGAACAATTAGACAGAACAAAGAAATTAGAGGAATACGAATAGGAAAAGAAGAGCTCAAACTATCCCTATTTGCTGATGACATGATTCTCTATTTAGAAGACCCCAAGAATTCCACCAGAAAACTTCTGGAACTCATAAATGAATTCAGTAAAGTAGCAGGATATAAAATTAATGCTCATAAATCCAATGCATTTTTATTCATAAGTTATGCATCCTTTGAGAGAGAAATTAGGAAAACTACCACATTCACAATAACCTCAAATAAAATAAAATACTTGGGAATCAGTCTAACAAAAGATGTGAAAGACCTCTACAATGAGAACTACAGAACACTAAAGAAAGAAGTTAAAGAGAATCTGAGAAGATGGAAAGATCTCCCATGTTCTTGGATAGGCAGAATTAATATTGTCAAAATGGCCATAATTCCAAAAGTGCTATGCAAATTCAATGCAATTTCAATTAAAATCCCAATGACGGACCTTATAGAAATAGAGCAAACAATCATGAAATTCATTTGGAGGAATAAGAGACCCAGAATTGCTAAAGCAATCCTTAGCAAGAAGATCAAAGCAGGGGGTAACACAATACCAGATCTTCAACTATACTACAGAGCAACAGTAATGAAAATAGCTTGGTATTGGCACCAAAATAGACAGGTAGATCAATGGTACAGAATAGAGGACACAGAGACAAACCCACATAAATACAGGTATCTCATACTTGACAAAGGAGCCAAAAACATACAGTGGAGAAAAGACAGCCTCTTCAACAAATGGTGCTGTGAAAACTGGAAATCCATATGCATCAAAATGAAACTAAACCCATATTTCTCACCCTGTTCAAAACTCAACTCAAAGTGGATCAAGGACTGAGAAATTATACCAGAGACTCTGCACCTAATAGAAGAGAAAATAGGTTCAAATCTTCATCAGGTTTGCCTAGGACCAGATTTCCTTAATATGACTCCCAAAGCGCAAGAAATAAAAGCAGGAATCAATGATTGGGATAGAGTCAAACTAAAAAGCTTTTTCTCAGCAAAGGAAACAATCAGCAATGTGAAGAGAGAGCCTTCAGAGTGGGAGAAAATCTTTGCTACACACACTTCAGATAGAGTACTAATCTCCAGAATCTACCAAGTACTCAAAAACCTTTACACCAAGAACACTAATAACCCAATCAATAAATTGTCCAAGGAAATGAACAGACACTTTACAGAGGAAGATCTACAAGCAATCAACAGATTTATGAAAAAATGTTCAACATCCCTTGTTATAAGAGAAATGCAAATCAAAACCACCTTAAGATTTCATCTTACCCCAATTAGAATGTCTTTTATTAAGAACACAGGCAACAACAGGTGTTGGCGAGGGTGTGGGGAAAAGGGTACACTCATACATTGCTGGTGGGAGTGCAAGATGATGCAGCCACTCTGGAGAGCAGTGTGGAGATTCCTTAGAAAACTTGGAATGGATCCACCATTTGACCCCGCTATCCCACTCCTTGGCCTATTCCCAAAGGACTTAAAATAAGATTACTACAGTGATGCAGTCACATCAATGTTCATAGCTGCTCAATCCACAATAGCTAGATTGTGGAACCTACTTAGATGCCCTTCAATAGATGAATGGCTAAAGAAATTGTGGTATATATACACAATGGAATATTACTCAGCCATAAAGAAGAATAAAATTATGGCATTTGTAGGTAAATGGATGAGGTTGGAGACTGTTATGCTAAGTGAGATCAGCCAATCCCAAAAATCCAAAGGCCGAATGGTCTCTCTGATAAATGAATGATGATGCATAATGCGGGGGGGAAGGGGGCCAAGAATGGAGGAAGGATAGATAGCATAGAGGGAAGGGAGGGGTGGGATTGGTGTGGGGGGGTAAGAATATTAACAGAATGTGTGACAGACATCATTGCCCTGTGTACATGTATGAATGCACAGATGGTGTGACTCTACTTTGTGTACAACCAGAGAAACAATAGCTGTACTCCATTTGTGCTCAATGAATCAATAAGCAAATTAAAAAAAAAGAAGCAACTGATAAAAACTGAAAATATATATATATATTCTTAATGTTTAGATAAATGAGAAAGCTTCCTTGTGGAGGAGATGGTTCTCCAAACCATCACATGCTTAGTTTCTCCTGTTTCATCTCAGTGTTTTGATATGAGGTGTCTCCCAAAAGCTCATGTGAAACAGTGTTCAGAGGTGGAATGGTTAGATTATGAAATCTAGTCAGCAAATTAATCCATGTGATAGATTAATAACTTAAATGAGGGGAAGGAGAAGGGGGAAGGAATAATAGCAGAGTGAAACAGGCATTACCTCATGTGCATGTATGAGTGCATGACCAATGTGATCCTGCAATATGTATAATAAGAACAATGAGATATTACACTCCATTTATGTGATTTAGCAAAATGTATAAATGCATTCTAGTGTCATGTACTACTAATTATGTCAAATAAAATTTAAAAAAAGATGAATGCACATTTATTAAATATGTCAGAGTGAGGTTCACAATAACAAAATGTACTGCCAGGGTAACTGTGAAAAATAAATTAAAACCCAGAATGAGAAACAAGTGAGGAGAACATATTTTGCTAACATTATAAAGACACCTTTTTTATTTTTTAATTCTATTTGTTCTAGTTAGTTGTACAGGACAGTAGAATACATTTATATATTTCAATATATCATACATAAATGGAGTATAAGCTCTCATTTTTCTGATTACACATGTTGCAGCATCACATCAGTCATGCAGTCACACATTTACATGAGGTGATAATGTCTGCTTCACTCTACTATCATACCCCCATACCCCTCCCCTTCCCTTAATTCCCTCTACCTAATACAAAGTAACTCTATTCTTCCCTATCCCCCAGCCCTTAATGTGAATTAGCATGCATGTATCAGAGAAAATACTTGGTCTTTTGTTTTTGGGTTTGGCTTATTTCATGTAGCATGATATTCTCTAACTCCATCCATTTACCAGAAAGTGTCAGAATTTTGTTCTCTTTATGGCTGAATAATATTCCATTACATATATATACCACATTTTCTTTATCCATTCATCTGTTGAAGGGCATCTAGGTTGGTTCCATAGTTTAGCTATTGTGCATTGAGCTGCTGTAAACACTGATGTAACTGCATCATTGTAGTATGTTGATTTTAAGTTCTTTGGGTATAAACCAAGGAGTGGAATAACTGGGTCAAATTGTGGTTCCATCCCAAGTTTTCTGAGGAATCTCCATATTGCTTTCCATAATGGTTTTACCAAGTTGCACTCCTACTAAGATTGAATGAGTTTAGCTTTTCCCCCACATCCTCACCAATACTTATGGTTACTTGTATTCTTGATAATTGCCATTCAGATTGGAGTGAGATGAAATCTCAGAGTAGTTTTGATTTTCACTTCTCTAATTGCTAGAGATGTTGAACATGTTTTTGTATATTTGTTGATCAATTGTATATCTTCTTCTGTGAAGTTCCTTAGCCCATTCATTGATTGGGTTATTTGTTTGGTGTCAAGTGTTTTGAGATCTTTATATGTCCTAGAGATTAATGCTTTACCTGAGATGCATGTGCTAAAGATTTTCTCCCAATTGGTAGGCTCTCTCTTCACACTATTGTTTCCTTTGCTCAGAAGAAGCTTCTTAGTTTGAGTCCAGCCCAATTATTGATTCTTGATTTAACTTCTTGAGCTTTAGGGGTCTTGTTAAGAAAGTCAGATCCTCGGCCAACATGGTGAACATTTGGGTCTACTTTCTCTTGTAGTAGTCACAGGGTCTCTTTTCTAGTGCCTAAGTCTTTGATCCATGGTGAGTTGAGTTTTGTGTAGTGTGAGAGATAAGGCTTTAATTTCATTTTGTTACATGTGGCTTTCCATTTTTCCCAGCATACTTGCTGATTAAGCTATCTTTTCATCAGTGAATGATTTTGGCCCATTTGTCCAGTATGAGATACCTGTATTTTTGTTGGTTTGTCTCTGTGTCTTCTATTCTGTACCATTGGTGTATGTGTCTGTTTGAGTGCCAGTAACAACTCTTTTTATTACCTATAACTCTGTACTATAGTTTGAGGTCTGGTACTGTGATGCCACTTTCCTGATATTATTTCTAATGTTCTAAAAAAGACATACATCAAATTATGGGGCCTGTACCATAGGGGCTGGAGGATTCTAACAAAACCTTCAAAACAAGAAGAAATTAAAGACTTAATGTAACCAGTGGAGAAATAGTCTCCAGGTTTTTTTTAATTTATTTAATTTTGATTCATTGAACACAAATGGAGTACAGCTATTGTTTCTCTGGTTGTACACAAAGTAGAATCACACCATCTGTGCATTCATACATGTACACAGGACAATGACATCTGTCACATAATTCTATTATTATTCTTACCCCGCCACCCTGACCCCACCCCTCACTTCCCTCTATGCTATCTATCGTTTCTCCATTCTTGCCATCCTTCCACTTCACATTATGCATCATCATTCACTTATCAGAGAGACCATTTGGCCTTTGGATTTTGGGTATTGGCTAATCTCACTTAGCATAACAGTCTCCAACATCATCCATTTACCTGCAAATGCCATAATTTTATTCTTCTTTATGGCTGAATAATATTCCATTGTGTATATATACCACAGTTTCTTTATCCATTCATCTATTGAAGGGCATCTAGGTTGATTCCACAATCTAGCTATTCCGAACTGAGCAGCTATGAACATTGATGTGGCTGCATCACTGTAGTAATCTGATTTTAAGTCCTTTGGTTATAGGCCAAGGAGTGGGATACCAGGGTCAAATGGTGGATCCATTCCAAGTTTTCTAAGGAATCTCCACACTACTTTCCAGAGTGGCTGCACCAACTTGCATTCCCACCAGCAATGTGTGAGTGTACCCTTTTCCCCACATCCTCACCAACACCTGTTGTTGCCTGTGTTCTTAATAAAAGACATTCTAATTGGGCTAAGACGAAATCTCAAGGTGGTTTTGATTTGCATTTCTCTTATAACAAGGGATGTTGAACATTTTTCATCAATCTGTTGATTGCTTGCAGATCTTCCTCTGTAAAGTGTCTGTTCATTTCCTTGGTCCATTTATTGATTGGATTATTAGTGTTCTTGGTGTAAAGATTTTTGAGTACTTGGTAGATTCTGGAGATTAGTGCTCTATCTGAAGTGTGTGTGGCAAAGATTTTCTCCCACTCTGAAGGCTCTCTCTTCACATTGCTGATTGTTTCCTCTGCTGAGAAAAAGCTTTTTAGTTTGACTCTATCCCAATCATTGATTCCTGTTTTGATTTCTTGAACTTTGGGAGTCGTGTTAAGGAAATCTGGTCCTAGGCCAACATGATGAAGATTTGGACCTATTTTCTGTTCTGTTAGGTGCAGAGTCTCTGGTCTAATTCCTCAGTCCTTGATCCATTTTGAGTTGAGTTTTGTACAGGGTGAGAGATATGGGTTTAGTTTCATTTTGCTGCATATGGATTTCCAGTTTTCCCAGCACCATTTCTTGAAGAGGCTGTCCTTTCTCCATTGTATGTTTTTGGCTCCTTTGTCAAGTATGAGATACTTGTATTTATGTGGGTTTGTCTCTGGGTCCTCTATTCTGTACCATTGATCTACCGGTCTATTTTGGTGCCAATACCATGCTGTTTTTGCTATTATTGCTCTATAGTATATTTGAAGGTCTGGTATTGTGATACACCTGCTTTGCTCTTCTTCCTAAGAATTGTTTTAGCTATTCTGGGTTTCTTATTCCTCCAAGTGAATTTCATAATTGCTTGCTCCGTTTCTATGAGGCCCGTTATTGGGATTTTAATTGGAATTTTATTGAATTTGTATAGTGCTCTTGGTAGTATGGCCATTTTGACTATATTTATTCTGCCGATCCAAGAACATGGGAGATTTTTCCATCTTCTCAGACTTTCTTTAATTTCTTTCTTTAGTGTTCTGTAGTTCTCATTGCAGAGGTCTTTCACCTCTTTGTTAGATTGATTCCCAAGTATTTTATTTTTCTTGAGGTTACTGTGAATGGTATAATTTTCTTAGTTTCTCTCTCAGTGGGTGCATCACTTATGACTAAAAGTGCATTAGATTTATTAGCATTAATTTTATATCCTGCTACTTTACTGAATTTATTTATGAGTTCCAGAAGTTTTCTGATGGAATTTTTCAGGTCTTCTAAATAGAGAATCATGTCATTAGCAAATAGGGATAGTTTGAGCTCTTCTTTTCTTATTCGTATTCCTCTAATTTCTTTTTCTTTTTTTTTTTTTTTTTTTTTTTGGTACTGAGGATTGAACCCAGGGGAACTCCACCACTGAACCACATCCACAGCCCTATTTTTTGTATTTTATATTTAGATACAGGGGTTCACTGAGTTGCTTAGCATTTCGCTAAGTTGCTGAGGTTGGCTTTGAACTCACTATCCTCCTGCCTCAGTCTCCCAAGTGCTGGGATTAGAGACGTGTGCAACCACACTTGGCTCCTCTAATTTCTTTGGTCTGTCTAATCCTCTGGTTAGAGTTTCAAGGACAATGTTGAACAGAAGTGGAGAAAGAGGACATCCCTGCCTTGTTCCCGTTCTCAAGGGGAATGCTTTCAATTTTTCTCCATTAAGAATGATGTTACCTGTGGGCTTAGCAAAGATAGCCTTTACAATGTTAAGGAACGTTACTTTTTCTAGCGTTTTGAGCATGAAGGGGTAGTGTATTTTATCAAATGCTTTCTCTGCATCTATTGAAACAACCATGTGGCTCTTAACTTTAAGTCTGTTGATGTGATGAATTATATTTATTGATTTCCCAATGTTGAATCAACCTTGCATCCCCAGGATGAAACCCACTTGATCATGGTGCACTATATTTTTAATATGTTTAATATGCTTTAGTATGTAATTGGCTAAAATTTTGGTAAGAATTTTTGCATCTATGTTCATTAGGGATATTGGTCTGAAATTTACTTTCCTCAATGTGTCCTTCTCTGGTTTTGGTTTCAGGGTGATATTAGCTTCCTACAATGAGTTTGGAAGGGTTCCCTCCTTCTCTATTTTAAGAAATACTTTGAGGAGTATTGGAATGAGCTCTTCGTTGAAGGTCTTATAGAACTCGGTGTGAATCCATGTAGTCCTGGACTTTTATTTGTGGGTAGACTTTTGATTACTTCTTCTATTTCCTTGCATGAAATTGATCTAGGTAAGTTGTGCATGTCCTCCAGATTCAGTTTGGGTGCCTCATATGTCTCTATGAATCTGTTGATGACTTCCAGGTTTTCTATTTTGTTGGAGTATAAATTTTCAAAATAGTTTCAAATTATGTTTTGTATTTCAATTGTGTCTATTGTAGTATTTCCATTTCCATCACGAATTTTAGTAATTTGGATTTTCTCTCTCCTTCTCTTTGTTAGTGTGGCTAAGGGTTTATCAATTTTGTTTATTTTTTCAAAGAACCAACTTTTTGTTTTGTCAATTTTTTGAATTGTTCTTTTGTTTCAATTTCATTGATTTCAGCTCTGATTTTAATTATTTCCTCTCTTCTACTACTTTTGGTGATGATCTGTTCCTCTTTTTCTAGGACTTTGAGCTGTAATGTGAGGTCATTTATTTGTTGATTTTTATTCTTTTATTGAATGCACTCCATGCAATGAATTTTCCTCTTAGCACTGCTTTCATATTATCCCAGAGATTTTGATATGTTGTATCTTTGTTCTTGTTGGCCTCTAAGAATTTTTTTATTTCCCCCCTAATGTCTTCTGTTACCCATGCATCATTCAATAGCATATTATTTAATCTCTAGGTATTGGAGTAGTTTCTTTTTTTTTTTTTACTTTATTATTGATGTCTAATTTTATTCCATTATGATCTGATAGAATACAAGGTAGTATCTCTAACTTTTTGTATTTGCTAAGAGTAGCTTTGTGGCATAATATATGGTCTATTTTAGAGAAGGATCCATGAGCTGCTGAGAAGAAAGTGTATTCGCTTTTTTTTTTTTTTCTTTTTTATTGAACACAAATGGAGTACAGCTATTGTTTCACTGGTTGTACACAAAGTAGAGTCACACCATCTGTGCGTTCATGCATGTACACAGGGCAATGATATATGTATTCGCTTTTTGATGGATGGAATATTCTATATAAGTCTGTTAAGTCTAAATTAGTGATTGTGTCATTGAGTTCTATGGGTTCTTTGTTCAATTTTTGCTTGGAAGATCTGTCCAACGGTGAGAGAGGAGTGTTAAAGTCTCCCAGTATTATTGTGTTTTGGTCTATTTGATTCCTGAAATTGAGAAGGATCTGATTGACATAAATGGATGCGCCATTGTTTGTTGCATAAATATTTATGATTGTTATGACTTGACTTATGCTTCTCTTAAGTAGTATGAAATGTCCTTCTTTATCCCTTCTGACTAACTTTGGCTTGATGTCTGCTTTTCCTGAAATGAGGATGGAAACTCCTGCATTTTTGCTAAGTCCATGTGCATGGTATGTTTTATCCAAATGTTTCATCTTTAGTCTGTGGGCATGTTTTTCTATGAGATGTGTCCCTTGAAGGCAGCATATTGTTGGGTCTTTCTTTTTAATCCAATCTGCTGGTCTATATATTTTGATTGATGAGTTTAGGCCATTTATCTTTAGGGTTACTATTGAGATATGGCTTGAATTCCCAGTCATTTTGACTTATTTTGGGATTTTAATCTTACTTGGTTTTTCCTTTAATTGGCTGTTCCTGTAGGGTAATTCCTCCCTTTGCTGACTTACATTGTTGTTTCTCATATCTTCCTCTTGGAATATTTTGCTGAGGATTTTCTGTAGGGCAGGCTTTCTATTTGTGAATTCTTTTAGTTCATATTTATCATGGAAGGATTTTATTTCATCTTCAAATCTGAAGGTAAGTTTTGGTGGGTATAAGATTCTTGATTGGCATCCATTTTCTTTCAATGCTTGGAATATGTTGTTCCAGGCCCTTCTTGCTTTTAGGGTCCAGACTGGGAAATCTGCTGATATTTGTATTGGTTTCCCCCATATGTATTCTGTTGTTTTTCTCTTGCAGCCTTTAAAATTCTATCTTTGTTTTGTATGTTACAAAATTTCATATAATGCGCCTGGGTGTGGATCTGTTGCGATTTTGTGCATTTGTTGTCCTATAAGCTCCTTGAATTTGATTTTCCATTTCATTCATCAGATTTGGGAATTTTTCTGATATTATTTCATTAACAGATTATTCATTCCCCTGGTTTGTGTCTCTGTGCCTTCCTCAGTCCCAATGACACTTAAATTTGGTCTTTTCATGATGTCCCATAACTCTTGGAGGTTCTATTCATGATTTCTTACCATCTTCTCTGTTGGTTGAGTTTGTTTTCAAGATCAAATATTTTGTCTTTGTTGTCTGAGGTTCTGTCTTCCAAGTTATTTAGCCTGTTGGTTAAGCTTTCTATTGAGTTTTTAATTTGGTTTATTGTAACCTTCATTTCAAGGATTTTTTTTTTCAGAATCTCTATGTCTTTTTTGAAATGATCTTTTGCTTCCTGCAGTTGTTCTTTTAGCATTGCCTGCATTTGCTCTCTTGGCCCCTCATTTGCTTCTTGAATCATTTTAATCATGCACAACTCCCTTTCTGACAATGCTTCTTCCATGTTGTCATTGGGTTCTTTCAGTATAGTATCTGGGTTTGTTTGGGATGATTTCTTCCCTTGTTTTCTCATGATGCTAGTGTATCTTCCCCTCTAATAGTGTGAATCCTAGGTATTGCAGCTTCCCCTTAAAGATTTATAGGGTTCCTGCATATTTTCAATACCTCCCCTTGAATTGTGAGGTCAATATTGGCAGCACGCCATATAAAGAATATGTGTCCTTCATCTAAATAGGCCCTATTAAGGTATTAACAGTGTTGTCTTAATAAACAGAGATGAGTTCAAATTATTATCTACAGCATAACCAGTAAGTTTGCAATAAGGACTGCAAATCCTAATGTTGGACAGGGAGAATGAGGAGGGGTATAGGACAAAACACTAATGAGATAAGAAGTGAGTCTATTGATATACTATGTCATATGAATAGTGGAAGTGGAATTGAAAGAAATAGGTTGTTAGTGTGAGGAAAAAGAGATTCTCCAAGGAAACGAATATATAAGAGGGAGATAGAGTGATAAGCATAATAATAAAAAAAAGGTAGGAATACAGTGGGTATATTAGGAATAATCATAGTATTACAATTAATTTAAAAAATGTTCTGTGATAAAAATATACTGTACAGTTCAAACCTCTTATTTTTCAATGGCCTGATGTTTGAGAGGTGCTTGATCAAGCGGTGACCCAAGAAGGGTGGTGTCCCACTACCTCCTGGTTGGGAATGATCAATGCTTCTGGGCAGAGGCGGCCTGGTGTTGATAGATGATCAGATGCAGCACAGGTGATAGACACCAGGCCAGGGTATGGGCCTGGGCACTAGACCAAGTTGGGGTGGGGGCGCAGATCTCTGCTCAGTGATGGAGACACTGGGCTTGATACCCAGGCAGGCATGGGGGCTCAGGCAGTGGCAGGTGGTCACTCTCTCCCAAGGATGTTTTAAAATGGCACCGAGGGGCCTAAGATCCCCGCTGGGGCTGGGAACACCAGCCACCCACAGGCTGGAGATCTCTACAGGAGCCACCACAAAATCTATTCTCCAGTTTTAACTGAGGGATGTTTGGGGGGAATTTTAATCCTTGAACTTGGGTTTTTATGATCCTATATTGATGACACCTGGATTCCAGTTAGAGCAAACTCAAAGGCCAGGTTATACTGACATATCTGATCCTACTGCACAATGCACCATGTGTTTAGCAGACTAGAGATCCATACAGACCAGGAACAACTAATATCTGGCCCAAACCATTGGGAAGAAACCTCTTCATTTCAACCATTGGAGATGCAGGTTCTTTGAGTACAAACTAAAAGATACTGAGGGTCATATTTTCTCTGTCCTTTTCTGTTGGCATTAGACACAATTGGTGGGTCATCCCATTTTTCCCCATTCTCAGTATCCTATTTCAAACTGTGATGTGTCCACCAGTCATGTGTCTAGGTTTCTAAAGTGTCTAAGTACATATCTGAGTCATGTGGCATTATAAAGTGTCCTACCAAAAATGCAAGAAAGTATTCCAAATACTTAAAACAGTGTACATAACCAAACTTTTTTATAATACTAGAAAAATAATGACAATCAACCATCCATTAGAAACAGTATTATATATGAAAAGTATCAGGCAATCTCACCCTTATCATATATTCAAGTATTCTTTTGCATATTAACACATAGAATCCATGTTCTTTTGCTGAAATTCCCTTGAGTCCCAGGGAGGACATGGGTCAAAAATAATACAGTTGACAGGTATCTGGAGGTTATTTAACATTTCAATGGAATATAGATAGAAAGAGTATGTTCATATGTTCATATTCCCCAATAAAAACCTTGGGTTGTCAGTGCTATTTCTTCATACACTGTGTAACTGAATACTGTGGTAATCATTGACACTGTATCCCAGGTAGGGCAGCATACATCAACATGGTCCTTTAGGGATAGAAAGAACAGTCCAAGAACATTGTTACCTAGGTTATGGATAATATCCCAGGAACCACTAGAGGGGCTTCTCTCTGGACTCTGCTACTAGCTATATTGGGCGGGGGCCCTGAGGTCCAGTGTCCCTGGGTTCTTCTGCCAAATCCAGCTTAACAATCCATTCACCACTGTTGGCCAAGGTTTGGGGGGAGAACAATAGGGAGATAATTATTTAATGGATACAGAGTTTCTATTCCATATGAAGGGAGAGTTCTAGAAATGGATGGTGATGGTAATTGCATCACATTGGGATAAATATATAAATATATTTTTAAAAATATTTTTTAGATGTTGATACACCTTAATTTCATTCATTTATTTATATGAGGTGCTGAGAATCAAACCCAGTACCTCACACATGCTAGGCAAGTGCTCCACAACTGAACCCCAACCCCAACCCCAAAATATATTTAATAATAAATAATAAAATAAATATGAATGATAGCATATAAAAGATAAAATGGTAAATTTTTGTGTTATGCTTATTTTACACATTAGTAATTTCTAGTTGAAACTTTTAAAAATATACAAACAGATACACTCTCACAATTTAGTCTCATTTGTCACAAGTGCCTTTCTTAACTGTCCTCTTCTGATCAAGTCCATGCTAGGGACATATTCTTTCAAGGCATATTCACAATTCAGAATCATCCAACAGTGTTTGGAGAAAGCAGGACCAGACTCTGGTTTTCAAAGCTCAATCCCTCCCAGGCTGTATCAACATTTCCTCTGGTCACCAGGGAGCAGTAAGATTGTGGTGTCAAGATCCTGAGGGATGCTGGGAAATAACTGCACAGGCTATGATTGGTTCATAGACCCAAACTGAAATCTTTTATCAGTCTGGGAAGTTTGTTTCTTTTTTGTTATTGATCTCAAATGTTGATTCTCACAGTCAGTTTTTAGATCCTCCACATGGTAGTCACATTTACCTGAATCCTATTCTGAATTTCCAGATCCTGCACATGATAGTCATACATTCACCTGCATCATGAAGATTCTCCATTCTCAGTCAAGCAAGAACATTCCACCTTTGTCACTGTAGCTCTGGAAGCTCATTGCTGTACTTTGGAATTGGCATGTCTGCTGTGGGCTGATGGCTTGGTCGTAGTTTGATATAATAGGAAGCTGGCAGAAAGTCTTAACAGTTGGGGACAGGTGGGATGTCAGGCAATTAGGAGTACGCCTTTGTAGGAGATTGTGGATCTTGGGTCTGTTCCTCTTCCTCTCTCCTTTGATTCTCAACCACAGTGACTTAAGGGCTTTCCTCTTCCACATGCTCCCATAATGATGCACAGCTTCAACATAGGTCTAAAAGAAAGGAACCACACAACTGTGTGCTGAGACCTCCAAAACTGAGAACTAAAATTAACATTTCCTCTTTTTAAAAGTTGATTATGTCAGGTATTTTGTTATAGTAATGGAAATTCAACTGCCACAGCCCCCCTCCGCAAACTATATTTGTCAGTGCAATGTCCTTGACAATCACCATTATACCTGTGAAGCTTCATGTCTGAATCTCAGAGGGGAAATAAACTCCCTCTTTAGTCTGGCTCAGCCTAGGGAAGAGGCATAGGCATCTTTATAGTATGGACCAGCCAGTCCTACAGGGGTCTAGATTACACTCAAATGGGACAAGTGCAGTAAGGGACAGTTGGGCACAGTTTAAAGGACTAAGTCCAACTTAAGTATCTCCACTAGTCCAACAGATGAACCCCAGAGATTTTTTTTAAAGATAAATCTCACTATGCAACAATTAACTCTATACATTTCTCTTTCTTTCTCTGTTCATTTTTATTTTTTACTCCTATTACTTTATGTACAAATATTACTACTTTACAAAAATCTAAAGAAAAGGAAAATTCTATGATTAAATGAAAATGGAAAATACAAGAATTCTAAGGTGTAGCATATTTTTTCTTTGTAATACAAATGGTTTAATCACAGGGACATTGCAATGCAAGAGCTTATGAAGGAAAACTCAAATTTCAATAATGGAAGAAAAAGGAATCTGTTTCTTATACTTTCTACTACCTTCACACACTTTCTTCACAGGCTCACTTTCTGTCAGCACATGTGTAGGTTAAATTGGCTCTAAGAAGTTTTCTGTCACTTTCCCCAAGGGTGATCTGCCATGTGTCTCCCTGGGAAGCAGTGAGACTCCTCATGAGCTACACTCAACATCAATCAGTATATGCAGGGAGGGCATCTTCTGTGAAGGAAAAACCAGGTTTCCATGGGAAAGGGATTTAGACCCTGCCTGTGAAGATGCTTAGGGAATAAGATGCTTGGGAGAACTGGCTCAGCTGATGTTCTCAAGGACTCAGCATTAGGGCATCTGCATCATGGCCTGGTCCTCTCTTCAACTCCCTCACTCTATCACAGGTCAAGAGTGAGTAATGGTCAATGCCTCCACTGATAACACTATTGCTCAGACTTTGGTCCTCACATCTGTCCTTTGCCTGTCAATAATTCTTCCCCTATCTGGCAGCTAACACACTAATGAAGACCTATGTTTCCAGATTCTGCCTCCAAGACTATGCTGACTCAATAACCCTCTGCATCTGCCTCATATCAGACTTACCTGCACCATGAATCATCACTGCAGTATTTATGGGGTGGACTGGTACCATGCCCACCACTATTCCCCTCAGTGTTTGACATGGTTCCACTGGGAATAATGAAGATTCTTGCACGGTCTAATCTTCTGGGAAATGTGGATGTGGCATGCTCCTTCTTGTTTTTGTGTTATTTCTTATTGTTATTGGTAAAGATTTCAGTAGATAATCAGACATTAAGTGATTTGGAACATAAAAATAACACCACTCAAACCATAATTGATTTCATATTAATATTACCTTAAGCAAATAGAAAAAAATTTGTGGGTCAGATCAACAAGAGTTATTGTCCACTGCTCTCAGTTAGCTTAACGCAGCCATACTACCTGGCTGCTTTAGCCCAAAGCAAGACGTGCCCCCCTCTTAGTGAAACTGTTTTCACAGTTCAAGGACCACACCTGGCTTACTGTGGAAAACTATAACCTTCCCCTAGAGAGTAATCTTTAAAGCTCCTAGATATATAGGTCTCCCTTTCCTTTAGATAGAAGTTATAATTAGGAAATAAGAAGTGCTTTTCTTAGAGGTTGTTTAACTAATTAACACAAAGAAGTTCCACTTTATATACAACAGATAGATCAAAGGGCACAGTGCTGTCCTTGAGAGAGATGCCAAGTGTGTTTGATTGATATGACTGTTTGTTATTCTTGACTCAACTTTACACTATGATGTCTATATAAACTTATGAGAAAAAGTCTAAAGTCTTATGAGCTAAAGTCTATATAACTTATGAGAATGGCCTTTACTCTTATCATTCCTAGTAAGACAAAAACCAGAACCAATTAAAGTCTTTTGTGATGTTTTTCTTAGAGGAATAGGAGACATTATCTTATTTTTGTTTATGCTTTTGCTCATTAGATTCATTCAGAGCTTGCAATATTTTCCCTTTCAAGTAATCTCAAAAGAATGCACTCAAGTTGAATGTATAGAAATATAGAGAGCATGTGTGAAACGTTAGCTGGACTTAGAATTTAGCTGTGTAACAGTAAAGTTACAATTAAGCCTCAGCTCTTCAAGTCTGTGTTGCTTTACTCTCATCGTTGATGCCTTCCCCCCACCAAGCTGTGCCACGACCCCTGCTAGGCTGGACCTCAGCAGACTGGAACCAGCAATGCCCAGGGAAGAGCTCTGGGTAGTAGTAGCACTGTGAGATCCAAGTCAGTTGAGGTGCCTGGGATCACATTTCAGGATCAGGTTTGGCCTGGATCAATATCTGAACATCCAGAACATTGAGGAAGAAGACAATGCTGACTATGACTGTGGCAGTGCCCATGGCAGTGGGGACAGCTCCTTGTAGCCCAAAAGCAATAAAGATAGAAGATAGTGACACCAGGAACTGCAGATGACCTGTGCCCATTTTCCTCTCAGTACAGAAATCATAGAAAATGATGAGACAGGGAACATGATACAAATAAAAGAATAAGGTAAATCTACAGAAAGTGATGCTAATGAAATGGATATATGTGACTTACTATGTTAGTCAAATTCTCATCAATGGACAATATGCCTAATAAAAACAACCTAAAAATGAAAATATTAATTTTGTCACAGTTTCCAAAGTTTCATCCATGCTCAGCTGACTCCATTGCTTTAGGCCTGAGGCAAGGCAAAACATCATGGCAGAAAGAGTGTAGTGGAGGAAAAGCTGCTCAACTCATGGCAGCTGGGAAGCAGA
Source organism: Glaucomys volans (assembly GCA_020662805.1). NCBI lineage: Eukaryota > Metazoa > Chordata > Mammalia > Rodentia > Sciuridae > Glaucomys > Glaucomys volans. Next base: position 137,422 of record JAJEJO010053555.1, read on the forward strand.
GATTGAAAGAGTGGTAGAGAAGGAAAGAAGCCAGTAACAAGGTATACCCTTCCATTACACAATCCCAGTGACCTACTTCCTCCAAAGAAGCCCTATGACCTACAGTGTCCACTAACTCATGATACCACAAAGTACTCATACCTCAATGGATTAATCCAATGATGAGGTGAGAGCTTTCATGATCCGTTCACTTCCCAATGTCCCCAACTTGATCATTGATGAATTGGGGACCAATCTTTCAACTCCTGAGCCTTTGGGAGACATGCCAGATATAAACCATAAGGTTTGCCTGAGAGGGAATATAAGAGAGTGGTTGTTAAGATGTTTACTAAAACCAGGAGAGTAATGCATGAGCAGACTGAGAATTTCAGCAAAGTAGAGCATAGAAAAGTACCAAACTGAAATCACAGAGCTGAATAATGTGAAAATTGAACTGAAAAACACAATACCAGGAATCAACAGCAGGCTAGACAAAGCAGAAGAAAAGATCAGTGCAGTGAAAGGTCATTAAAAATTTTACAATCTGAAAAGAAAAAGTAAAAGAGTGAAGATATATTAAAGGACTTATGAAACGCCGTCAAACAGAAAAACATATGCCAACATCAGAGCACCAGAAAGAGGAGAAAGAAAAAGACAGAAAATCTATTGAAAGAAAGACATGATGGGAAATTTTACAAGTCTAGGAAAAAAAATTGATACCCAGATACAGGAAGTCCAAAGGTACCAAATATGATGAATCAAAACAAACCCATATGGAGAAAATTATGATCAAATTGCCAAAGGTAAAGGACAAGGTAGAAATTTTGAACATAGAAAAACAAAAGAAAATGATTGGTTGTCCATAAGGGAATCCATGTAAGACTCTCAGTGGATTGTTCAGAAGAAATCTGCAGAGCAGAAGGGAAGTAGAGGATGTATTCAGTGATCCAGAAAGGATAAAAATGACAAATCAGTAGATTATCCCCTGAAGTCCTTTCTTTTTACAATAGCTAACATTGCTAGGATTCAAGATGGCGGGCTAGAGGAAGGCTGCATTCCTACTTGCTCCATGGATTCCTACTTGCTCGGAATTCAAACAGCAGGAATATGGATCTCAATGAGATTTTATATGCAAATCACATATAAGGGGTCCCCAGTCGCCGCTGCGGAACTGACTCTGCTGGGCTAGGCTCGGCCTGGCCGAGGGCAGCTACCACCCGGGAGCGCCGGACACTACAGCTGCTTCAGAGGCACCAACCTGGGTCTGCACCAGCTAGCAAGTGAGTGCGGTCCACAGCAGCAGCTTTAGAGTCACTGGTCGGGCTCCGGCACCGACCAGCAACCTCCCAGGCAGAGACCGACCATCTCTGGCTGCCTGGGGCCATGCCGCGGCTTCTGGAGAGGTCTAGCCGGGAGCCTCTGGGATCGCTGACCCCGGTGGGGAGTTTGGACCCCTTGGCACCATTTTGCAGCTTCCCTGGCAGAGAGGGTCCGTCTCCGGCTGCCTGGGGATTCCGAGCTGCGACCAGTCTTCCAAGTCACTGCGCCAGGGCTCCTGGAGAGGTCTGGCCGGGAGCCGCTGGGGTCACTGACTCTGGCGGGGTGTTTGGACCCCTCGGCACCATTTCGCAGCTTCCCTGGCAGAGAGGGCCCATCTCCGGCTGCCTGGGTCCTCACTGCGGCTTCTGGAGAGGTCTGGCTGGGAGCCTCTGGGATTGCTGATTCCAGCAGGGAGTTTGGACCCCTCAGCGCCATTTTGCAGCTTCCCTGGCAAAGAGGGTCCCTCTCCAGCTGCCTGGGGATTCGGAGCTGGGGCCGGTCTTCCGAGCCACTGTGCCGCGGCTCCTGGAAAGATCTGGCCAGGAGCCGCTGGGGTCGCTGACTCCAGGGAGGAGCATAGGGACTTTGGCGCCATCCTACAGTGTCCCCAGGAGAGAGCAACCACCTGCCACCGCCTGAGCACCCAGCGAGGAGTTCAGGCCTGCCTGAGCTCTCAAGCCCAGTGTCTCCTTCACTGAACACAGTTCTGTGACACCACCACAACTTGGTCTAGTGCCCAGGTCCACACCCTGGCCCGTGGTCTAGCACCTTGCTGTATCTGATTGTCTATCAACACCAGGCTGCCTCTCTTCAGAAGCATTGATCATTCCCAACCTGGAGGTAGTGGGACAGCACCTTTCTTGGGTTACCGCTTGATCAATCACCTCTCAAGCAACAGGTGAGTTACTGGAAATCTGCAGGACACTTAAAGTCTTCAAGGGAAATTGTAATCCCTCCGAATCTCACTATAAGAGGGGAAGATACACGAATAGCATGAGTAAACACGGGAAGAAAGTGTCAAAATCAAACCTAGATGATACATCAAGAGAACCCAAAGACAGCATGGTAGAAGGAATGACAGAAAGGGAGTTTAGAATGTTCATAATTAAAATGATCCGAGAAGAGAATGAGGTGACGAGAGAGCAGATTCAGGCTATGAATAATCAGCTAAAAAATCACTTCAATAAAGAGATAGAAATTCTGAGAAAAAAACAAACAGAAATTCTTAAAGGAAACAAGGAAATGAAGGAAACAATAAACCAAGTTAAAAACTCAATAGAAAGCATAATTAACAGAATAGATCACTTGGAAGAGAGAACCTCAGACAATGAAGACAAAATATTTAATCTTGAAAACAAAGTCGAACAAACAGAGAAGATGGTTAGGAATCATGAACAAAACCTCCAAGAAATATGGAACATCATGAAAAGACCAAATTTAAGAGTAATTGGGATTGAGGAAGGAACAGTGTTACAAACCAAGGGTATGAACAATCTATTCAAAGAAATATTATCAGAAAATTTCCCTAATATGATGAATGAGATGGAAAATCAATTACAAGAAGCTTACAGGACACCAAATGCACAGAATTACAACAGATCCACACCAAGGCACATTATAATGAAAATACCCAACATACAAAACAAAGATAGAATTTTAAAGGCAGCAAGAGAAAAGCATCAGATTACCTACAGGGGGAAACCAATACAGATATCAGCAGATTTCTCAGCCCAGAACCTAAAAGCAAGAAGGGCCTGCAACAACATATTTCAACTTCTGAAAGAAAACAGATGCCAACCAAGAATCTTATACCCAGCAAAACTTACCTTCAGATTTGATGATGAAATAAAATCCTTCCATGATAAACAAAAGCTTAAAGAATTCACAAAGAGAAAGCCTGCCATACAGAACATCCTCAACAAAATATTTGAAGAGGAGGAAAAGAAAAATAACAATCTCAGTCATCCTGGGGAGGAATTACCCTAAAGAATGAGTCAATCATAGGAGAAACAAAGTTAAGCTAAAAACCCCAATAAAGCTAAAATGACAGGAAATACAGGTCATATCTCAATAATAACCCTGAATGTAAACGGCCTAAATTCATCAATCAAAAGACATAGACTGACAGACTGGATTAAAAAGAAAGACCCAACAATATGCTGCCTTCAAGAGACTCATCTCATAGAAAAACATGCCCACAGACTAAAGGTGAAAGGTTGGGAAAAAGCATACCATGCACATGGACTGAGTAAAAAAGCTGGGGTTTCCATTCTCATTTCAGATAAAGCAGACTTCAACCCAAAGTTAGAAGGGATAAAGAAGGACATTTCATACTGCTTAAAGGAAGCATAAATCAACAAGTCATAACAATCATAAATATTTATGCACCAAACAATGGTGCATCCATGTATGTCAATCAGATCCTTCTCAATTTCAGGAACCAAATAGACCAAAACACAATAATACTGGGAGACTTTAACACTCCTCTCTCACCGTTGGACAGATCTTCCAAACAAAAATTGAACAAAGAAACTATAGGACTCAATGACACAATAGCTGATTTGGACTTAACGAATATATGTAGAATATTCCATCCATCAAAAAACGAATACACTTTCTTCTCAGCAGCTCATGGGTCCTCTCTAAAATAGACCATATCTTATGCCACAAAGCTACTCTTAACAAATACAAAAACATAGAGATACTACCTTATATACCATCAGATCATAATGGAATGAAATTAGATATCAATGATAAAGTTAGAAACAAAAACTACTCCAAGACCTGGAGATTAAATAATATGCTATTGAATGATGCATGGATAACAGAAGACATTAGGGGGGAAATTAAAAGATGCTTAGAGATCAATGAGAACAAAGATACAACATATCAAAATCTCTGGGATACTATGAAAGCAGTGCTAAGAGGAAAGTTCATTGCAGGGATTGCATTTAATAAAATAATGAAAAGTCAACAAATCAATGACCTCACATTACAGCTCAAAGCCCTAGAAAAAGTGGAATAGATCATCACTAAAAGTAGTAGGAGACAGGAAATAATCAAAATTAGAGCTGAAATCAATGAAATTGAAACAAAAGAAACAATTCAAAAAATTGACGAAACAAAAAGTTGGTTCCTTGAAAAAATAAACAAAATTGATAAACCCTTAGCCACGCTAATGAAGAGAAGAAGAGAGAAACTCCAAATTACTAAAATTCGTGATGGAAATGGAAATATTACAGCAGACACAATTGAAATACAAAACATAATAAGAAGCTACTTTGAAAATTTATACTCCAACAAAATAGAAAACCTGGAAGACATCAACAGGTTCAGAGAGGCATATGAGCCACCCAAACTAAATCTGGAGGACATACACACCTTAAATAGATCAATTTCAAGCAATGAAATGGAGGAAGTCATCAAAAGTCTACCAACAAAGAAAAGTCCAGGACCAGATGGATTCACAGCCGAGTTCTACAAGACCTTCAAAGAAGAGCTTATTCCAATACTCCTGAAAGTATTTCACAAAATAGAGGAGGAGGGAACCCTTCCAAACTCATTCGATGAAGCTAATATCACCCTGACACCAAAACCAGAGAAGGACACATCAAGGAAAGAAAATTTCAGACCCATATCTCTAATGAACATAGATGCAAAAATGCTTAACAAAATTTTAGTGAATCACATACAAAATCATATTAAGAAGATAGTGCACCATGATCAAGTGGGTTTCTTCCAGGGGATGCAAGGTTGGTTCAACATCCGGAAATCAATCAATGTAATTCACCACATCAACAGACTTAAGGTCAAGAACCACATGATTATTTCAATAGATGCAGAGAAAGCATTTGATAAAATACAGCACCCCTTCATGCTCAAAACACTAGAAAAAATAGGGATAGTGGGGACATTTCTTAACATTGTGAAGGCTGTTTATGCTAAGCCCACAGCTATCATCATTCTAAATGGAGAAAAATTGAAAGCATTCTCCCTGAGAACTGGAACAAGGCAGGGATGCCCTCTTTCACCACTACTATTCAACATTGTTCTTGAAACTCTAGCCAGAGCAATTAGACAGACCAAAGAAATTAGAGGAATACGAATAGGAAAAGAAGAGATCAAACTAGTCCTATTTCTGATGACATGATTCTCTATTTAGAAGATCCTACGAATTCCACCAGAAAACTTCTGGAACTCATAAATGAATTCAGTAAACTAGCAGGATATAAAATTAATGCTCATAAATCTAATGCATTTTTATTCATAAGTGATGCATCCTCTGAGAGACAAATTAGGAAAACTACCCCATTCACATTAAGCTCAGAAAAAATAAAATACTTGGGAATCAATCTAACAAAAGAAGTGAAAGACCTCTACACTGAGAACTACAGAACACTAAAGAAAGAAGTTAAAGAGCATCTGAGAAGATGGAATGATCTCCCATGTTCTTGAATAGGCAGAATTAATATTGTTAAAATGGCCATACTTCCAAAAATGCTATACACATTCAATGCAATTCCAATTAAAATCCCAATGATGGACCTCATAGAAATAGAGCAAGCAATCATGAAATTCACTTGGAGGAACGAGAGACCCAGAATTGCTAAAGCAATCCCTAGCAAGAAGAGCGAAGCAGGGGGTTTCACAATACCAGTCCTTCAACTATACTACAGAGCAATAGTAACAAAAACAGCATGGTATTGGCACCAAAATAGACAGGTAGATCAATGGTACAGAATAGAGGACACAGAGACAAACCCACATAAATACAGGTATCTCATACTTGACAAAGGAGGTAAAAACATGCAGTGGAGAAAAGACAGCCTCTTCAACAATTGGTGCTGGGAAAACTGGAAATCCATATGCAGCAAAATGAAAGTAAACCCATATCTCTCACCCTGTACAAAACTCAACTCAAAGTGGATCAAGGACCTAGAAATCAAACCAGAGACTCTGCATCTAATAGAAGAGAAAATAGGTCCAAATCTTCATCATGTTGGCCTAGGACCAGATTTCCTTAACATGACTCCGAAAGTGCAAGAAATAAAAGCAGGAATTAATGATTGGGATAGAGTCTAACTAAAAAGCTTTTTCTCAGCAAAGGAAACAATCAGCAATGTGAAGAGAGAGCCTTCAGAGTGGGAGAAAATCTTTGCCACACACACTTCAGATAAAGCACCAATCTCCAGAATCTACCAAGTACTCAAAAATCTTTACACCAAGAACACTAATAACTCAGTCAATAAATGGGCCAAGGAAATGAACAGACACTTTACAGAGGAAGATCTGCAAGTAATCAACAGATTTATGAAAAAATGTTTTTTATCACTCGTTATAAGAGAAATGGAAATCAAAACCACCTTAAGATTTCATCTTACCCCAATTAGAATGTCTTTTATTAAGAACACAGGCAACAACAGGTGTTGGCGAGGATGTGGGGAAAAGGGTACACTCATACATTGCTGGTGGGAGTGCAAGTTGGTGCAGCCACTCTGGAAAGCAGTGTGGAGATTCCTTAGAAAACTTGGAATGGATCCACCATTTGACCCAGCTATCCCACTCCTTGGCCTATTCCCAAAGGACTTAAAATCAGATTACTACAGTGATGCAGCCACATCAATGTTCATAGCTGCTCAATTCACAATAGCTAGATT
>JAJEJO010053555.1:149377-178704 GCA_020662805.1 Glaucomys volans
CAGATGGTGTGACTCTACTTTGTGTACAACCAGTGAAACAATAGCTGTACTCCATTTGTGTTCAATGAATCAATAAGTAAATAAAAGAAACTAAAATAAAATTAAATAGGTAACATTTACTAAGGTTTAGTGTTCACCAACTAATGTTCAAGGAACTTTTCTCATAAAATATTATTTAATCAGCCCCCAAATCCCTATGAGGTCAGGTCCTATTACTATGCACATTTTACAGATGAAGAAACAAAGACACAAAGGGAGTAGATCTGTGAAAGATGTCAGAGCTAAGGATTAGGATGAGAAACTTAGTTGTCTGTGTGGTAACAACCCAGGGTGGGAACCACAAAACAAATGGTAAAGGAATTTGAACACCACCCCTTATACATAAACTCTCCATCAGTCAGTGACAATAACTGTAACAATTAGAATGCTTAATATTTTTTTGTGGGTTTTGTTTGTTTAGCTTTTTAGAGGATTGGACCCAGGGTCTTACACATGAACTTCATCTCAGTGCTTTATTTATTTATTTTTTGGTAGGCAGAATTTTATATTACTTCTTTTTCTCTCTTTTCCCACATTTTTTATTGGTGCATCAAAGTTGTACATATTGATGGGGTGTGTGGTTGCATATTCATACATGCACAAAATATAACAATGTAATTTGGCCAATGTCACTCCCTAGCATGTCTCTCTTCCTCCCAACTACTACCCCTTGGTCCCTTTCCTCTACTGATCTCCCTTTGATTTTTAAAGTATGAAGGGGAGATTAAGACTTTCTGAGACAAAATAGGAGGGTGTTTGCTATATAAAATTGTAAAACTACTAGAAGAGAAAAGAGAAAAAGTTCATGACATTTGTCTGGACAATAATTTCCTTGATAAGACCCCCAAAAAAAGGCATTAAAAATAAGAATTAGGCAAATGAGATTACATCAAAGTAAAAAGTTTCTAACACAAGAGCAACAGAAAAATTAAAATGAAGAGACAACCTACGTATGGAGAGGAAATGGTTGCCAATTGCACATATGATAAGGAGTTCATATCCTAAATATATATTGGACTCTGACTCAATGCCAATAAAGCAACCTGATTAAAATAAAAATGAACAAAAGTCATTAAAAAAACACTTCTCTAAGGAAGACATATAAGCCAGTTATGGTGGTAGACACCTGCAATTCCAGGGTCAGGAGGACCATGAGTTCAAAACCAGCCTCAGCAACTTAGTGAGAACCTAATAAAGCAAGTTGCTGTCTCAAAATAAAAACACAAAAAAGGTCTGGGGATGTGACTCAGTGTCTATGAACTTCTGGTTTCAATCCCTGGTAATGGAAAAAGAAAAAAAGAAAAAGGAAGACATAAAAGTCCTACAGATATGTGAAAAAATGCTCAGGGTCATTAACCATCAGGGAAATGCATATTAAAACTTAGAACTATCACTTCACACCTTTTAGATAGACTATTACAATAAAAAAATAATAACTGCTGGCAAGGAGGTTAGGGAAATGTGCACTTATGCTTGGTTGGTGTAATGGTTAATTTGAATTTTCAACTTGATTGGATTAAGAGATACCAATGTTTAAGAGGCTTCTGGGTGTGTCAATGAGGGCATGTCTAGTAATGATTGGAATGTGGGATAGGAACTTAAGTAGAACCCCTCCCTAAGTATGGAGAGCATTGCCAGATAGGATGGAATAAAAGCTGAAAGAACAAGGAAGCATGTACAGATGCAAGCTCAGCTCTTCTTGAGTGGGTTCTTAATTACTCCTTCAACCCTCTGAGGATATTGGACTCTGACTTCTCCACATTCTTCTAAAGTGGACTCTAACAGTAATTCTCCAGAAAGTTTCCAGAAGCATCGGTCTCAAATTAGGGTAGCACTGTTGATCTTTCTTGTTCTGGGGCTCCTGCATGTTGGACTGTGCACCTGCTGGTTCTTCCAGCTCTCCAGCTACAAATGGCCATGGTGGACTATCCAGCTTCTGGTCATGTAAGCCAATCTAATAAATCCCCATTTAAAATCATACTTCCTGTTGATTTTGTTCCTCTAGAGAACCCTGACTAAAACAGTTGGGGAGACTGCAAATTAATACAGTCACTTTGGAAAGCAGTATGGAGATTTCTCAAAAGAAGTGGAACCACCATACTATTCAGCTATCCCACCCATTAATATTTATCCAAAAGAACAAAAATCAGCATACCATAGTGACATATGCATACACAGTGTTAATAACTATTCAATTCACAATATCCAAGCTGTGGAACCAGCCTTGGTGCCTGTCAACAGATGAATGGATAAAGAAAATGTGGTATATATACACAATGGAGTTTTATATAACATAAAGAAATTATGTCATTTGCTGGTAAATGGATTGAACTGGAGAACATCACACTAAGTGAAATAAGCCCGAATCAGGAAGTTAAGGATTAAATATTTTCTCTCATATGCAGAAGCTAGAGAGAAATAAGGGAGAAACAGGGGAATTATGAAAATAGAAGTGAGAATAATGGAGGAAAGGAAGAAGGTTGAGGAGGAGAGAGAAGGGGCAGGAAAGGTGAGGAACTACAGAATGAAATTAAATCATTTCATGTGCATGTGTTAATATATTGTAATCAATTCCACTTTTATGTATAACTATATGCACCAATTAAAAAACAATAAATAAAATGAGGGAAGAATAGAGTAGAGGGAGAGAACAAGGGGAATGGATAAGAGAGAGAAAGAGGAAATACTAGGGATTGGAATGGAGAAAATTGTATTTATATGTATTTAGGATATGTAAAAATGAATCCCACTAGTATGATTAACTCCCATACACTAATAAAAACAAAATAAAATGTGATATAAATACCACCAATTACTTTAATTAAGTTAGCATCTTTTAGGTGACATCATATAAATGAGATTAATATCTGGTATGGATTTGAATTTTTATAGCAGTAGAGATACATATATGTGAGATGTAAAAAAATGAAACACTTGTACATTATTGAGATGCAGGAATGCATGTCAATTAGTACAAGTATTTTGGAAAAAAGTATAGATAGTACTTTAAAAAATAAAAATAGAACCACTATGTGGTAGATCAATCCTACTTACATATAAAAATACATAATATATAAGAATGTATACATAAACATATTATGTGTATGTACACATCATTATATATTAGTGTATGTACACATACATTGATATATATATACATATATAAAATATATACATATGAAGATATATAAATACATATACATACACACACAGACACACACAAACATGCATATATATATATATATATATATATCTTTTCCTAAAATTTGTTTGTTTTCTAATATACTGATTGTTCATTTTAGTGTGAATTTGGAATTCTTTCAATGTTAAATATCCCCCATAGCAATCACTTTTGAGTATAAACATATTTTTTCCTTAGCCCCCTATTTGGAATTATTTAAATTAACAATTATAACATATCAAGTTCATTTGGGGTTAAGCACTATTTGTAGATCAGAAAGTTTGGGTCTCCTGTGGGGTCTTGGGGGCATGGATAGGCTGTACCCTTCTCAGAATAGTTAGAGAACAGGGAGAGATTTGGGAAAAGCTCTGCTCAGTTGTGAGGCACACAAAACAAGATTTTTTGTTTTGGGATGACCTCCACCACAGCCTGGTCCCCACTCCTCCATGCCCTCCTCACTTGTTGTACAGGTGACTAGATACAGAGCAGGGTCAGGACCTGGAAAGACCATGGGGCAATAATTTTTCTTCCCATTTGTAGACTCAGAATCAGCTTCTCTGGGTCTCACCTATTTCCAGGTTCCAGTTAGGAATCAGTCTAGGAATTCACGGATGGAGACAGTGACCTGATAAGCAGCAGAAAAAAGCTACCTAGGCTCTCTGGTCTCTGGGCCAGGCTGAGTGTGTGCACTGTGACCAGCAGGGGGAGTGGTGGGACTACTATGTGATCCCTACATTGCCAGAAGCTCAGTAAAGTGATCCTTGGCCTGCTGGGCTGAGCCCTTTGCTTACTGATTGGAACTGAGCAGCTGTGTCTTCTCTAGCCTGGCAAGGTACCTTGAGTAAGGACCTTGGTCTTGAAGCTGAAGGTGTTTTCCCCCAACACCCCCTCCAATGATATGCCAATGATGACTGGCATATCTTCTTTGGTGAAATAACAAGTTTGGTAAAGAGATAAAGAAGTACAAATCACTTCTCCATGTTTAGTTTAATAATCCAGTGCTACTTCATAAAACTTCTCTATTAAGTTCTTTACACTGATGTACAAGTAGACCACACTTCTCATTACAAATAGGGAAATACCTGCTGAAGTACAGGGTCCATTGTGGAAGCCCTCTAAGAAACAACAGGGTACTGTTGGTCAAGCTCTAGACAAAGAAAAAAGGAGAGAAGGCAGCTGGGAAATTAGCCTCCAGACCTTTGATCAACATAGTCACTAATGTGTGAAAACTCACTGGCTGTGAAATGGCTGAGTTTCCCTTGGAGAGGAGCTCATTTGAATGAAAGTCCCAACCCCCACAGGGTGTTAAGAGTTATAATAAGGGCTGTGGAGCTGCCTGTGTGGTGAACAGACTTGAAAAGCTCAGCCCGAGGCTGTCTGCATCATGACTTGGGCTCCTCTCATGCTCACACTTCTGGCTCACTGCACAGGTCAGGGGGAAATTTATGGACTAGAGTTGGGGTTGGGGGTGGGAAAGGCATCACTAAACTTTCATGCCACAAATCCTCTCCTGATCATTGGGTCTCTGTATTCAGGCTCCACTTCCCAGGCTGTGGTGACTCAGGAAACTTCACTGACCACAACTCCAGGAGGGACAGTCACACTCACCTGTGGCTCCAGTACTGGGGCTGTTACCACCAGTAACTATGCTCACTGGGTCCAACAGAAGTCCTACCAGGTACCTCAGGGTGTAATAGGTAACACCAATAATCGGGTCCCAGGAGTCTCTGCCCGATTCACAGGCTCCCTACTTGGAGACGAGGCTGCCCTCACCATCACGGGGGCCCAGCCTGAGGATGAGGCCACATATTACTGTGCTCTGTGGTTCAGCAACCATCCACAGTGGCATATGCAGATGGGGAAGTGAGACACAAACACCCTGGCTCAGTCTCACTCTTTGCTCCTGATATCTCCCACCTTCCTACAATGAATCTGCATTGACCTAATGTGGGCTCAGTATACCTCTTCTTCATTGTTCCAGAAAAGGCCATGGAATCTATTGGTGAGGGCTCTAAAATGTTTTGGTTTTAACTCATACTTTATCATAAAGATGCATTCTTGAAATTCAGTGTATAAATCTATCATTTCCTGCACAACTGTAGATAGGAGTGGTGAAATACACACATAGCCCCCCCCCACACACACACCCTGATTTGAGCTAAGCAGCATTTTGTTTCCAAGAGAAAAGTTTGGTATAATAGAGATACAACACACAGTAATGGTTGTATGTGCATAAAGATAGCAGAGTATTATATACTGTGAAATGTAGAATAAACATCATTAAAACAAGGAAATCTTACATGTTCTCACCAAATTTTTAGAAAAGTATAAAATGATCTAAAATGGACCAAAAAAGACGCAAACAAAAGTGATCTAACTTGCACAGAAATGATCCAAAGGAACAGAGGTAACTTCCAAAATTTAATACTAAATATAAATTTCTAGGTAAGTGTACCTGTACATGTACTTCAGTCAATGAAGCTTCTTTCCTCAATCTTAAGATAATTTACCAAAACTCATCCTCTGTGCTTGAAAGAAGAAAACCTGAGTCATTGAGGGGACACCCTCTTCCCTCTGCCTGCAGTGAATGTTCCCCATGGAGACTCTATAGGATCCTGCAGCATGTGCTGAAGGCCCTGAAGAATAGACTTGGAATAGTAGGTTGACTGCATGACACAATGTAAGGACCTGCAGGTCAGGGATGTTAGGGGAACAAAGTTCATTCCTCTCGAAGACAAATCTACTTCATATGTGAATTATTTTTATTCTTCTGTCCAAAAATTCCATTAAAAGAAATTCAAAAGTAGGATCTCATAAGAATCAAAGGGAGATCAGTACAGAAGAATGGGACCAGAGGAAGGGAGGAGGAAGGTAAAGGGGAAAGGGAATGATATTGGTTAAATTATATTATTATGTGGTGTGCATGTATGAATGTGTAACAACAAATCCAACCATTATCTAGGACTATAATGCACCAATATAAATATGGGAGGGGTTGGGGATATAGCCCACTTGGTAGAGTGCTTGCCTTGCACACACATGGCCCTGGGTTCAATTCCTAGCGCCACAAAAAAGGGGGGTGGGAAGAATTTCAAATATATGTTTGAAATTATAAAGGATAATGTTAAAGATATTGTGGAGGAGAATAATTGTGACATATTCTGTAACACCATTTTAAATATTTGAATATATAAATAATACCCTTACTTATTGCAAATTTAGTTGGGTAGAAATCCCACAGCATTCATGTCTTCCAAAGAATATGCCACCCCTTAAACCAGTCCTCCCTTACAGCAGAAGTTGGGTCATCTTTTTCAGAATAATATACCCTAGAGCATCTCCTTAGTTCCCAGGTACAGGAGAAACCCACCTACTGATTATAATATGACTCATGTTCCCTCAACCTGATCGTTTTGCCTGGTTAATCCCATGAATCATCCTGCTCTACTTGTTGGCTGAGGTGATGTTGAAATGCATCATGGTTCTTTTGGGACTAGATGAATAAAAATCATACCCCAAAGGAAGATCCCACCTGGTCAAGCAGCATCTCCCAAGCTACCTCTCTGCTTCTTCCCCCATGGTGATAGGCTCCTGAAACCGTGTGTTCTGCCATTTCTAGTTTATGAGTTCATTGTCCACAGGTTACAAAGGGTTGGGGAGAGGTGGAGATAGAGGCTAATGGTTAATAGATTTAAAGATTATTTGGGGCCATCCAGGTGCCCTGTGTGGCCCGGATTGAGGAGGCGGGAGCGGTGGTGGCCATGGCTGGAGAGGCCGAACTAAACTGGCCTCCCCTCAGTGGATGCACTGAGAGGCTGGAGTCTGAGCTGGAAGCTTGTTGCAAGGAGAGGCGTGGCTGTCCAGAGGTGCTGCTGCAGCTGCTGCTACCCCATAATCATCTGGTGTCACTGCCACAGGCTCTGGGCAGTGGCTTCCAGCTACTCCAGTTACTGGATGTGAACGGCAATGCATTTGCCACACTGAGACCAGAACTGCTTGCGCTGACTGGTCTGCACGCGCTCCTGGCCAAGAACAACAGGCTCAGCGGGCCGGCGGGCTACCCAAGTGCCTGGCCCTGTCGTCACTCTGCTGCAGCCTCCAGGTGCTCAATCTCAGCGGCAGCTGCTTCCAGGAGGTGCCAGCCTCACTGCTGGAGCTGCGTGCACTGCAGATCCTCAGTCTGGGTGGCAACCAGCTGCAAAGCATCCCGGCCCAGATAGAGAACTTGCAGAGTTTAGAATGTTTATATTTTGGCAGAAACTTCAACAAAGAAATCCCACCAGAATTAGCAAACCTGCCTTCTCTGACTTACTTGGTGTTATGTGACAACAAAATCCAAAGGGTGCCTCCTCAGCCATCACAGCTGCATTGACTTCGTTCCCTTAGTCTCCATGATAACTTGCTGATGTACCTGCCTCAAGAAATCCTCAACCTTTTTCATTTGGAAGAATTGAGATTACAAGGAAATCTACTGGTTGTTCGTTTTGTCAGAGACTTAACATATGACACTCCAACTCTCCTGGAATTAGCTGCATGGACCATTAAGATCTGAAACATTTCCTACACCCCCTATGATCTTCTGGGGAATCTTCTTAGATACTCAAGTTTAGCCAGCAATTGCCCAAATCCAAAGTGTGGAGGAGTCTACTTTCACTGCAGTGTCAGACAAATTATATTTGTGGACTTCTGTGGGAAGCATTGCCTCCCACTGATGCACAACTTGTGTTTGCCATAATGCTTTTGCCCCTGCAGTTCTGCCTCTCACAGCTCCACTTCCCAGAGTGAATCTGACTCAGAGGACGTAGCTAGTGTTGCACACACAGAATGCAGAAAGTTCTTAGTTGAACAGAAGGACAGGATGTTGTGAAATACTTAAAAAAAATGAGTAAAAGTGATTAGAAAAGAAAATCAAGTTAAAAGTTTACTAGAAATCTTATTATCTTCATATTCAATGTCCATGAAAGAATCTGAGATGATGTAAAATATTTTATGTTTCACCTACCCATTTAGCAGGAATGAGTTTAATACCATGTTTGGATTTTTTGAATATATTTTACTCCTAATGGCAGTTCCAAATTTGGGGAATTGTTTGCAGTTCTCATTCAAGGTTTGCATGAATCACACAGTGGAATGGTATAGTCTGAAGTGCAGTGGTATAATAAGGCCCCAAGTAGTAAAACTTGTGGCATGTGAGATGACAAAAGGAAGAAATTATCAAAACTGTAATTAATATCAGGGTTATCCTTGGATTTAGGCTGAACACTGCATACCAAACAAGATTAGCCCTTTGCTTATTTTGCCCATATGTCTAGATTCCAGACCATATAAGCTCACAAATGGTTACATAGGACCTAAACCTTTCTGACCAACTAGTTGGTAAAGTGACGGGTATAACTTGTCAGTGGGATAACTCTTCATTTGATCCTCTTTGTTCTACATGAGTGTTATTAACCTTGTATAGTCCAACAGTGACTTGTTAATAGTGGCTTAATCCTAGCAAGAGACTTACTCAGATAATGTGAGAGTGTAAACCTAATGTACTATGGAAGACACTATGCTTTATCAGAACTATGTAAACAACTGTGTAACAAACAGGTGAGCTCATGGCCACCTTAACTTCCTTTTTTATTATTACCTTTTAATAGTGTACAGGGGTCCTTTGTAAGCAAATTGATTTTTACAGTTAATGGGAGGCTACCATCTTAATCAGCCTGTTCCTTTTAAGACAGATTATTACTTTAAACAAAAATCTAGGAAAGATGTAAGCCAAGAAAGCTTCTTTATTGTGAGCAAATAGGGGGGAAATTTTTAACTTTTTAACAGTCAAATGTGACTCCTTTATATTGTTTACAAAGCTGTAATTTTCTTCTACATTTTAAAGAAAAATGAATTCAACTAGAAAAACATGGCAATGAAGCCAAATAAAGTTAGGAGCAGGAGTCACTGTGTTCATGCACAGTAGAGTACCAAAACTACTTTAGCCATGAAATTTTGAAAATGAAGTATTGATAGAATTGGAAAAAAAAACATTTAAAATATATCCTCGAAGTATAGGAGAAAAGTAGTTTCAAATATTAGCAAATTCTTATTAACTGTTTATTAACTGAATATAAACTTATATTATGAAATATTCAATACTTTCTAATCATCATTAGATATCAATCTATGAAACATGATTGCTAGGTGGCAAACCTTAAATATACAGTGAAATATAGGCAGATTGCATTAGCCTGGTGATCTCTTTTCTGACTTCTGGGATTCATGACTGGGCACATCATTTCTTAAAAGCCAATTATTGTGTAATAGATATGTGTGTTAGCTTTTTTCACATATATACTTTTTACTTTAGGAGAAAGTATAGTATAAGATAATTCAGGGTTTGTATGTTTATTTGTGTGTTAATTCATGAAACATCATGAGAGTTTCATGACTGCAGTTGTGAAACACTGCTATAGAGAATCCCTTACCTTTACCTTTTTAAAATGTAGTAAGATTGTATTTTCTTTTTAATTCAGAAGTTTTTGTGTGTATAGAACTGATCTAATATTTGCCCACTGTCTACTGAAGTAGTATGTGAGTAATTATATTATAAAATAGAATAAGTCTTTGTTTCTTCAAGTGAGTCACAGCAAGCTGCAAACTGCAAAATTATGAGAAGTAACAATGACTTAGGCAGTACCAAGTGACAAATCTAAAATGTTTGTAAATAACTGATTTAGATTGGTAGGACCAAATTTTTCTGGTTTAAATGCCTCTGTTTATTTCTTAATTAACTATTAGCTTTGACATAAGTAACAGCTTAGTTTATCTTCTAAGAAGTAAATAAGATTGTAAAGATAGCATTTAACCTTCCCTTCCTAGAATAAAGGTGTATATACTGCTTGTTCTTTTATAGATATAAATTACTCCAACCAGAGACAGTTTCTAGCCTGTGCCATACAATGGTGTATACTACAGTATTCTTTCAACAAAATCTTTGTTAGGGTTCTTTACATGTACTGTTGAAAAATTTATGATCAGTGTGCCATTGTCTTTGGTAACTTTTCAGTAATTCTACATTTTAGCTATTAGTTTTGCCTTTTTCCCCCCCAAATCTTTGACCTTAGACTTTATAAGAGCTGCTGATAGGCTCTAAGTTTTTCTTATTTCTTTTTGCTATTTTTCTTTTTCTTTTTAAATAACTGGTGATTATAGAAATTAACCAGAAAATGAGGTACAGGGACTTGATCATCTAAAAACAATATCGTCAGCCCCCAAGTCATGTAGCAGACTTTGTATTTAAAATGGAAGTCTGTCTTGTTAGTTGCTAAATTCCATGCTTCTGTTTAACTAGGGTTAGTGAATTTTGAGGACTTTTTAAAAGATATGAAAATCAACAAATTTGGTTTGGATATTGCTCCATGAGGATGGTTTTAGTGAACAAAATCTACTTGAATAGAACATTAAGCCATGCACCAGAGAACTGGTGCATGCGTGCAATCCCAGCACTTGGGAGGCTGAGGCAGGAGGGTCGAGAGTTCAAAGCCAGCCTCAGCAACTGAGCAAGGCCCTAAGAAACTCAGTGAGACCCTGTCTCTAAATAAAATGCAAAATAGGGCTGGGGATGTGGCTCAGTGGTGCAGTGCCCCTGGGTTCAATCTCCAGTGTTAGGTTGAATTGGTCGGCTGCAGGGGGAGAGAGCAAAGTCACCTAGCAACACACTGTGCCAGAAGTACCAATGAGGCAGTCCTGCTGACCCTGATGTCCACTTTGGGTCCACCTTTTCCTGGGCAGGACCCCTGACCCCTTTCCTCTGTATAAAAACCCTGAGCAGCCAAAGCCACGTGCGATTTCTTCTGGCTCTCCCACCCTGACTTTTACCCCAGGGTCCTGGAGATTTCTCCGGGGACACAGACTCCAATAAATCTCAAGCCACTACTTTTGTCTGACTCTGGTGAACCCACCTGGCGAGCTTACTCCTTTTGGCCATCCGCTGCCTTTGCGAGCTAAACCCGCCGCCTTTTGCGAGCTTTATATTTGATGCCGAAACCCGGGAGAGAGCTCGAACTTCTACTGAGGTCCACTCTCTCCTCCAAAAGAACCAGAGAACTGGGGTAAGTGGTCTTTTTTCTACCATCTTCCAGTCAATCTCCTGTTACCAGTCTGTCCGTAAGTTGTGCATGCCACAGACTCCCTTCCGTTTGGGCACAAAAGCCTGGGAAACATCCCAGACTCCACTAGTCCCTCCGTTTTCTCCATTCTGGACCCCTGTGGACCAGGAGATGTCCTGATCCATGGCTGGTCCTTTCCGTTTTTTGGATGAACCACAACTGGAGGAGGATGCTCCTCTTGTTCGTGTTCACTCCCGGAGTAATGCTGGAAGACTCTAGAAAAGGCTCTGCTCCCACCCCTCAGCTTCTGCTGAAACTGGGGCGACTGCATAACCTTTTGGCCACCGCTGCTACTATAATTTCACTAAACAGACACGTGGAGGCTTGATTTTATTGAAATCTGTGTCCCGCCTTCCCATCTCTCCTTCTTCTGTCTGTTTCCCTGCCTAAAACCTCCCCTCTTTCTTTTCCTTCATGTTTTCCGACCCACCAGAAATGCTCTCTGCTCCTGCCCTTCGGCTTCCGCGGAAACTGCCGGCAGCGGCAGTGGCTACCCCTTCCCCCTGCCACCTCCTCTATCCCCTCCTTCTCTCCACCCCCTCTGCTGACCTTCGCGGGACTCCCCAAACACCAAGCTGGCTATTCCCTGCCACACCACTGCTGCTGCTACAGCACCCACCAATGCCGCAGCAGCCACGGGAACCACACATGCACTGTGCACTCAGGTTCAGCTTCTCTGTGCTCCCGCCAAACCCCGCCCATGGGGCCTGGCCGTTGAGCACTCTCCTGCGAGCTGCTACCCTTTAGCCTTTACCCATTTATATTCACAGCTGCTGAAAGTGCCTCATGCTGAAACCTGATGGATGCTGCAAAGCCTCTTATGCAGTGCTTACACAGAATCACCACCACCTAATTCCAAATATGCTTTCTTAACTCCTCGCTCACTTTCATCTTTTTCTACTGACACCTCTACTTAAATTAAGTGAGAGAAAGTACCCAAAATCCAGATAAAAATCCAGAACCGCCCACAAAACCCTATCTGAAATCTGGTAAAAATGGCCTTTAAATTCTACAATGCCTGAGAGGCAGGCTTACAGAAAAAGGTAACACTCCAGTCCAGTCCCTGGTAGTTAACCTGTGATCTGCTGCTCCAGCAAGAACTCCAAACGAGGACCAACTGTCCTCTCTGCCAGGGTCAAGCCATGATCCCAACCAAATCTTCTCTACAAGCAACCAAGCAGGACACTGGAAGAGTGACTACCCTATGACTGGCCCCTCCCTAGTGCCTCTATGCAGGGGTGTGACCAGCCAGGTGGTCCCTTCCCCTCAAATGCTGGGATTCGAAGAAGACTGAAGAAGCCTGGACTCGAGGATCACTGAGCCCAGGGCACACTCCAGGGTATCCTTATGGACACAGGAGGCACCTATTCTGTTTTGCCTGCCCACTCTGGGCCTTTATTTCCTTCCCAGGTTTCAGTTATGTGAATTGATGGAAACCCTCCTTGCCAAACAGAACAGCTAAGCTACCCTGTACCCTGGAAGGACATTCTTTCACACACTCTTTCCTGGTTATTCCTTACTGTCCAGTCCTCCTCCTAGGCAGAGATATTCTCCAACTTCTGGGAGCCACCCTACAACTTCTTCCCAAGCATACTCACCTTCTTCTACCTCTGTTTCTTACATGTAAACTGTGTAAAATGATGTTCAAAGAGGAGGCAAATGTGTTCTTTACAGTTCCTTTTCACCCTGACCCCTATTACTTCTTTGTCTTCACATGGGAGGATCCTACATCCTTTAGGTTTTGACAGCTGACAGTGAACAGTTTTTCCAGGCAAAAACTGGCAGATTGATTTCGCCCATATGCCCAGATGCAAGAAAGCTCTGTTACTTACCTTGATTGATACTTTTTCAGGCTGAATAGAAACCTTCCCTATCTGCAGGGAAACTGCTGACATTGGCTCTGTCCTCATTGAGCAGATTATTCCCACATTCAGACTTCCTGCATCCATCTAGTCGGACAATGGTTCAGCCTTCACCTGTCGGACTGTTTAACTAGTCTCCAGAAGCCTCAACATCAAGTGAAGACTCCATATCCCCTACTGTCCCCAATCCTCAATGGTAAAGTTTACACAGGGACAACAACCAATCATCCCAAGGCTTCACTTAGAATCTAAAAGTTTATATTCAGGTGGTTCTTCAGGCTCACCTAACCATCCAGGAGCAGGAAATGGAAATCCAATGCCAGATCAACAGAGCTACTCAGCTTAATGCTAATCCTTTCTCAGGTCTTACTCTGAAACAACAAGGTCTTTGACTTCTCAATCTCTCCAGAGTTAATAACATCTCAGATTGTTTTCTTTGTGCAGGTTTGGACCAGACCCTACTAACAGCCGTTCCTATGAGTACCCCCCTTACACTTCCTCAAAGGCTCCGAGGACCCCTATTCACTTTTGGAAAGAGTCCCCCTTATTACAACTCCTCAGAGAGCTTTGTGTACTGTTACACTTTCTCTAACTCAGTACCTTGCAACTAAACCACACAGGTCTCTTCTCCCATGTTTGCTCCTCCAGGATTATTCTTCTGGTGTAAAGGTACTCTGACAAAAAATTAGATCCCAGTATGCCCTTCCCTTTCTGTGTGTCCTCCACTTTAGTTCCTCAATTGACTATATAGTGAAGCTGAAATAATCTGGTCTGTTCAAACCCTGGTATCCCTACAGGGCCAATAACATCTGTTGCCCAAGTTTCCTTACAGAACCACTGAGCACTAGATCTTCTGACAGTGTTCAAAGGAGAAACATGTCTATTCCTAGAGGAAGAACACTACTAGTGCATCAACAAAACCAGACTGAGAAACTGGACTCATTGAGAAAACTCTCCTGCATCTGAATTTACCCAGAGTTGCATGAGTGAGGTTGCCAGAATGACATACAACCAAATGCTCCTGCACCCTGACAGCTGCCTCCCCACTGACCCAGACCCTGAACCTTTTTTTTCCCAAGATGCCCCCAACCATGCAGGAAGTAGCCAGACAGACTACGGCACCCTATATCATCAAAAAGGTCGAAATATTAGGTCGAATTGGGCGGCTACAGGGAGAGGGAGCAAAGTCCCCTAGCAACACACTGTGCCAGAAGTGACCAATGAGGCAGACCTGCTGACCCTGATGTCCACCTTTTCCTGGGCAGGACCCCTGACCCCTTTCCTCTGTATAAAAACCCTGAGCAGCCAAAGTCATTTGTGATTTCTTCTGGCTCTCCCACCCCAACTTTCACCCCAGGGGGGCTGGAGATTTTCACCTGGGACACAGACTCCAATAAATCTCAAGCCACTACTTTTGTCTGACTCTGGTGAACACGCCTGGTGAGCTTACTCCTTTTGACCACCCGCTGCCTTTGCGAGCTTTACCCACCACCTTTTGCGAGCTTTACACCCAGTTCCAAAAGAAAAGAAAAGAAAAGAAAAGAAAAGAAAAGAAAAGAAAAGAAAAGAAAAGAAAAAGGACATTTATGTATGTTGAGCAGAATTCTTCAATGCTAATATTCAAAATTGGAATTGGGTACATTTTACGTTCTCAGCAATCTTTATTCCTAGACACCAGTTTCTCAGCATCACCAAACTGAGTCGGACTATTACTTTCAGAAATAGGAAAATTTGCTAATGTGATGTTGATTCCATGCTGTGAGGGATTGATTGACATGAGGACCCGTGGTCAGAGTTCTCTATTCCCTGTGTTTGAGTAGTGAAGGTAGATCTAGAGGTGGCTGTTCATATTTTACTTCTAACTGTGTGCCAAAGGAATCTCTTGTCCTAAAATTCTTTATACTAGAATTTTAATTTAACAAAATTTAAAAGTAAAGACTCATGCTGTAAATTGTACCTCAAACATGAGAAATTTGTGTGTTGATATCAATAAGAGTAAAAGGCCATCCATAATAGTGCAATGCATCACAGCAGACCAATTCTACCAGACATTGTAAATATCAAGTTTATTGTTAGAGTGGTAAAGAAATCCTTAAAAGCAATAAAGGACAGGGATAGAGAAGTCATCAGACATCCAGAGATATCCCTGAGCAAAGAAAGCCCTTTAGAGTAATAGTGAATTGTGTCTAAATTAATATCTTGCAGTTGGGAAACTGTCCACATCCTCCATAACCAAGGGCCAGCACATAATAGGATTTTCTTCCAGCCAACCTTGCTCTTCAGAAAGGGAGGAAATAGAACCTCATTAACCTGAAATTTGTGGTGCAGCAGGTAGCACTGGTTAATGTTTACCTTCTCACTAGGTTAAGAAAAAATAGCAACAACAACAACAAAACACTAAGCAAACACTGCAAATAAAATTTGATTTTTCAAGAATTTTAGCAGCAGCTATTTGTATATTTAAAAACAATGGTTATTATATCTAAACTTCATATAACCCCTGTAGACAAACTGTATTAGAGTATGTATATAAAAAATTAGTTTCAGAGCATTTATTTAGAAATATCTAATTTTAACCTAAATGAACTCCTTCTTATCTGAAATTAGAGATTTTACTATGTCATTATAAATGCCACTCCCTGTGCAAAGCCCTGACTTTGGTCCTTGGCCTTAAAAAAAGTCAAAAACAAAGAACACCATATATATATCATGTATATCATATATGGACATATATCACTCACCATTTAGTCCAAAATAGTGAGGTTTAAGTTGTGTGGTATGTTTAATCCCATGGTAAAATCTGCTGTATCAATTTTTAGGCAACATGGCCCTAATGCATAGTTCTGATTCCTTATTATTATATTTCTCAACTAAGTGCTACAGCCATTATAATAGTAATGAATTTAATAGCATGTTGTTTTGTATTTTCATTATACTCATCATAATTTTACAGGTAGCAGGGTCTTCATTTATGGTCAGAAAGGATGTGCCTTAAATTCTCCGCTCTAGACCCAAAGTAGGAATGACAGCCTCATGATAGTTTACATTTCACTTGAGATAAGGAGTGATCCTGAGAGATTCCTTCACCTTAAATAATGGCCAGGTATGAGTTCTAGGGCTTCTGGGAAGGAAACCAAAATCATGTATGCTGTTATAGTGGTCAAAGCCATAAGGATCAGCGTTCTCTGAAATAGAATCAGTGAGAAAGTGTATTTTCTCATATATTATTTTAAAATTTTATCTGGTACCACCAAAGGGTAACAGTAGTTCAACTTCATATTTATAGCATTATATGAATATATTATTATCATGAGGCCTAGCATATTTTTCCACTAGTGTTCTTTGTTATGTAGGTTGAAAGGGAGTATGTTTTAATATTATGGATGTAAATACCTCCATTTGCTTTTTTTTAAATTTTTGAATCATATTTTCTAAGAATTAATGTAAAAAATAACAATTTACTAACAACCCTTACCCTCATTGAATACTCTCAGGGTAATACTGATTTGGGTGCTACTAGACTTTTAGCTAGCTTTGGTCATCTCAAGAATTCATGAAAGGACAGTATTCAATCTAGCGTAATTAAAATCCATTATTTTAATGAAGGTCATTTATATATTGTCATACCAGAAAGCCATGGCAGAAAGACCATTCGCATCCACCAGACCTTCGTTCCTTCAGCTCTGAATAAATTGGATAACATTTTTTATTCAGAAATCCATCTAAGGAAAGAAACTGGGATATAAGATTAATTGCTATTTCTGGTATGGCAGAAACGCTACCAAATTGGTTGATTCTGCCTGCTATTGATATTTAAGAGAGTATTTCACCATCATTAATTTTAAATGGTTAAAATTAACGTGCTGTTGAGAAAGGATATGAACCTTGAAAGGCACTTTAAAACAATCATGTAGACTTGTGTTCAGGTTTTTTTGCATTCTGAGCCCACTTCGTAATTTATGAGAAACAAAAACATAATTGAACAAAATCATAGAATAATCAGTATTTTTAACTGTTTGTAATGTTTGATACTTCAGAATATCAAGAGAGGATACTAAAAATGTATTGACCTTTACTTTGGTCAAATTACTATTTTTGATCTGGTTTCTTAATTTTCTGTAACTGATACCTTGTGAATTAGGAATATCTTTGTAGGTAATAAAAACAATGATAAAATAAGTAATTCAGCAGTGTGATTTAACAAGTTTTCTTCTCACCATAAGCTATAGTTAATTGTATCAGATTTATATGTGACCTTATAATGGTAAATGCTCTAAAAAGAATATTTAATATATTTGAGTTCTAGTACCTTCTCCTCCTCCCCCCAGGACATACAAAAGAATGTAATCTTATTTGATCTTCTGTATGAATTTTGCCTTATTAAACATTGTGCCTTATATCATTAAATTATTTTGTTGGAATCCAGTTCTGTATTTTGGAAATGTAACAATGTATTTTATTCTTAATTACCATTTACTTTTCTTTAAAAGAAAATCCTTATAATGTTTGTATTTGCCTGTTGTTATATCACTGCTTATCTGTTTTTGTGAATATATTCAGTATATGAATTCGTAAATTAAGTGTGTGTGTGTTAGCATTTATTCTTTATGCTACATGCAAGGAATTAAAGATGAGTTAGACCATGGGGGGCAAAAAAGATTATTTGGAGATTGCACAGAAAGCACTCTTGATAGACTTTGTAGATGCTCTCTCAGCAACTACCTCTAGGGATATGATTGTGACAACAAAATTGTGATGCCCATGGAAATTTCGGCTCAGCAATGTGCAAAGAATTTCTCTGGCTAGGCCCAGGGCTGGTATGGAAAAGAGGCAAGAGAGAACTTCAGCTTTGTGTGGCCCAGGAGGAATCAAGTTGTTCGGGGGCTCAGTCTCTGCAATGTGGGTTTCCTGAAAACATCTTTAGGGAGACTGATTATGCAAAAACACAAACGGAGCTACACACTTGATGGTCAGAGATGGGGCCAGAGGTGGCAAAGTCTTTACATAATGTGGTGACTTCCCATTGTGACAATTAGGAAGAGGACACACAGGAAGTAGAAATTGAACAGAGATTATAAAGGAAGACAAAAACTATGATAAATTTGTGAAGAAAATCCAGATGCTATAGAGAGTTCATCATGGTAAAGGGAAGAGTGAGTCAGTGGGACCAGTTGAGTTATTGGAAGAGATTTGATTGTAAATGTTTTTGTTGGAAGGTGGGACTGAGGCATCATGAAATACTAACCATTAAGAAATATGGTTCACTGTGGCCTTAAATGAGACAGGATGGAAGTGAGCTGCACTGGTGAGAAATGGTCCATGGACAGTGCTGGTGGGTTGATCCCCACTCAAGGTCATCACCATGCTGCCAATGTTGTCAGCAGCCTCCATCCTTACTCATTGATGTCAGCACATTCCTCATCAGATGTGAGGAATCTTATTCTAAGCTCCATTTGAGATGTGCCTTCTCCATGAACTGTTTTCTGCATTCTCCATAACAAGTCACACCTGAAATCACCCAGGAACATTAATCTAAATTCAGTAGACTCAAAAGAGGTAAAACAACAAAAATGGAAATAAATACTCCTCAAGGCCTCACCACTTTCCAGAAGGAAGAAGGGTAGAGAAGTTTCAAGAAACCTAACATTTGCTCAGCTGCCCACCACATCCTGGTGCCCCTTCTCCACTTCCCTCAAGGGAAGACCAAACCCAGGTCTCGGCACAGGTGTCTCTCCTCTGGCCACACCTTCCATGTGACACCTCCTTCTTCTCCCATCCCAGCACAACTGCTCCCCCAAAATCCTCCAAGTCACTGCTTATATTCTCCACCTCATGGGCCCTGGTCACGGAGGTGCTGCTCAGTCACCTCCTCCTGGTGTGCTAGGAGCTGGGTTACAGTGAGTTTGATTTTGACTCTTTTGTGATTTGGCATCACCAGGACACGGACCAGCTACTGAGCATCCTAAATAAACTTTCTTGGCTTCCCCACCTAGCACTGCCCTTCCCACTTCCTACCTGAGTTGCTCTGTCCTTACCCAGTAAGGTATAATATACTCAGTCCTAGGGACTTCACTTATTTGTATACTTCGATTAGGTTCCCATCCACTTTCCTGGTTCCTGAACACTGAAGACCCCAATACTCATCTATATCTCATCATCTTATAATAGACAAGGCTCTTTAGAAAATCTTGGGGGCAACAAATACAAATATGTAGCATCTTGTGAAACATGCAGGGGCCCAAATAAGAATATCTAACTTTAAAGGGACTTATTTCTTCAAATACAGTAGAATGTCTTGTATATTCTCTCTGGGTCATCTCAGTGAATAAGGTAAAAAGGGAGGGTTTTTTTTTTTTTTTCAAAAATAAGCACATGGTTTATATTAAATATATAAGTAACAAGTATCAAATGTTATTCAACTGATACATTGTGAGGAAAGAGTAAGATGGTGAATCTTGGTCAAGCACTCTTTTTTAAATACAATACATACAGTCCAAGTGGAAAGAAGATTTGAAACAGATTTCTGTGCTGGTAATGAACAGGATTTTTTCCCTCATCTTATTTAAACCACAATCTTTATTTTCATTTTCATCCCCTTGATCTTAATGTAAGAGAATTTATATAAGAGAAATGACATCAGTACTAAACAATAAGCAGTCAAGGAAGCATGCAGAGGTTGCCCCTGAGTAATCATGAAGAATGCCCTGAGGTAATAAGGAGGCCACAGAAGGGTCTGATGGGCCTGGTCTTATATGGGGGCAGTGGGCAGAGCAGTAGGTGCACAGTGCTGTGTGTGAGGGACACTGGTCACCATATCACATGATGGTGTTTCTGCTCCTGTACACCAGGTGGTGGTTGAGATCTATCCATGAGGGTCTGGGGGTGAGTATGGTGGAGAGGAATCACTGACTCTGCCTGGCATCTATGCTCAGGGCTCACAACTGTGACCTCATCAGCTCCTGAGCTCACCCAGCCATATCCTGGACACACTCCTGGCATCCTCTGTCACAGGGGACAATCAAGGGCCCAGGAAAGTATCAGAAAGTAGAAGGAACCTCATTTGCATGGACACGCCCTTTGTCTCTCAGAGTACGAATAAGACAAGGGAGAGACTTCAGGGAAACCCTGGTAAGCTTTGGGGCACAGAAAACTGAACTCAGGGATGACATGTACCTTGGCTTGGCCCTCCCCACTCTTTGCCCTCCCAACTCATTGCACAGAGGTCTAGATAAGGGATAATGAAAGGACCTGGAAGAACATGGGTCCCTGCTTTTCCCTCCTACCTGTAGACCCAGAGTTATCATCTTTGTGTCTCTTGCACTTCCAGAATCCTGGGCCTTACCTGTGCTGACTCAGCCACCTGCAGTGTCTGGAACCATGGGACAAAGGGCCACCACCTCCTGCACTGGAACAGCATGAACATTGGTGTCTATGATATGAACTGGCACCAACAGCTCCCAGGAACAGCCCCCAAACTCCTCATGTCTTATAATAACAACTGCCCTTTAGGGGTCCCTGACTGCCTCTCTGATACCAGGTCTGGCAATTCAGACAACTATCTCTGTCGCATTATCTCTGCCAGGCCTATGACGGCAGCGTCAGTGCTTGCACAGTGCCCCAGGTCCATAGAGAAGTGAGAAAAGAACTCCTTCCCTGTCTGCCAGGAGTGTGAATATCCAGCAGCTCCTGCTCAGGCCTGACCTGCAGCATCTGTGGCTGCTGCCACTGTGAACCAGCGGCAACCATAGGCACCACCTGGGAGGGAAGATACTCCTGTCCTTTTTCCTGAAAGTCACTCATAGCAGCTGGTTCCTAGGAAAAAGGGTCTCAAGCAAATGGAAATTCCTTCTCTTTCTCAACTTGAAGAGATTAAAGGGATCGCATGATCTCCTTTCCCTGAAGTTCTGCTGATGGGGAGACACATGCAACCGTGTTCATCTCAGAAATGAACTCTGACCAGATTTCTGGGTCTCCATCATCCGTTCTTTTCCTACTTTCCAGAGTTCCAGAGCTATGTCATTTCTGTGGCTCTCACTGTGAATTCTTGCTCATGTTCTTGCAGACTATTTCTTCCATAATTCATTTTAATGAATAATAATAAATATGATAAACCACCTGTATCTGAAGTGTCCCATTTCCCATTTAAAGTTTTGAGATAGTTATAAACCTATGACAGCATCACCATAATCAGATCAGTGAACCCAACCACCAGCCCACAAGCCTCTTCCTGCTCCTTGGGAATCCTCCCCACATCCCTGCTCAGAACACTTCCCAGGTAATCACTGATCCACTCTCAGTGACTATTCATCATTTTGCATTTCCTAAGATTTACAAAGAAAAACACAGTATGGGTTGTGCTTTGTCTAGCTTATTTTACGCTGAGGATTCTCTCTGAAACTCTTTCATTCTGTGTTGAACTGCAGTTGTTCCTACAGAGTACACATCTTGACCTTTGTGGCCCTGGATATTTCTGCTTTGAAGTAAAGTAAGTTCAAGATTGTGACAAGAAACAGGAGAGACTTGGCATGGTACAGGAGAGCAGTGTTGGATACCTGCTGTCAGGTGCATGGAATGGGACAGGGAGGGTTGAAGAATGAGGGAAATCTGTGGACAAAGTGGGGGTATGTTCAGTGTCCATGTCCTGAAGGAAGGGAGGGGCTTTCAGCAGTCAGGAGTGAGCTCCAGCTGCCCAGGGTGAACATGGTCAGTTTGGATTCACCCCTGTGAGGACATTTTTCTGTGGCTTTGTTCACTCTGTTGCACCACTAGGAACTAACCTCAGTGAAAGTAGGAACATTTTAGTTTACTTTTGTCACTCCTACATATATAGAACCCAGAACCCAATATGGCAGAAAGAACAAATTCCACATGAGTTTGTAAAATGAGTATATGAGTTCCCCTGAGTAAGAATCTAAGGAAGAGACAGATTTGAGGGAATGACCACAATTTCTGTGTCTTGTACATTTTGAATTTGCAATTTTGTTTACCTTAAGAAAGAAAAAAGGAAACAAACAAGAGACGTCAAATAAGAAGCTTTACTTCAGATCGTAGAGAACAGGAAATGAATATGGAGTTCCTCCCTGAGGGCTATCTGGATCATATGGGTGAATGTGGAGCCAGGGAGAAGGATGTGTTGTGGCTTCAGTACTGAGTAAAGAAACTATGGGAGCAGGTGATAGTGGTACAACCTGTGAGCACAGTAAGCACCCTCCATGAGCATTTGCATTGCAGAGCAGGGTGAGTTGCATGAACAACTAGCAACATCTAAATTAGACAAAATGAACTTTCATCAACTAAACATTACATTAAGAGCTGAAAATCTACCTTTTGATTCCCTAAACTTCTAATATTTAACCCCTTAACCCACAGTCCCACAAACCATGTCAGTGGAAGAACTCATAAAAAATGTATGAGAGCTTTGTGAGCCCAGTGTCCACAGAACAGACAATATTGTACTGGGTCCAGTGGATGAAAGAAGGAAATGAGTGATTAGAGAAGATGTGTCCTAATCTGGGCTGGCTTCATATACAATATGCCATGGCAGCTGAGAACAACACATTGCATTCACTTTATACATAGTACTTCTTCCTTCACTTTATCAAACATGGACACAATTAAATTGGTTAATATACCAAAGATCGAAACAAAAATATATTTATATGAGAGGAGTTGAAATCTATTAATTCAGAATAGGTGAAAACTCAGAAGGCATGTATATTCTAAATCGTAATGAAGGTATACAAGTTTTATAGAATCCACCTTTAGAACACTAATGTTTTTAATTGACATCTATGTATGTATATATGGCACTTACATAGTGCCACAAATGGGTACTATGTAGGTAAGAAATAACGTAATTGTAGATAGAATATAACAGTCTACAACCCAGTACATCCATGTGTGAATAGACTCAGTGACCTGCAGAGCTGCAGAATCAAGGTGGACTCTCGGATCCCCGGACTAAAAGGAGGTAGGTGTTCGGTGACCACAAGAGGGCGCTGCAGGACTGCCTTGTGGGCCCCATACAGCGGTTCAGTTAGGACCTTTTACTTAAAGGAGCCCTAAACTTGCCCTGGACCCTCTGTTTACCGATGGGACTCAGCAGCTGTGTTCGGTTTGACTGAGCTCATAGAGCAGAGACCATTGTTTTATTTCACCAGGTGCTTCCTGCCAGGGGTCCCCCAAGGAGGAAAGCAACTTCATTCATCCTGACGCTGCCGTATGTGCTGGGCCCTAGTGCCAGGGCTGAGGGGCTGAGCAGCCATGATACAGACAGTTACATGAAAGGCAGTCCTCTAGCAGAGGGAGAAAAATTAAAGTAGGCCTGGAGCAGCCCAACCCGTGTGAGAATCCCCGTCTGGGTCCACTATGACTTGGACTCCACTTGCTGCTCTTTTATGGCACAGGTTAAGAACAGTCTTCAGCAGGTCTCAATTCTGAGTCCACATCAATCAGTCTCAGAAACCATGAGAAATTTTTCTCTTGCCCTTACTTCACTCTGACTCCTACCTGTGTTGGCAGGTTCCCTCTCCCAGGTTTTATAAAGTCAACTACCCCTGCCTCGGCATTTCCTGGATCCCCTGCCAGACACCTACTCCCCTGAACAGTGACTCTAGTTTCAGCAGGTCCTACGTACCATGGTATCAGTAGATTACAGGGAACCTTCCCAGGTGTCTGCTGTGCTCCTCAGACTCAAGGTAAGTATCAGAGTTCTGGGATCCCCAAGCACTTGCCTGTACCAAAGATGCCTTTACCAGTACAGGTGCTCTGCACATCCCTGAGCTACAGCCTGAGGATAAGATGATTATTACATGGTACATGGTATAAAGTTGTAATATTTGTACAGTGCTATCGACCCACAGAGAAAGGAGAGAAAAGCCTATTCTGTGTTATAGATGGTGCTAAAAAGTCACAAACCAGAATATCAAATTCATCATGTATATTCACAGGACATTCTTAGAGGCTCTCTGATATACATAATAATAAAATCATAGTATAAATTATATATAATTATATATTACTCAATGTGCTATACACATGTAATGAAAAAGCACAACAAACCCTAAACTTCATATGCTTGTGCCTTTTTGGTGATGTCTTATTATGTTTTCAATGAGTACACATAAATGATTAAGAGTTCCCTTGGAAAGAGCAGTGTAGCCAGCAAAATAATGGATCCCAAAGACATGCACGTCCTACTCCCTGTTAGAATGCTCAATAAAGTGATAATAAATTTCATGTGGAATTAATGTTACTTGTCAGCTCACACTAAGATCAGAAGATAATCCTGGAGTTTACCTAGAGACAGTGGCATCATGAGGGTCCTTAAAAGTGGAAGAGAAAGTTAGAAGTGATAAGAGTGGTGTGATAGGAGAAGGTCTCCTTTCAGGGTTTCTGGCTTTGAAGATGGAGATGTGACCACCAGCCACAGAATGTGGGTGATGCCTAGAATTTGGAAAAAGCAAGAAGATGTTTTTTCTCCTCCAACTTCCAGAAGGCAGCACAACTCAACAGTCTGAGGTTAGTCCGGTGAAATCCATGTCACTCTTCTGACCTCTGCAAATGTAAAATAAGTAATTTGTGTTGGTTCATGCCTCCTAATTTAGTCATTTGTAATTATAGATATGTATCACGATTTTCTCCTTAATCCAATGACCCAGTGTTTATGGGTGAATATCTTTCATCTGATCAGTTGTCTAAACTCTGGAACTTGGGCTCTGATAGGTCATTGGGCAAATGTCTTACCCAACTCAGTCAACTTCCACCCTGGAAAAATGGATATGATTATAGAACATAAACATGACCCTCTGAGTTTTTTTTTCTAATGACCCCAAGCAGTAAGAATGGCCAGCTTCACTCTTCTGTTTCATGGCACTTTTATATTTGGTTATTGATTCCTGTGAATTTTCCTTGAAAACAACAGGCACCTAAAGCGTGGAGTCTGCACACAGTAGTAACATTGTCTGGACATGGTGTTCGACCCACAAATATTTCCATCAGTATTTCTGGTATTAAAATGAAAAGGTGGAGTCAGGACCCAAGAGGAGACTAAACTTTTACATGTAATCTTCAGGGAACTTCATGGAACACCTCCTGGGGGCCCATGAAATATGTCCACAGATGAAGATATCCCCATAGGACTCCACATCTCAACAGAGATGGACAGAGGAAGTGAACCCTGTGTCACTAATGTGGGCTCAACAACTATGTTCTGTGTGGTCCCAGTGATACCTCCAGTTATTGGTGACGAGTTCTGCTTCCTCAAATGTTGAAGTTTGAACGTTAGAGAAGTACCCAGGCAAGCAAAGAAAAAAATAGTAATACAGACTTCTCCTGGGAAGGAGAAGGGGGCCATAGCAAGTGTTCTTGTATCCCAAGAAGTGAGAGTGCCTTGTGCCTTTTATATATTTTAGATTTTCGTTGCTCTCTGGCTTCTTCTCCTTTATCTCTCTCCTTCCTACTTGCCTGACTGGGCCCAGGAGATGCCCAGGAGATTCCAGTGGAATGGCCAAAAGGTAAGAAGCAGATAGCAAGGGGCAGGGCTAAATGGGATTGATCCAGGCAAGAAGCAACCCAGGAGACATTAATTAACAACTACTTATCTGCAGCAATTTGGGAGGAGTAGAATAAACAGGTAATCTTTGTAATCAAAGGGATCTAGAGACATTCACATTCCAGTCTCCCAGGGGTGGTCTCCAACTTCCAGGAAACTAATCGTCCTCCATTTTCTTGATTCAACCAGATTACTTATCTCCGCTAATTACCACTCTTAAATTCTTGCTTTACCAGGACCTGCTTCCTCCCAGATTCTGCCCAGTAGGCAAATAAAAGCATCATACACTCCAGATTTCATCTTGCAATATTCCAGGCCCAGAAGAAGTGCATACAGTGAGAGGCAGTGGGTGGAGGCACATTTGCATGAGCTGCTCCTCCCTGAGGCCAGTGGGGAGGGATAAGAAAGGCTGGGGGCAGCCCACACCAGCTCTGGAACTCAGGAAACTGTGTCCAACATGGTTGAGACTTTTTTCCTCCTTATCATGCTCGCTTATAACCCAGGTAGGAATAGACCTCTGTGTCCTCACTGGCTCAGATCCCCTAACACCTGCACCCTGACTCTGCCTTACACTGTGATGTGTCTGTGTTTATAGGCTCCCTCGCCCAACCTGTGCTGACTCAGTCACCCTCTGCATCTGCCTCCCTGGGACAAACAGCCAAACTCACCTGCACCCTGAGCAGTGGCTACCATAATTATAAAGTGGACTGGTACCAGCAAAGCCCAGGGAAGAGCCCCCGATTTGTGATGAGAGTGGGCAGTAGTGGCATTGTGGGATCCAAGGGAGATGGGATTCCTGATCGCTTTTCAGTCTCAGGTTCTGGCCTGGATCGGTACCTGACCATCCAGAGCATTCAAGAAGAAGATGAGAATGTCTACTACTGTGGGGCAGACCATGGCAGTGGGAGCAACGTCGTGTAACCCACCGTGACACAAGCTGAGGGGAAGTAAGACAAAAACCACCAGGCTGATGTGCCCTGTTACCCTTCACTTCCCAGTGTCCTGACTCACAGGTCAGAAGGAGCCTCCTGATGCTGATTAATAATTTCTACCTTCCCAGATATTTTGTAAATTAAATTTAAAAAATAACCCCCAAATACAAAGATGTTCTTCGCAGTGTTTGAAAGATTGAGTCTGTGTTTGGACATGTGTGGTTGTTCCCAGTAATGAGTTTACTGGTGGAATTTTATTTTGGAGATTGTAAAGCTCTTTTTATACGTGTGTGTCATACAGTCCTTTTGTCACCATCTTCTGTTACTTTTGTCCATTTCCAACAATTATGAATATTTCCCAAAGTGATGGGATCTGAATATTTCCCTCTAAATTCTGCACCTTGACCCTGCCTCACGGGTAACATATCCACACATGGTCCACTTGAGCTTCACCCACTTTGCCACCTTCCCCCACTTATGGTGTGCTGAGGGTGTTTGTTGTCTCAGGGTGTTTGTTGCTGATGGTTAGAGCAAGAGAGCACCATAAAGAGAGCAAACTAATGCAACATCCAGGATGGGGAGCCCACTCTGTAACTGAGGCAACTCTGGTTGTTGCCCCATTGCTACTCATAGAGTGGCTTTACTCATGAGCAGGTAAAATCACTCTGTAACTTGTTTATGCTTCTAATTCCCTGGATCAAGTCCAGATCTCACAGGTTAATACTGACTTTGCTTGAGACACCAATCATATTCAAGAGCTCCAGATAAACTACATTTAATATCAATTCACCACAACTTGAGGACTTCCCATGATCATCTCAGGTTTGCTAACTCATAATAATTAGCCACAGAACAAAATACAAACTCTAAGCTTTAGGAGATTGCAATCTTATTCTAAAGTCTACAAATCATATCAAGTCACTCAACAGACAGAGAGGGCTATTTCAGGGAGCTCACAGACTCGAAGCACCCTTATACTCGTATCACTCGTATATAGGGTTAACCAGTATAGAAGTTCACTCAGGAAATGAGAATCCAAAGTAGTTATTGGGTCTTTATTCCTTCATCAACATCATTCTATTGAATTTGCCTCCATCTCCTGCCCCCTCAACTCCATGAAGATAAGGAGATTGCTCTGGTACAATTCACACAAAGCTCCACATTTCTAGGTACCTAATGGGTCTTTCTAGTGTGGTCATTCTCCTTCCTTAAACTATCTGCAGACAGATGGTGACTCAGCTCTTGAGCACAGATGCAGACGTAGTCCCTGACAAAAATCCCTGAGACAAGGAGGTTACCCACCAGGGGCCAGGACAAAGGTCAGACATCTCCAGACATCTCCTTCCTTTTTTTTTTTTTTTTTTGGTTCTTTTTAATTATACATGACAGTACAACCCATTTTGGTATAATTATAGAGCAGGGAATAAATCTTTTTTTTCACAATGTAGATTCACAAGATTCATATAATCTTATATATACATAAGGTAATACTGTCTGTCTCAGTCTACTATTTTTCCTTCCCCCACCCCCTCCTGTCCCATTTTCCTCTACACCATCCATACTTCCTCCGTTCTTTTCTTATCCCCCCATAACCCTCCTCAACCCCATTACGTATCAGCATCCACTGATCAGCAAAAACATTCAGCCTTTAGTTTTTTGGGCTTGGCTTATTTCACTTAGATTAATATTCTCCAACTCCACCCATTTACCAGCAAATGCCATAGGTTCATTCTTCTTTATGGCTGAGTAATATTCCATTGTGTATATATACCACTGTTTTTTTATCCATTCTTCAATTGAAGAGCATCTAGGTTGGTTCCACAATCTAGCTATTGTGAATTGAGCAGCTATGAACATAGATGTGGCTGCATCCCTGCACTTTGCTGATTCTGGTATCTTTGAGTATAAACTGAGGAGTAGGATAGCTATGTCAAATGGTGGTTCCATTCCAAGTTTTTTGAGGAATCTACACACTGTTTTCCAGGGTGGCTGCACTAATTTCCAATCCCACCAGCAATGTATGGGTGTACCCTTTTCCCCACATCCTCTCCAACACCTGTCGTTGCTTGTATTCTTGGTAATAGACATTCTAATTAGGGTAAGATGAAATCTCAAGGTGGTTTTGATTTGCATCTAACTACTAGAGATTTTGAACATTTTCTCACATATCTATTGATTGTTTGTAGATCTTCTTCTGTGAAGTGTCTGCTTATTTCCTTAGCCTATTTATTGATTGGGTTATTTATATTTTGGGGGTAAAGGTTTTTGAGTTCTTTATAGATTCTGAAAATGAATGCTCTACCTGAAGTGTGTGTGGCAAAGATTTTCTCCCACTCTGTAGGTTCTCTTTTTACATTGTTGATTACTTCTTTTGCTGAGAAAAAGCTTTTAAGTTTGACTCTATCCCAATCATTGATTTGGGCTTTTATTTCTTCTGCTTTGGGAGTCATGTTAAGGAAATCTGGTCCTAGGCCAACATGATGAAGATTTGGACCTATTTTCTCTTCTATTAGGTGCAGAGTCTCTGGTCTGATTTCTAGGTCCTTGATCCACTTTGAGTTGAGTTTTGAACAGGGTGAGAGATATGGGTTTAGTTTCATTTTGCTGCAT